>JAGKQI010000033.1:600000-1040446 GCA_018806915.1 Phytophthora colocasiae | reverse complement strand
ACACACACACAACACAAACAAAATACACTTCACACACACACTACGCGCTACAAACCACCTTTCTCCCATACCACGTCGCTCCACAATGCCACTGCGCAACCATTACAAACTTTCCGCACCGACATACTCGCGCCACACAAATCGGACACACGTCCAACAATATCCCACACCGTTTCGTGGCTGCTCGCTCTCTCCGCAGCTTTCTCGTGGGTAGACCAAGGGACCAAGGGACCAAGGGACCAAGCGACTGCTGACCTCTAAGCACGCGTCATCGGAGGCGTGCCAAGACCTGCAGAGACAAGGTCGCTAGGTTTCAACATAAGAGCATGCGGGAGGCATGCGGACAGCGATCCGTTAAATGCAGCAACCGATAAGTAGCACGTGGCGCATGTGTCGAGATCGCATGGAGCTGTAGCATAGAGAGTTGGCTGGTTGTTGTGGGGCGCAGAAAAAGCAAGGTGTACGGCGTTATTAACAACATAAGAGTGCATGTGCCCGGATTCGAACCGAGGATATCACCGCCACAAGGTGAGGCATCGACCACTATACTACACACGCCTGGAGAAGCAGGCGGGTATCGATCCTCGTACCTCTCGCATGCTAAGCGAGCGCTCTACCATTTGAGCTACATCCCCGGATACCATACACACACACACAACACAAACAAAATACAATTTGACACACACACCACGCGCTACAAACCACCTTCTTCCCATACCACACGCTCCACAATGCCACTGCGCAACCATTACAAACTGTCCGCACCGACATACTCGCGCCACACAAATCGGACACGTCCAACAATATCCCACACCGTTTCGTGGCTGCTCGCTCTCTCCGCAGCTTTCTCGTGGGTAGACCATGGGACCAAGGGATCAAGGGATCGCGCGACCAAGCGACCTCTAAGCACGTCATCGGAGGCGTGCCAAGACCCAGAACAAGGTCGCTAGGTTTCAAATACAAGAGTACAGGAGGCATGCGGACAGCGATACAGCAATGCAGCAACCGATAAGTAGCACGTGGCGCATGTGTCGAGATCGCATGGAGCCAGGCATAGAGAGCATGGCTTGTTGCGGGGCGGTGAAAAAGCAAGGTGTACGGCAGCATAACGAACATAAGAGTGTGCGTGCCCGGATTCGAACCGAGGATATCACCGCCACAAGGTGAGGTACTGACCAATTATACTCACACACGCCTGGAGAAGCAGGGTATCGATCCCTGTAATTCTCGTATGCTAAGCGAGCGCTCTCACCATTTGAGCTTACATCCCCAGGATACCATACACACACACAATAACACAAACAAAATACACCTGACACACACACTACCGCGCTACAAACCACCTTCTCCCATACCACACGCTCCACAAATGCCACTGCGCAACCATTACAAACTTTCCGCACCGACATACTCGGCGCTTCACACAAATCGGACACGTCCAACAATATCCCACACTGTTTCGTGGCTGCTCGCTCTCTCCGCAGCTTTCTCGTGGGTAGACCAAGGGACCAAGGGACTAAGGGAATCAAGCGACCAAGCTGAATCTCTAAGCCACGCCAATGGAGTGCGTGCCAAGACCCAGACAAGGTCGCTAGGTTTCAACACAAGAGTTAGCTGCGGAGTACGCGGACAGCGATCCAGCAATGCAGCAACCGATGGCGCAGCACGTGGCGCATGTGTCGAGATCGCATGGAGCTGTAGCATAGAGAGTATGGGTTGTTGCGGGGCGGTGAAAAAGCAAGGTGTACGGCAGCATAATGAATACATAGAGTGCGCGTGTCTGGATTCGGGAACCGAGGATATCACCGCCACAAGGCGTGAGGTACTGACCACTATACCACACACGCCTGGAGAAGCAGGGGTATCGATCCCTGTACCTCTCCGCATGCTAAGCGAGCGCTCTACCATTTGAGCTACATCCCCGGATACCATACACACACACACAACACAAACAAAATACACTTGACAATAATACACCACGCGCTACAAACCACCTTCTCCCATACCACACGCTCCACAATGCCACTGCGCAAACCATTACAAACTTTCCGCACCGACATACCTGCGTGCCATACAAATCGGACACGTCCAACAATATCCCACACCGTTTCGTGGCTGCTCGCTCTCTCCGCAGCTTTCTCGTGGGTAGACCAAGGGACCAAGGGACCATGGGACCAAGCGACTGCTGACCTCTAAGCACGTCATCGGAGGCGTGCCAGACCCAGACAAGGTCGCTAGGTTTCAAATACAAGAGTACAGGAGGCATGCGGACAGCGATACAGCAATGCAGCAACCGATAAGCAGCACGCGGCGCATGTGTCGAGATCACATGGAGCTGTAGCATAGAGAGCATGGGTTGTTGCGGGGCTAGAAAAAGCAAGGTGTACGGCAGCATATCGAACATAAGAGTGCGCGTGCCCGGATTCGAACTGAGGATATCAACGCCACAAGGTGAGGCACTGACCACTATACTACATTAACGCCTGGAGAAGCAGGGGTGACGATCCTCGTACCTCTCGCATGCTAAGCGAGCGCTCTACCATTTGAGCTACATACCCGGATACAATACACACACACACAACACAAACAAAATACACTTAACACACACACTACGCGCTACAAACGCCCTTCTCCCGCTACTATTATCGCTCCATAGCCGCCACTGCGCAACCATTACAAACTTTCCGCACCGACACATACTGCGCTACACAAATCGGACACGTCCAACAATATCCCACACTGCTTCGTAGCTGCTCGCTCTCTCCGTAGCTTTCTCGTGGGTAGACCGCGGGACTAAGTGACCAAGGGACTGCTTTAATCAAGCGACCTCGGCAAGCATGTCATCGGAGGCGTGCTGGGGACCCAGACAAGGTCGCTAGGTTTCAACATACAAGAGTACAGGAGGCATGTGGACATGATCCAGCAATGCAGCAACCGATAAGTAGCACGTGGCGCATGTGTCGAGATCGCATGGAGCTGTAGCATAGAGAGCATGGCCGTTGCGGGGCGGCGAAAAAAGCAAGGTGTACGGCAGCATAATGAACATAAGAGTGCGCGTGCCCGGATTCGAAACCGGAGGATATCACCGCCACAAGGCGAGGTACTGACCACTATACTCACACACGCCTGGAGAAGCAGCGGGTATCGATCCCCGTACCTCCTCGCATGCTAAGCGAGCGCTCTAACATTTGAGCTACATCCCCGGATAACCATACACACACACACAACACAAACAAAATTACACTTGACACGCCAGCGGCTACCCACGCGCTACAAACCACCTTCTCCCATACCACACGCTCCACAATGCCACTGCGCAACCATTGCTAAACTTTCCGCACCGACATACTCGCGCCACACAAATCGGATTATCGTCCAACAATATCCCACACTGTTTCGTGGCTGCTCGCTCTCTCCGCAGCTTTCTCGTGGGTAGACCAAGGGACCAAGGGACCATGGGGACTGCGACTGGCAAGCGACCCTCTAAGCACGTCATCGGAGGCGTGCCAAGACCCAGACAAGGTCAAGCAGGGTTTCAAATAAGCAAGAGTACAGGAGGTACGTGGACAGCGATACAGAGCAACGCAGCAACTGATAAGTAGCACGTGGTGCATGTGTCGAGATCGCATGGAGCCAGGGGCATAGAGAGCATGGGTTGTTGCGGGGCGGTGAAAAAGCAAGGTGTAATGGCAGCATAATGAACATAAGAGTGCGCGTGCCCGGATTCGAACCGAGGATATCACCGCCACAAGGTGAGGTACTGACCACCATAATACACACGCCTGGAGAAGCTTGCGGGTATCGATCCTCGTACCTCTCGCATGCCAAGCGAGCGCTCTACTCATTTGAGCTACATCCCCGGATACCATACACACACACACAACACAAACAAAATACACTTGACACACACACTACGCGCTACAAACCACCTTCTCCCATACCACACGCTCCACAAATGCCACTGCGCAACCATTACAAACTTTCCGGGCACCGACATACTCGCGCCACACAAATCCGACACGTCCAACAATATCCCACACTGCCTCGTGGCTGCTCGCTCTCTCCGCAGCTTTCTCGTGGGTAGACCACATGACCCGACCATGGGACTGCGACCGGCGACCTCTAAGCACGTCATCGGAGCGGCGTGCCAAGACCCAGACAAGGTCGCCAGGTTTCAAATACAAGAGTACAGGAGGCATGCGGACATGATCCAGCAATGCAGCAAACTGATAAGTAGCACGTCGCGCATGTGGTTGACCGCATGGTGAGCCGTAGCACAGAGAGCATGGCTGTTGCGGGCGGTGAAAAAGGCGTGTACGGCAGCATAACGAACATAAGAGTGCGGCGTGCCCGGATCTGAACCGAGGATATCACCGCCACAAGGTGAGGTAATCGACCACTATACCACACGCCCTGAGAAGCAGGGTATCGATCCCCGTACCTCTCGCATGCTAAGCGAGCGCTCTAATACCTGAGCCACATCCCCGGATACCATACACACACACACAACACAAACAAAATACACTTTTGACTACCACACACCACGCGCTACAAACCACCTTCTCCCATACCACACGCTCCACAAATGCCACTGCGCAACCATTACAAACCTTTCCGCACCGACATACTCGCGCCACACAAATCGGACACGTCCAACAATATCCCACACCGTTTCGTGGCTGCTCGCCTCTCCGCAGCTTTCTCGTGGCAGACCAGCGGACCAAGGGACCATGACCAGCGACCAAGCGACCTCTAAGCACGTCATCGGGAGGCGTGCCAGACCCAGACAAGGGGTCACTAGGTTTCAAATACAAGAGTACAGGAGGTGATGCGGACAGCGATCCAGCAATGCAGCAGAACCGATAAGTAGCACGTGGCGCATGTGTCGAGATCGCATGGAGCTGTAGCATAGAGAGTATGGGTTGTTGCGGGCGGTGAAAAAGCAAGGTGTACGGCAGCATAATGAACATAAGAGTGCGCGTGCCCGGGATCTGAACCGAGGATATCACCGCCACAAGGTGAGGTACTGACCACCATACCTGCACACGCCTGGAGAAGCAGGGTATCGATCCCTGTACCTCTCGCATGCTAAGCGAGCGCTCTACCATTTGAGCTACATCCCCGGATACCATACACACACACAACACAAACAAAATACACTTGACACACACACCACGCGCTACAAACCACCTTCTCCCATACCACACGCTCCACAATGCCATCGCAGCAACCATTACAAACTTTCCGCACCGACATACTGGCGCCGTCAAATCGGACACGTCCAACAATATCCCACACTGTTTCGTGGCTGCTCGCCTTCCGCAGCTTTCTCGTGGGTAGACCAAGGGACCAAGGGACCAAGGACCAAGCGACCAAGCGACTCTAAGCACGTCATCGGAGGCGTGCCAAGACCCAGACAAGGTCGCTAGGTTTCAAATACAAAGAGTACAGGAGGTGATGCGGACAGCGATCCAGCAATGCAGCAACCGATAAGTAGCACGTGGCGCATGTGTCGAGATCGCATGGAGCTGCAGCATAGAGATATGTGGGGCTGTTGCGGGGCGGTGAAAAGCAAGGTGGTACGTGGCAGCATAATGAATACGAAGAGTGCGCGTGCCCGGATTCGAACCGAGGATATCACCGCCACAAGGTGAGGTACTGACCACTATACTCACACACGCCTGGAGAAGCAGGGTATCGATCCCTCACCTCTCTGCATGCCAAGCGAGCGCTCTACCATTTGAGCTACATCCCCGGATACCATACACACACACAACACAAACAAAATACACTTGACACACACACTACGCGCTACAAACCACCTTCTCCCATACCACACGCTCCACAATGCCACTGCGCAACCATTGGCAAACTCTTCAGCACCGACATACTAAGTACACAATAAATCGGACACGTCCAACAATATCCCACACTGTTTCGTGGCTGCTCGCCTCTCCGCAGCTTTCTCGTGGGTAGACCAAGGGACCAAGGGACTAAGGGACCAAGCGACCAAGCGACCAAGCGACTCTAAGCACGTCATCGGAGGCGTGCCAAGACCCAGACAAGGTCGCTAGGTTTCAAATACAAGAGTACAGGGGAGGCATGCGGACAGCGATACAGCAATGCAGAGCAAACTGGATAAGTAGCACGTGGCGCATGTGTCGAGGATCGCATGGAGCTGTAAAGCACAGAGAGCATGGGTTGTTGCGGGGCGGTGAAAAGCAAGGTGTACGGCAGCATAATGAACATAAGAGTGCGCGTGCCCGGATTCGAACCGAGGATATTTGACTGCCACAAGGTGAGGTACTGACCAATATAATACACAATGCCTGAGAAGCAGGGTATCGATCCCCGTACCTCTCGCATGCTAAGCGAGCGCTCTACCATTTGAGCTACATCCCTGGATACCATACACACACACACAACACGGGTAAAACAAAATACACTTGACATACACACCACGCGCTACAAAACCACCTTCTCCCATACCACACGCTCCACAATGCCACTGCGCAACCATTACAAACTTTCCTCCGTACCGACATACTCGCGCCACACAACCGGACACGTCCAACAATATCCCACACTGCTTCGTGGCTGCCTCGCTCTTCCGCAGCTTTCTCGTGGGTAAGAATACAGGGATCAAGGGACTAAGGGACTGGGACCAAGCGACCAAGTGACCCTAAGCACGTCATCGGAGGCGTGCCAAGACCCAGACAAGGTCGCTAGGTTTCAACCACAAGAGTATGGTGGAGGCATGCGGACAGCGATACGGCAATGCAGCAACTCGATAAGCAGCATCGGCGTATGTGTCGAGATCGCATGGAGCTGCAGCATAGAGAGTATGGGCGAAGTTGCAAGGCGGTGAAAAAGCAAGGTGTACGGCAGCATAATGAACATAAGAGTGCGCGTGCCCGGATTCGGAACCGAGGATATCACCGCCACAAGGTGAGGTACTGACCACTATAATACACACGTTCGAGAAGCAGGGTATCGATCCCTGTACCTCTCGCATGCTAAGCGAGCGCTCTACCATTTGAGCTACATCCCCTGGATACCATACACACACACACAACACAAACAAAATACAATTTGACACACACACCACGAGCCACAAACCACCTTCTCCCATACCACACGCTCCACAATGCCACTGCGCAACCATTGCAAACTTCTCCGGCAACCGACATGCCTGCGCCGGCTGGCCAAATCGGACACGTCCAACAATATCCCACACCGTTTCGTGGCTGCTTGCCTCTCCGCAGCTTTCTCGTGGGTAGACCATGGGACCAAGGGACCAAGGGACCAAGGACTAAGGGATTAAGGGACCAAGCGACCTCTCTACACGTCATCGGGAGGCGTTCCAAGACCCAGACAAGGTCGCTAGGTTTCCAAATACAAGAGTACAGGAGGCATGCGGACAGCGATACAGCAATGCAGCAACTGATAAGTAGCACGTGGCGCATGTGTCGAGATCGCATGGAGCCGGTAGCATAGAGAGTACATGGGTTGTTGCGGGGCGGTGAAAAAGCAAGGTGTACGGCAGCAGTTAACGAATTACCATAAGAGTGCGCGTGCCCGGATCTCGAAACCGATATATCACCGCCACAAGGTGAGGTACTGACCACTATATCACACACGCCTGGAGAAGCAGGGTATCGATCCCTGTACCTCTCGCATGCTAAGCGAGCGCGCTACCATTTAGAGCTTGGCATCCCCGATACCATACACACACACATCAACACAAAACAAAATTACACTTTGACATTGGTCACACCACGCGCTACAAACCACCTTCTCTCCCATACCACACGCCCACAAATGCCACTGCGCAACCATTACAAACTTTCCGCACCGGACATACTCGCGCCACACAAATCGGACACGTCCAACAATATCCCACACCGTTTCGTGGCTGCTCGCTCTCTCCGCAGCTTTCGTGGGTAGACCAAGGACTAAGGGACCAAGGTGACTCAAGCTGACCAAGCGACCTGCTAAGCACGTCATCGGAGGGGCGTGCCAGACCCAGACAAGCGGTCAAAGTTAGGGTTTCCAAATACAAGAGTACAGGAGGCATGCGTGACAGCGATACAGCAATGCAAAGCAACCGATAAGCAGCACGTGGCGCATGTGTCGAGATCGCATGGAGCTGTAGCATAGAGTAGTATGGGTTGTTGCGGGGCGGTGAAAAAGCAAGGTGTACGGCAGCATAATGAACATAAAAGATGCGCAAGGTGCCCGGATTCGAACCGAGTGACATCACCGCCACAAGCTGTGAGGTACTGACCACTATACTACTATTACACGCCTGAGAAGCAGGGTATCGATCCCTGTACCTCTCGGGCATGCTAAGCGAGCGCTCTACCATTTGAGCTTACATCCCCGGATACCATACACACACACACAACACAAACAAAATACACTTTGACACACCACACCACGCGCCTCACAAACCACCTTCTCCCATACCACATCTGCTCCACAATGCCACTGCGCAAACTATTTACGAAATCTTTCCGGCAACCAGACATACTTCGCGCCACACAAATCGGACACGTCCGTTAAACAATATCCCACACCGCTTTCGTGGCTGCCTGCCTTCCGGGCAGCTTTCTCGTGGGTAGACCAAGCTGACCAAGCGGGAATTAAGCAACCAAGGGACCAAGGGACTGGCGACCAAGCTGACCTCTAAGCATCGTCATCGGAGGCGTTCCAGACCCAGACAAGGTCGCTAGGTTTTTCCAAATGTCACAAGAGTACAGGAGGCATGCGGACAAAGCGATCCAGCAAATGCAGCAACCGATAAGTGCACGTGGCGCATGTGTCGAGATCGCATGGAGCTGTAGAAAAATAGAGAGCATGGGCTGTTGCAGGGGCGGTGAAAAAGCAAGGTGTACGGCAGCATATCGAACATAAGAGTGCGCGCCCGGATTCCGGAACCGCCGAGGATATCACCGCCACAAGGTGAGGTACTGACCACTATACTACACACGCCTGGAGAAGCAGGGTATCGATCCTCGTACCCCTCTCGCATGCTAAGCGAGCGCTCTACCATTTGAGCTACATCCCTGGATACCATACACACACACACAAGTCAATAAAACAAAATACACTTCTGACACACACACCACGCGCTCACAAACCACCTTCTCCCATACCACACGGGCTCCACAATGCCACTGCGCAACCATTACCAAACTTCTCCGCACCGACATACTCGCGCCACACACAAATCGGACATGTCCAACAATATCCCACAATTTGTTCTCCGTGGCTGCTCGCCTCTTCCGCAGCTTTCGTGGGTAGACCATGGACTAAGGGGACCAAGGGACCAAGGGACTCATGGGACCAAGGGACCAAGCTGACCTCTAAGCACGCTTCATCGGAGGCGTGCCAGACCCAGACAAGGTCGCTAGGGTTTCAAATACAAGAGTACAGGTGAGGCTATGCGGACAGCGATACAGCAATGCAGCAACCGGATAAGCAGCAATGCGTGGCGTGCATGTGTCGAGATCGCATGGAGCTGTAGGCATAGAGAGCATGGGTTGGTTGCGGGGCGGTGGAAAAAAGCAAGGTGTACGGCAGCATAATGGAATATCATAAGAGTGCGCGTGCCCGGATTCGAATCCGGAGGATATCACCGCCACAAGGTGAGGTACTGACCACTATACTACACACGCCTGGAGAAGCAGGGTATCGATCCCTGGTACCTTCCCGCATGCTAAGCGAGCGCTCTACCGATTTGAGCTACATCCCCGGATACCATGGCACACACACACACAACATGCCAAAACAAAATACACTCTGACACACACACCACGAGCTACAAACCACCTTTCTCCCACAATTACCACACGCTCCCACAATGCCACTGCAGCAACCATTACATAAACTTTCCGGGCACCGACATACTTCGCGCCAGCCACAAATCGTGGATTAACGGTCTCCAACAATATCCCACACTGTTTCGTGGCTGCTCGCCTCTCCGCAGCTTTCGGTGACTGGTAGACCAAGGGACCAAGGGACCAAAGGGACCAAGGGACCAAGGACTATGACCAAGCCGACCTCTAAGCACTGTCATCGGAGGCGTTCCAGACCCAGACAAGGTCGCCAGGTTTCCAAAATACAAGAGTACAGGAGGCATGCGTGGACAGCTGATACAGCAAATGCAGCAACTGATAAGCAGCACGTGGCGCATGTAAGTCGAGATCGCATGGAGCTGTAGCATAGAGAGCATGGGCTGTTGCGGGCGGCGGTGAAAAAAGCAAGGTGTACGTGGCAGCATACAATGAACACAAGAGTGCGCGCGTGCCCGGATTCGAACCGAGGATATCACCGCCACAAGGTGAGTGTACTGACCACTATACCACACATCGCCTGGAGAAGCAGTGGTATCGATCCTCGTACTCCTCTCGTACGCTAAGCGAGCGCGCTACCATTTGAGCTACATCCCCGGATACCATACTACCACACACACAACACAAACAAAATACACTTGACAATAACACACCACGCGCGCTACAAACCACCTTCTCCCATACCACATCGCTCCACAAATGCCACTGCGCAACCATTACAAACTTTCCGCACCGACATACTCGCGCCACACAAATCGGACACGTCCAACAATATCCCACACTGCTTCGTGGCTGCTTCGCTGCCTCTCCGCAGCTTCTCTCGTGGGTAGACTAAGGGACCAAGGGACCAAGGGACCAAGGGACCAAGGGACCAAGGGACCAAGCGACCTCTAAGCACGTCATCGGAGGGGCGTTCCAGACCCAGACAAGGTCGCTAGGTTTCCAAATACAAGAGTACAGGAGGCATGCGGACAGCGATACAGCAATGCAGCAACCGATAAGTAGCACGTGGCGCATGTGTCGAGATCGCATGGAGCTGTAGCATAGAGAGCATGGGTTGTTGCGGGGCGGTGAAAAGCAAGGTGTACGGCAGCATAATGAACATAAGAGTGCGCGTGCCCGGATTCCGAACCGAGGATATCACCGCCACAAGGTGAGGTACTGACCACTATACTACACACGCCTGGAGAAGCAGGGTATCGATCCCTGTACCTCTCGCATGCTAAGCGAGCGCTCTACCATTTGAGCTACATCCCCGGATACCATACACACACACACAACACAAACAAAATACACTTGACACACACACCACGCGCTACAAACCACCTTCTCCCATACCACACGCTCCACAATGCCACTGCGCAACCATTACAAACTTTCCGCACCGACATACTCGCGCCACACAAATCGGACACGTCCAACAATATCCCACACCGTTTCGTGGCTGCTCGCTCTCTCCGCAGCTTTCTCGTGGGTAGACCAAGGGACCAAGGGACCAAGGGACCAAGGGACCAAGGGACCAAGGGACCAAGCGACCTCTAAGCACGTCATCGGAGGCGTTCCAGACCCAGACAAGGTCGCTAGGTTTCAAATACAAGAGTACAGGAGGCATGCGGACAGCGATACAGCAATGCAGCAACCGATAAGTAGCACGTGGCGCATGTGTCGAGATCGCATGGAGCTGTAGCATAGAGAGCATGGGTTGTTGCGGGGCGGTGAAAAAGCAAGGTGTACGGCAGCATAATGAACATAAGAGTGCGCGTGCCCGGATTCGAACCGAGGATATCACCGCCACAAGGTGAGGTACTGACCACTATACTACACACGCCTGGAGAAGCAGGGTATCGATCCCTGTACCTCTCGCATGCTAAGCGAGCGCGCTACCATTTGAGCTACATCCCCGGATACCATACACACACACACAACACAAACAAAATACACTTGACACACACACCACGCGCTACAAACCACCTTCTCCCATACCACACGCTCCACAATGCCACTGCGCAACCATTACAAACTTTCCGCACCGACATACTCGCGCCACACAAATCGGACACGTCCAACAATATCCCACACCGTTTCGTGGCTGCTCGCTCTCTCCGCAGCTTTCGTGGTAGACCAAGGGACCAAGGGACCAAGGGACCAAGGGACCAAGGGACCAAGCGACCTCTAAGCACGTCATCGGAGGCGTTCCAGACCCAGACAAGGTCGCTAGGTTTCAAATACAAGAGTACAGGAGGCATGCGGACAGCGATACAGCAATGCAGCAACCGATAAGTAGCACGTGGCGCATGTGTCGAGATCGCATGGAGCTGTAGCATAGAGAGCATGGGTTGTTGCGGGGCGGTGAAAAGCAAGGTGTACGGCAGCATAATGAACATAAGAGTGCGCGTGCCCGGATTCGAACCGGAGGATATC
Source organism: Phytophthora colocasiae (assembly GCA_018806915.1). Lineage (NCBI taxonomy): Eukaryota > Oomycota > Peronosporomycetes > Peronosporales > Peronosporaceae > Phytophthora > Phytophthora colocasiae. The sequence continues at coordinate 1,028,168 of JAGKQI010000033.1, read as the reverse complement.
AACGCCACAAGGAGAGCTAATGACCACTATACTACACACGCCTGGACAAGCAGGGAATCGATCCATGTACCTCTCGCATGCTAAGCGAGCGCTCTACCATTTGAGCTACATCCCCGGATACCATACACACACACAACACAAACAAAATACACTTGACACACACACCACGCGCTACAAACCACCTTCTCCCATACCACACGCTCCACAATGCCACTGCGCAACCATTACAAACTTTCCGCACCGACATACTCGCGCCACACAAATCGGACACGTCCAACAATATCCCACACCGTTTCGTGGCTGCTCGCTCTCTCCGCAGCTTTCTCGTGGGTAGACCAAGGGACCAAGGGACCAAGGGACCAAGGGACCAAGGGACCAAGCGACCTCTAAGCACGTCATCGGAGGCGTTCCAGACCCAGACAAGGTCGCTAGGTTTCAAATACAAGAGTACAGGAGGCATGCGGACAGCGATACAGCAATGCAGCAACCGATAAGTAGCACGTGGCGCATGTGTCGAGATCGCATGGAGCTGTAGCATAGAGAGCATGGGTTGTTGCGGGGCGGTGAAAAAGCAAGGTGTACGGCAGCATAATGAATATAAGAGTGCGCGTGCCCGGATTCGAACCGAGGATATCACCGCCACAAGGTGAGGTACTGACCACTATACTACACACGCCTGGAGAAGCAGGGTATCGATCCCTGTACCTCTCGCATGCTAAGCGAGCGCTCTACCATTTGAGCTACATCCCCGGATACCATACACACACACAACACAAACAAAATACACTTGACACACACACGAGCGACAAACCACCTTCTCCCATACCACACGCTCCACAATGCCACTGCGCAACCATTACAAACTTTCCGCACCGACATACTCGCGCCACACAAATCGGACACGTCCAACAATATCCCACACCGTTTCGTGGCTGCTCGCTCTCTCCGCAGCTTTCTCGTGGGTAGACCAAGGGACCAAGGGACCAAGGGACCAAGGGACCAAGGGACCAAGGGACCAAGCGACCTCTAAGCACGTCATCGGAGGCGCCAGACCCAGACAAGCTCGCTAGGTTTCAAATACAAGAGTACAGGAGGCATGCGGACAGCGATACAGCAATGCAGCAACCGATAAGTAGCACGTGGCGCATGTGTCGAGATCGCATGGAGCTGTAGCATAGAGAGCATGGGTTGTTGCGGGGCGGTGAAAAAGCAAGGTGTACGGCAGCATAATGAACATAAGAGTGCGCGTGCCCGGATTCGAACCGAGGATATCACCGCCACAAGGTGAGGTACTGACCACTATACTACACACGCCTGGAGGAAGCAGGGTATCGATCCCTGTACCTCTCGCATGCTAAGCGAGCGCTCTACCATTTGAGCTACATCCCCGGATACCATACACACACAACACAAACAAAATACACTTGACACACACACCACGCGCTACAAACCACCTTCTCCCATACCACACGCTCCACAATGCCACTGCGCAACCATTACAAACTTTCCGCACCGACATACTCGCGCCACACAAATCGGACGTCCAACAATATCCCACACCGTTTCGTGGCTGCTCGCTCTCTCCGCAGCTTTCTCGTGGGTAGACCAAGGGACGGGACCAAGGGACCAAGGGACCAAGCGACCAAGCGACCTCTAAGCACGTCATCGGAGGCGTGCCAGACCCAGACAAGGTCGCTAGGTTTCAAATACAAGAGTACAGGAGGCATGCGGACAGCGATACAGCAATGCAGCAACCGATAAGTAGCACGTGGCGCATGTGTCGAGATCGCATGGAGCTGTAGCATAGAGAGGCATGGGTTGTTGCGGGGCGGTGAAAAAGCAAGGTGTACGGCAGCATAATGAACATAAGAGTGCGCGTGCCCGGATTCGAAAACGGGATATCACACCCAAAAAGTGAGGTCCAGAGCACTATACTACACACGCCTGGAGACGCAGGGTATCGATCCCTGTACCTCTCGCGTGCTAAGCGGGCGCTCTCCCATTGGAGCTACATCCCCGGATACCACACACACACAACACAAACAAAATACACTTGACACACACCACGCGCTACAAACCACCTTCTCCCATACCACACGCTCCACAATGCCACTGCGCAACCATTACAAACTTTCCCGCACCGACATACTCGCGCCACACAAATCGGACACGTCCAACAATATCCCACACCGTTTCGTGGCTGCTCGCTCTCTCCGCAGCTTTCTCGTGGGTAGACCAAGGGACCAAGGGACCAAGGGACCAAGCGACCAAGCTGACCTCTAAGCACGTCATCGGAGGCGTGCCAGACCCAGGCAAGGTCGCTAGGTTTCAAATACAAGAGTACAGGAGGCATGCGGACAGCGATACAGCAATGCAGCAACCGATAAGTAGCACGTGGCGCATGTGTCGAGATCGCATGGAGCTGTAGCATAGAGAGCATGGGTTGTTGCGGGGCGGTGAAAAAGCAAGGTGTACGGCAGCATAATGAACATAAGAGTGCGCGTGCCCGGATTCGAACCGAGGATATCACCGCCACAAGGTGAGGTACTGACCACTATACTACACACGCCTGGAGAAGCAGGGTATCGATCCCTGTACCTCTCGCATGCTAAGCGAGCGCTCTACCATTTGAGCTACATCCCCGGATACCATACACACACACAACACAAACAAAATACACTTGACACACACACCACGCGCTACAAACCACCTTCTCCCATACCACACGCTCCACAAATGCCACTGCGCAACCATTACAAACTTTCCGCACCGACATACTCGCGCCACACAAATCGGACACGTCCAACAATATCCCACACCGTTTCGTGGCTGCTCGCTCTCTCCGCAGCTTTCTCGTGGGTAGACCAAGGGACCAAGGGACCAAGGGACCAAGGGACCAAGCGACCAAGGACCTCTAAGCACGTCATCGGAGGCGTGCCAGACCCAGACAAGGTCGCTAGGTTTCAAATACAAGAGTACAGGAGGCATGCGGACAGCGATACAGCAATGCAGCAACCGATAAGTAGCACGTGGCGCATGTGTCGAGATCGCATGGAGCTGTAGCATAGAGAGCATGGGTTGTTGCGGGGCGGTGAAAAAGCAAGGTGTGCGGCAGCATAATGAACATAAGAGTGCGCGTGCCCGGATTCGAACCGAGGATATCACCGCCACAAGGTGAGGTACTGACCACTATACTACACACGCCTGGAGAAGCAGGGTATCGATCCCTGTACCTCTCGCATGCTAAGCGAGCGCTCTACCATTTGAGCTACATCCCCGGATACCATACACACACAACACAAACAAAATACACTTGACACACACACCACGCGCTACAAACCACCTTCTCCCATACCACACGCTCCACAATGCCACTGCGCAACCATTACAAACTTTCCGCACCGACATACTCGCGCCACACAAATCGGACACGTCCAACAATATCCCACACCGTTTCGTGGCTGCTCGCTCTCTCCGCAGCTTTCTCGTGGTAGACCAAGGGACCAAGGGACCAAGCGACCAAGCGACCTCTAAGCACGTCATCGGAGGCGTGCCAGACCCAGACAAGGTCGCTAGGTTTCAAATACAAGAGTACAGGAGGCATGCGGACAGCGATACAGCAATGCAGCAACCGATAAGTAGCACGTGGCGCATGTGTCGAGATCGCATGGAGCTGTAGCATAGAGAGCATGGGTTGTTGCGGGGCGGTGAAAAAGCAAGGTGTACGGCAGCATAATGAACATAAGAGTGCGCGTGCCCGGATTCGGAACCGAGGATATCACCGCCACAAGGTGAGGTACTGACCACTATACTACACACGCCTGGAGAAGCAGGGTATCGATCCCTGTACCTCTCGCATGCTAAGCGAGCGCTCTACCATTTGAGCTACATCCCCGGATACCATACACACACACACAACACAAAACAAAATACACTTGACACACACACCACGCGCTACAAACCACCTTCTCCCATACCACACGCTCCAATAAATGCCACTGCGCAACCATTACAAACTTTCCGCACCGACATACTCGCGCCACACAAATCGGACACGTCCAACAATATCCCACACCGTTTCGTGGCTGCTCGCTCTCTCCGCAGCTTTCTCGTGGGTAGACCAAGGGACCAAGGGACCAAGGGACCAAGGGACCAAGGGACCAAGCGACCTCTAAGCACGTCATCGGAGGCGTGCCAGACCCAGACAAGGTCGCTAGGTTTCAAATACAAGAGTACAGGAGGCATGCGGACAGCGATCCAGCAATGCAGCAACCGATAAGTAGCACGTGGCGCATGTGTCGAGATCGCATGGAGCTGTAGCATAGAGAGCATGGGTTGTTGCGGGGCGGTGAAAAAGCAAGGTGTACGGCAGCATAATGAACATAAGAGTGCGCGTGCCCGGATTCGAACCGAGGATATCACCGCCACAAGGTGAGGTACTGACCACTATACTACACACGCCTGGAGAAGCAGGGTATCGATCCTCGTACCTCTCGCATGCTAAGCGAGCGCTCTACCATTTGAGCTACATCCCCGGATACCATACACACACACAACACAAACAAAATACACTTGACACACACACCACGCGCTACAAACCACCTTCTCCCATACCACACGCTCCACAATGCCACTGCGCAACCATTACAAACTTTCCGCACCGACATACTCGCGCCACACAAATCGGACACGTCCAACAATATCCCACACCGTTTCGTGGCTGCTCGCTCTCTCCGCAGCTTTCTCGTGGGTAGACCAAGGGACCAAGGGACCAAGCGACCTCTAAGCACGTCATCGGAGGCGTGCCAGACCCAGACAAGGTCGCTAGGTTTCAAATACAAGAGTACAGGAGGCATGCGGACAAAGCGATACAGCAATGCAGCAACTGATAAGTAGCACGTGGCGCATGTGTCGAGATCGCATGGAGCTGTAGCATAGAGAGCATGGGTTGTTGCGGGGCGGTGAAAAAGCAAGGTGTACGGCAGCATAATGAACATAAGAGTGCGCGTGCCCGGATTCGAACCGAGGATATCACCGCCACAAGGTGAGGTACTGAGCCACTATACTACACATCGCCTGGAGGAAGCAGGGTATCGATCCTGTACCTCTCGCATGCTAAGCGAGCGCTATACCATTTGAGCTACATCCCCGGATACCATACACACACACACAACACAAACAAAATACACTTGACACACACACCGCGCTACAAACCACCTTCTCCCATACCACACGCTCCACAATGCCACTGCGCAACCATTACAAACTTTCCGCACCGACATACTCGCGCCACACAAATCGGACACGTCCAACAATATCCCACACCGTTTCGTGGCTGCTCGCTCTCTCCGCAGCTTTCTCGTGGGTAGACCAAGGGACCAAGGGACCAAGGGACCAAGCGACCTCTAAGCACGTCATCGGAGGCGTGCCAGACCCAGACAAGGTCGCTAGGTTTCAAATACAAAGAGTACAGGTACAGGCATGCGTGACAGCGATACAGCAATGCAGCAACCGATAAGTAGCACGTGGCGCATGTCGAGATCGCATGGAGCTGTAGCATAGAGAGCATGGGTTGTTGCGGGGCGGTGAAAAAGCAAGGTGTACGGCAGCATAATGTACATAAGAGTGCGCGTGCCCGGATTCGAACCGAGGATATCACCGCCACAAGGTGAGGTACTGACCACTATACTACACACGCCTGGAGAAGCAGGGTATAGATCCCTGTACCTCTCGCATGCTAAGCGAGCGCTCTACCATTTGAGCTACATCCCCGGATACCATACACACACACACAACACAAACAAAATACACTTGACACACACACCACGCGCTACAAACCACCTTCTCCCATACCACACGCTCCACAATGCCACTGCGCAACCATTACAAACTTTCCGCACCGACATACTCGCGCCACACAAATCGGACACGTCCAACAATATCCCACACCGTTTCGTGGCTGCTCGCTCTCTCCGCAGCTTTCTCGTGGGTAGACCAAGGGACCAAGGGACCAAGCGACCTCTAAGCACGTCATCGGAGGCGTGCCAGACCCAGACAAGGTCGCTAGGTTTCAAATACAAGAGTACAGGAGGCATGCGGACAGCGATCCAGCAATGCAGCAACCGATAAGTAGCACGTGGCGCATGTGTCGAGATCGCATGGAGCTGTAGCATAGAGAGCATGGGTTGTTGCGGGGCGGTGAAAAAGCAAGGTGTACGGCAGCATAATGAACATAAGAGTGCGCGTGCCCGGATTCGAACCGAGGATATCACCGCCACAAGGTGAGGTACTGACCATACTACACACGCCTGGAGAAGCAGGGTATCGATCCCTGTACCTCTCGCATGCCAAGCGAGCGCGCTACCATTTGAGCTACATCCCCGGATACCATACACACACACAACACAAACAAAAATACACTTGACACACACACCACGCGCTACAAACCACCTTCTCCCATACCACACGCTCCACAATGCCACTGCGCAACCATTACAAACTTTCCGCACCGACATACTCGCGCCACACAAATCGGACACGTCCAACAATATCCCACACCGTTTCGTGGCTGCTCGCTCTCTCCGCAGCTTTCGTGGGTAGACCAAGGGGACCAAGGGACCAAGCGACCTCTAAGCACGTCATCGGAGGCGTGCCAGACCCAGACAAGGTCGCTAGGTTTCAAATACAAGAGTACAGGAGGCATGCGGACAGCGATCCAGCAATGCAGCAACCGATAAGTAGCACGTGGCGCATGTGTCGAGATCGCATGGAGCTGCAGCATAGAGAGCATGGGTTGTTGCGGGCGGTGAAAAAGCAAGGTGTACGGCAGCATAATGAACATAAGAGTGCCGTGCCCGGATTCGAACCGAGGATATCACCGCCACAAGGTGAGGTACTGACCACTATACTACACACGCCTGGAGAAGCAGGGTATCGATCCCTGTACCTCTCGCATGCTAAGCGAGCGCTCTACCATTTGAGCTACATCCCCGGATACCATACACACACACAACACAAACAAAATACACTTTACACACACACCACGCGCTACAAACCACCTTCTCCCATACCACACGCTCCACAATGCCACTGCGCAACCATTACAAACTTTCCGCACCGACATACTCGCGCCACACAAATCGGACACGTCCAACAATATCCCACACCGTTTCGTGGCTGCTCGCTCTCTCCGCAGCTTTCTCGTGGGTAGACCAAGGGACCAAGCGACCAAGCGACTCTAAGCACGTCATCGGAGGCGTGCCAAGACCCAGACAAGGTCGCTAGGTTTCAAATACAAGAGTACAGGAGGCATGCGGACAGCGATACAGCAATGCAGCAACCGATAAGTAGCACGTGGCGCATGTGTCGAGATCGCATGGAGCTGTAGCATAGAGAGCATGGGTTGTTGCGGGGCGGTGAAAAAGCAAGGTGTACGGCAGCATAATGAACATAAGAGTGCGCGTGCCCGGATTCGAACCGAGGATATCACCGCCACAAGGTGAGGTACTGACCACTATACTACACACGCCTGGAGAAGCAGGGTATCGATCCCTGTACCTCTCGCATGCTAAGCGAGCGCTCTACCATTTGAGCTACATCCCCGGATACCATACACACACACACAACACAAACAAAATACACTTGACACACACACCACGCGCTACAAACCACCTTCTCCCATACCACACGCTCCACAATGCCACTGCGCAACCATTACAAACTTTCCGCACCGACATACTCGCGCCACACAAATCGGACACGTCCAACAATATCCCACACCGTTTCGTGGCTGCTCGCTCTCTCCGCAGCTTTCTCGTGGGTAGACCAAGGGACCAAGGGACCAAGGGACCAAGCGACCTCTAAGCACGTCATCGGAGGCGTGCCAGACCCAGACAAGGTCGCTAGGTTTCAAATACAAGAGTACAGGAGGCATGCGGACAGCGATCCAGCAATGCAGCAACCGATAAGTAGCACGTGGCGCATGTGTCGAGATCGCATGGAGCTGTAGCATAGAGAGCATGGGTTGTTGCGGGGCGGTGAAAAAGCAAGGTGTACGGCAGCATAATGAACATAAGAGTGCGCGTGCCCGGATTCGAACCGAGGATATCACCGCCACAAGGTGAGGTACTGACCACTATACTACACACGCCTGGAGAAGCAGGGTATCGATCCCTGTACCTCTCGCATGCTAAGCGAGCGCTCTACCATTTGAGCTACATCCCCGGATACCATATACACACACATAACACAAACAAAAAACACTTTACACACACACCACGCGCTACAAACCACCTTCTCCCATACCACACGCTCCACAATGCCACTGCGCAACCATTACAAACTTTCCGCACCGACATACTCGCGCCACACAAATCGGACACGTCCAACAATATCCCACACCGTTTCGTGGCTGCTCGCTCTCTCCGCAGCTTTCTCGTGGGTAGACCAGACCAAGGGACCAAGGACCAAGGGACCAAGCGACCTCTAAGCACGTCATCGGAGGCGTGCCAGACCAGAACAAGGTCGCTAGGTTTCAAATACAAGAGTACAGGAGGCATGCGGACAGCGATACAGCAATGCAGCAACCGATAAGTAGCACGTGGCGCATGTGTCGAGATCGCATGGAGCTGTAGCATAGAGAGCATGGGTTGTTGCGGGGCGGTGAAAAAGCAAGGTGTACGGCAGCATAATGAACATAAGAGTGCGCGTGCCCGGATTCGAACCGAGGATATCACCGCCACAAGGTGAGGTACTGACCACTATACTACACACGCCTGGAGAAGCAGGGTATCGATCCCTGTACCTCTCGCATGCTAAGCGAGCGCTCTACCATTTGAGCTACATCCCCGGATACCATACACACACACAACACAAACAAAATACACTTGACACACACACCACGCGCTACAAACCACCTTCTCCCATACCACACGCTCCACAATGCCACTGCGCAACCATTACAAACTTTCCGCACCGACATACTCGCGCCACACAAATCGGACACGTCCAACAATATCCCACACCGTTTCGTGGCTGCTCGCTCTCTCCGCAGCTTTCTCGTGGGTAGACCAAGGGACCAAGGGACCAAGCGACCAAGCGACCTCTAAGCACGTCATCGGAGGCGTGCCAGACCCAGACAAGGTCGCTAGGTTTCAAATACAAGAGTACAGGAGGCATGCGGACAGCGATACAGCAATGCAGCAACCGATAAGTAGCACGTGGCGCATGTGTCGAGATCGCATGGAGCTGTAGCATAGAGAGCATGGGTTGTTGCGGGGCGGTGAAAAAGCAAGGTGTACGGCAGCATAATGAACATAAGAGTGCGCGTGCCCGGATTCGAACCGAGGATATCACCGCCACAAGGTGAGGTACTGACCACTATACTACACACGCCTGGAGAAGCAGGGTATCGATCCCTGTACCTCTCGCATGCTAAGCGAGCGCTCTACCATTTGAGCTACATCCCCGGATACCATACACACACACACAACACAAACAAAATACACTTGACACACACACCACGCGCTACAAACCACCTTCTCCCATACCACACGCTCCACAATGCCACTGCGCAACCATTACAAACTTTCCGCACCGACATACTCGCGCCACACAAATCGGACACGTCCAACAATATCCCACACCGTTTCGTGGCTGCTCGCTCTCTCCGCAGCTTTCTCGTGGGTAGACCAAGGGACCAAGGGACCAAGGGACCAAGCGACCAAGCGACTCTAAGCACGTCATCGGAGGCGTTCCAGACCCAGACAAGGTCGCTAGGTTTCAAATACAAGAGTACAGGAGGCATGCGGACAGCGATACAGCAATGCAGCAACCGATAAGTAGCACGTGGCGCATGTGTCGAGATCGCATGGAGCTGTAGCATAGAGAGCATGGGTTGTTGCGGGGCGGTGAAAAAGCAAGGTGTACGGCAGCATAATGAACATAAGAGTGCGCGTGCCCGGATTCGAACCGAGGATATCACCGCCACAAGGTGAGGTACTGACCACTATACTACACACGCCTGGAGAAGCAGGGTATCGATCCCTGTACCTCTCGCATGCTAAGCGAGCGCTCTACCATTTGAGCTACATCCCCGGATACCATACACACACACACAACACAAACAAAATACACTTGACACACACACCACGCGCTACAAACCACCTTCTCCCATACCACACGCTCCACAATGCCACTGCGCAACCATTACAAACTTTCCGCACCGACATACTCGCGCCACACAAATCGGACACGTCCAACAATATCCCACACCGTTTCGTGGCTGCTCGCTCTCTCCGCAGCTTTCTCGTGGGTAGACCAAGGGACCAAGGGACCAAGCGACCAAGCGACTCTAAGCACGTCATCGGAGGCGTGCCAGACCCAGACAAGGTCGCTAGGTTTCAAATACAAGAGTACAGGAGGCATGCGGACAGCGATACAGCAATGCAGCAACCGATAAGTAGCACGTGGCGCATGTGTCGAGATCGCATGGAGCTGTAGCATAGAGAGCATGGGTTGTTGCGGGGCGGTGAAAAAGCAAGGTGTACGGCAGCATAATGAACATAAGAGTGCGCGTGCCCGGATTCGAACCGAGGATATCACCGCCACAAGGTGAGGTACTGACCACTATACTACACACGCCTGGAGAAGCAGGGTATCGATCCCTGTACCTCTCGCATGCTAAGCGAGCGCTCTACCATTTGAGCTACATCCCCGGATACCATACACACACACACAACACAAACAAAATACACTTGACACACACACCACGCGCTACAAACCACCTTCTCCCATACCACACGCTCCACAATGCCACTGCGCAACCATTACAAACTTTCCGCACCGACATACTCGCGCCACACAAATCGGACACGTCCAACAATATCCCACACCGTTTCGTGGCTGCTCGCTCTCTCCGCAGCTTTCTCGTGGGTAGACCAAGGGACCAAGGGACCAAGCGACCAAGCGACTCTAAGCACGTCATCGGAGGCGTGCCAGACCCAGACAAGGTCGCTAGGTTTCAAATACAAGAGTACAGGAGGCATGCGGACAGCGATACAGCAATGCAGCAACCGATAAGTAGCACGTGGCGCATGTGTCGAGATCGCATGGAGCTGTAGCATAGAGAGCATGGGTTGTTGCGGGGCGGTGAAAAAGCAAGGTGTACGGCAGCATAATGAACATAAGAGTGCGCGTGCCCGGATTCGAACCGAGGATATCACCGCCACAAGGTGAGGTACTGACCACTATACTACACACGCCTGGAGAAGCAGGGTATCGATCCTCGTACCTCTCGCATGCTAAGCGAGCGCTCTACCATTTGAGCTACATCCCGGATACCATACACACACACAACACAAACAAAATACACTTGACACACACACCACGCGCTACAAACCACCTTCTCCCATACCACACGCTCCACAATGCCACTGCGCAACCATTACAAACTTTCCGCACCGACATACTTCTGCGCCACACAAATCGGACACGTCCAACAATATCCCACCGTTTCGTGGCTGCTCGCTCTCTCCGCAGCTTTCTCGTGGGTAGACCAAGGGACCAAGGGACCATGGACCAAGCGACCAAGCGACCTCTAAGCACGTCATCGGAGGCGATGCCAGACGAACAAGGTCGCTAGGTTTCAAATACAAAGTACAGGAGGCATGCGGACAGCGATACAGCAATGCAGCAACCGATAAGTGGCACGTGGCGCATGTGTCGAGATCGCATGGAGCTGTAGCATAGAGAGCATGGGTTGTTGCGGGGCGGTGAAAAAGCAAGGTGACGGCAGCATGAACATAAGAGTGCGCGTGCCCGGATTCGAACCGAGGATATCACCGCCACAAGGTGAGGTACTGACCACTATACTACACACGCCTGGAGAAGCAGGGTATCGATCCCTGTACCTCTCGCATGCTAAGCGAGCGCTCTACCATTTTGAGCTACATCCCCGGATACCATACACACACACAGATCACAAACAAAATACACTTGACACACACACCACGCGCTACAAACCACCTTCCCCATACCACACGCTCCACAATGCCACTGCGCAAACCATTACAAACTTTCCGCACCGACATACTCGCGTACACAAATCGGACACGTCCAACAAAACGTTTCGTGGCTGCTGCGCTCTCTCCGCAGCAATTCTCGTGGGTAGACCAAGGGACCAAGGGACCAAGGGGACCAAGGGACCAAGCGACCTCTAAGCACGTCATCGGAGGCGTTCCAGACCCAGACAAGGTTGCTAGGTTTCAAATACAAGAGTACAGGAGGCATGCGGACAGCGATACAGCAATGCAGCAACCGATAAGTAGCACGTGGCGCATGTGTCGAGATCGCATGGAGCTGTAGCATAGAGAGCATGGGTTGTTGCGGGGCGGTGAAAAAGCAAGGTGTACGGCAGCATAATGAACATAAGAGTGCGCGTGCCCGGATTCGAACCGAGGATATCACCGCCACAAGGTGAGGTACTGACCACTATACTACACACGCCTGGAGAAGCAGGGTATCGATCCCTGTACCTCTCGCATGCTAAGCGAGCGCTCTACCATTTGAGCTACATCCCCGGATACCATACACACACAACACACAAACAAAATACACTTGACACACACACCACGCGCTACAAACCACCTTCTCCCATACCACGCTCCACAATGCCACTGCGCAACCATTACAAACTTTCCGCACCGACATACTCGCGCCACACAAATCGGACACGTCCAACAATATCCCACCCGGTTTCGTGGCTGTAAGGCCTCTCCGCAGCTTTCACGTAACTGAGGTAGAAACGAAAGCGGACCAAGGGACCAAGCGACCAAGCATTCTAAGCACGTCATCGGAGGCGTGCAAGACCCAGACAAGGTTGCTAGGTTTCAAATTACAAGAGTACAGGAGGCATGCGGACAGCGATACAGCAATGCAGCAACCGATAAGTAGCACGTGGCGCATGTCGAGATCGCATGGAGCTGAGCATGAGAGCTCATGGGTTGTTGCGGGGCGGTGAAAAGCAAGGTGTACGGCAGCAAATGAACATAAGAGTGCGCGTGCCCGGATTCGAACCGAGGATATCACCGCCACAAGGTGAGGTACTGACCATACTACACACACCTGGAGAAGCAGGGTATCGATCCCTGTACCTCTCGCATGCTAAGCGAGCGCTCTACCATTTGAGCTACATCCCCGGATACCATACACACACACACAACACAAACAAAATACACTTGACACACACACCACGCGCTACAAACCACCTTCTCCCATACCACACGCTCCACAATGCCACTGCGCAACCATTACAAACTTTCCGCACCGACATACTCGCGCCACACAAATCGGACACGTCCAACAATATCCCACACCGTTTCGTGGCTGCTCGCTCTCTCCGCAGCTTTCTCGTGGGTAGACCAAGGGACCAAGGGACCAAGCGACCAAGCGACTCTAAGCACGTCATCGGAGGCGTGCCAAGACCCAGACAAGGTCGCTAGGTTTCAAATACAAGAGTACAGGAGGCATGCGGACAGCGATACAGCAATGCAGCAACCGATAAGTAGCACGTGGCGCATGTGTCGAGATCGCATGGAGCTGTAGCATAGAGAGCATGGGTTGTTGCGGGGCGGTGAAAAAGCAAGGTGTACGGCAGCATAATGAACATAAGAGTGCGCGTGCCCGGATTCGAACCGAGGATATCACCGCCACAAGGTGAGGTACTGACCACTATACTAAAGAACATTCGGTGAACCTTTTTAGGTGAGTTTCGACTTGAGATGCAAACCTTTTATGTTAACTGAAATAGCAAAACTGGAGACGTTTCGGGAACTTTGTTTTACTTCCAGATTCAGTCTGGTGGCTGGTCACACCATTCTCGATGTGGGGACCTGAAGGCAACGAGGCCTCTGGGTCTACAGAGGCCCCGTTTTGTGATTCTGGGGGTACTGAGCAACCTCCGCGTCGACAGAAGTTTGCTGCTATCGATGATATCATTCTCTTAAAGGCTGTGAACTATTTTCGACCCTGGACGGCTGCGGTTGGTACTTCTGACGGTATTATGAAGGTGTTTGTCGAAATTGCGGTGCATTGTAGTAAAGATGCTGAATTTGGCTTAAAGAAACCTGGAACAGCGATGCGAACGCGGTTCATGAAGCTAATCGACCAATATCGTACTGACCAGTGCCAGTCGATGAGAAAGTCGGGGTCTGTAGAGCAGTACGAGGAGAGAGAAGTGCTACTTCAGGATATAACAACGCTGATGAACGATTGGGCAAAAGGAGAAGAGAAGCGGAGGGAGGAAAAGAGCGCTAAGAAGCAGGGAATAGAGACCTCAGGTACATTGTTGAGACAACTAGCGATGGGTGAACTTGAGGAGGATGAGGACTTCGATTCTGATGTCGATGAGATCGACGATTCCGTTGCGACCCCGCGGACGCAACCAACGGCACCAGATCAAGCAACACCAACTTCACTGACATCCACACCAAGATCAAGTTCGAAGAAAAGATCTACGCGCCGAAACCATTCAAGTGGGCGTAAAAAGAAAATAACAAAACGTGAGCAGCTAGGATCCGTGACAGAAGCTTTGAAAGGCGCAATTCTAGGGGCTGGTGATGAAGAAAAAGCTAAGTACGAGTACAAGACCAAACGACTAGACTTCGAACGCGAAGAAGCGGATAAACGTCGTGAGCACGAGTTACGTATGGAAGATCGTCGTATGAAGGCTGAAGAAAATCGCGATAAGCGAATGCACGAGCCGCTGTAAATTTTCATTTGGATTACTAGTATTTTGCCGTGCACTTGGGCGTGAGAGATACTGCTTTGTTCCATCAATAAAACCCCAACAACTTTGAAGAGGAGCTCCAGCAGAATATATAGAGAGGCAATACTCATCAATCCGCGCCTTAATTAAGGTTTCGTGAAAGTAGAGTAGTTCGTTGTGCTGGCTATACAATATTGAAACAGTTGCAGACATAATTCTGCTGTAAGCCGCAGTTGATCTTCCAAATTCATTTGCCACAGTTAATAATTTTGCCCCTTCGGAAAGACGGCGACATACCATTGCCAAGGCTTCGACCCTGTTGACTCGATCAGCCGCAGACGTGACGATCCCGGTTCGTGGAAGCCGTAAGGCTTTTGCTAGTTCACGTAACTGAGGAATTGTAAAACGAAAGCGGACCCTGGCAGTAGCATCGTCCAGCATTCTATCAAAAAGACGAGAAGAGTCTGTAGGTGGAGCTGATCACGGAGACGAAAACAGTGTAGTCTTGTTAGTGTCTTCATTACTCGAACAAAGCGCGCTTTGTTACCGCGGGCTACACCCCACGCTAGCGTGAGAACCAGCAGAGCTTGAGTACCTGATAGTTTTGGCGCGACGAACATGACTTAGTGCCGCAGAAGACTGAGATGAAGCTCAATTCAGACTTGAGCTAAAGCGACTGTTAGCTCAAACCTATACATTGTTGAGTTGAGCTTCATCGCCTAAACCACGTCTATCTAAAAATGAAGCTGAAACTTGTACGATTTCGGGTCACCGAATGTTCTCTACTACACACACCTGGAGAAGCAGGGTATCGATCCCTGTACCTCTCGCATGCTAAGCGAGCGCTCTACCATTTGAGCTACATCCCCGGATACCATACACACACACACAACACAAACAAAATACACTTGACACACACACCACGCGCTACAAACCACCTTCTCCCATACCACACGCTCCACAATGCCACTGCGCAACCATTACAAACTTTCCGCACCGACATACTCGCGCCACACAAATCGGACACGTCCAACAATATCCCACACCGTTTCGTGGCTGCTCGCTCTCTCCGCAGCTTTCTCGTGGGTAGACCAAGGGACCAAGGGACCAAGCGACCAAGCGACCTCTAAGCACGTCATCGGAGGCGTGCCAGACCCAGACAAGGTCGCTAGGTTTCAAATACAAGAGTACAGGAGGCATGCGGACAGCGATACAGCAATGCAGCAACCGATAAGTAGCACGTGGCGCATGTGTCGAGATCGCATGGAGCTGTAGCATAGAGAGCATGGGTTGTTGCGGGGCGGTGAAAAAGCAAGGTGTACGGCAGCATAATGAACATAAGAGTGCGCGTGCCCGGATTCGAACCGAGGATATCACCGCCACAAGGTGAGGTACTGACCACTATACTACACACGCCTGGAGAAGCAGGGTATCGATCCCTGTACCTCTCGCATGCTAAGCGAGCGCTCTACCATTTGAGCTACATCCCCGGATACCATACACACACACAACACAAACAAAATACACTTTACACACACACCACGAGCTACAAACCACCTTCTCCCATACCACACGCTCCACAATGCCACTGCGCAACCATTACAAACTTTCCGCACCGACATACTCGCGCCACACAAATCGGACACGTCCAACAATATACCACACCGTTTCGTGGCTGCTCGCTCTTTCTCGTGGGTAGACCAAGGGACCAAGGGACCAAGCGACCAAGCGACCAAGCGTGTAACGGGGATGTTACACGAATGTTTTTCGTTGGTGTGTGACACACGTGGATACATTTATGTGGGTACATAATGGTGTGTGACACTCATGATACACTTATGTGGGTACATAATGGTGTGACACACACGAGTAGATACGTAGATGGCCTCAGACCCTCACGTTGCATTTTGATTAGGATTTAGTATGTTAGATACTAAATCCGTTACATTTAGGATTAGGGCAATAAAGTCAATAAAAATCAGTTTGCATTTTACATAGTTAGTGTTAGTCCTTTGTTATAGGGACACTGACTCTGTGAGTCCCGTATTTAGTGGACTACTTGGTTCTTGTATAGAACCGAAGGCAAGTGCCTTGCAAGCAGGACTCTACGAGTCAACTAAACTTCCTCTGTGCCGTGCACACCTACGCAGCCCCGCTGCATCTGGTAGCACTAGTAGTCAATCCAACTCCTGAGTTGAAGACTGTTTCTCTGTGAGAATGGAGCCAGAAGCATACGTTCACTTGACTCCGAGTCAGCGGGACACGCTTAACAAGCTTACGTCCTTGCTGGGCCCGGAAGGTACGGCGCACCTTGCGTCCAAAGGGCCGGAGGCCGTCAACGCGCGCCTCGAGGCATTTGCCTCGTACGAAAACGCTCTCGTCGAGCACATTCAGCGGAATGTAAACGGGGTTACCCCTGCTCCGAGAGCTAAGCCCGTCACGCTCAGCGTGAAGACCTTCCACGGGAATGAGGGAGAGAACCTCCTTTTGTGGACCCGAGAGGTCGAAATGGCCATGGGGGCCGCCATGCTCCAGTTGGAGGGGCAACGCGTGGCGTTTGCCATCTCTAAGCTCGAAGGACGAGCACGAGAATGGGCCTTGACGTCTGGAACGTCGGTGGAAGCGGCCTTCCCCACATGGGGCGAGCTAAAGGCCAAGCTCACGCAAGTGTTTGCTCCGCCTAACCAGGCGTATCGCGTGCGGTCACGCTTCCTTGCTTGTCGCCAGGGCAAGAAGGATCTGGTGGACTATGTCCAAGAGCTGCGCACGCTCATTGCTGGCATGGCTGCCGACCATCTACCTGAGGTGGTCGCCGTGACCGTCTTCATGGAAGGCTTACGAGCTGGCGTGGCCAGGACGGAGACATTCCGTCAGAACCCCCACAGCTTCGAAGATGCTGTCAGCGTGGCATTGAATGCCGAACACAACTTTAAGTTGTCGAGGGTCGGTGCTAGCAGCACAGGGTCCGGTGGACCTGAGCCCATGGACCTCAGCTATGCTGAAGATGAGGTAGCTGAGCTACGAGCTGCGGTGCAGCGTATGAGCACCCGCCGGTGCTATACATGCGGCAGTCCCTCACACCTGAGGCCCAACTGCCCTCTGCGCAAAGAGCGCGCCGGCCAGAATGGCCGCAAACCTGTCGCGGGTCCCGCTTTGGGCTCTGCCCAGGGAAACGCCGGCTCCCAGTAGACGCGGGGCGGTCTACTGGGGAAGAACTGAGTTCTGCAGTGCGTGAGAGGCACTGGGGCTCAGCCCCGAAGAGCTCCGTGCTCTTGAACACGGAACGTGTGAGCAAGCAGGGCTTGCTGGTCGTCCAGGTGGACGTGAAGGGCTTTGAGAAGCCGTGGATCGTGTTGAT
The DNA here is from genome assembly GCA_018806915.1 of Phytophthora colocasiae. Lineage (NCBI taxonomy): Eukaryota > Oomycota > Peronosporomycetes > Peronosporales > Peronosporaceae > Phytophthora > Phytophthora colocasiae. Next base: position 1,010,046 of record JAGKQI010000033.1, on the reverse strand, counting down.
CGATTCGGGGGCGTCTGGCAACTATGTCAGACGCTCCACCGTTGAAGGTAGTCAGCAATATGCTGAGGCGCTTCGAGCGCGAAGAGGTGACACAGTCACAGTCCGTCTAGCGACGGGCGTCCGTGTCACGGTGGCCAAGGTCCCCATGGACCTGCGGCTGAAGTTATTGGACTTCGATAGCGTGGAACGCTGCTTGGTCCTGGACCTGGATTCGAGGTACGACTCATCCTTGGCATGGCGTGGCTGGAGCGCCACGAGCCATGGATTGATTGGAGGTCGAAGACCTTAGGTGCTACGCACTTCTCTCCTAGTGGAGCTTTGGCGAGTCATGAACCCACCTCTGCTAGGAAGCAGAAGCGCTATTGGCGCGAGCATCGGAGCCGAGTCGGCTATGATGCTGGAAGTCGGTGTGTCCGAGTTGGTGGACAGCACCGGAGTGCGAGGACCGCAGTCCTGTTGAGCGCGTAGCGCTGGTTGACAGTGAGTCAACGTGTGGGCAAAGCTCACGTAACCCCTGTGGGGCGGCACGTACTCCGCCGAGTGACGCCGGTCATGGACCGTCACTGGATGCCGATGGCATCGGGCCTTACCAGGCCGTGAACTGTGAGGCGGCACGTACTCCGTCGAGTGATACTGGTCGTGGACCAAGTCGATCGCTGAGTGTCTCTGACACTGGACCTGTTACGGTCATTGATTGTGCAGCGGTACGTACTCCGCTGAGCGGCATCGGTCGTCGACCGAGTGGATCGCAGAGTGTCACTGACACTGGGCCTGAAGGGGCCGAAACCTGTGCGGCGGCACGTACTCCGTCTAGTGACGTCGGCGGTAGACCGAGTCAGTCACTGAGTGTCACTGACACTGGGCCGGGCAAGGCCATAACCTGTGCGGCGGCACGTACTCCGTCGAGTGGACGTTCGTCGGCTAGGCGACGACGTCGTAAGGCCCTATGGGCGAGACGCTCTGCGTCTGAGTCGTCCGTGACGTCAAGTGTCAACGCACGGGAGGGCTGTGGGCAGCTATACACTCTGGTTGATGGAGTGGACGGCAGTGCCGAAGGCAGCGTCCTGCTGGACGGCTGCCGAGTGTTGACAAGCTCCTTGAGCTAGAGGAGATGTCGTTCGCCGACTTTGGCGATGCCTTGAAGGCTGGCGAACTCGCCGAGGTGGTCATCGTTCGACCTGAAGAGGAGTTAAACTCGTGGACGAGTCCGTCTTGGCCGAGGTCAAGAAGGCGTTGAGCGCCAGGAGTGGATCGGAGATCCTCAAGAATCCCTCGGATCCCTTCTACTCCTTGCTGAAGGAATATGGAGACATTGTCTCAAAGGAACCACCGAGTGGCCTGCCTCCTGACCGAGGCGTTCGTCACGAGATCGACTTAGTTCCCGGAACTAAATACTGCGTGACCCGGCAGTGGCCTCTTCCTAAAGAGCAATGCGACGTCATTGACGCCTTCTTCCGTGCTAAGCACGCTGCGGGTCTCGTGCGCGAGAGCAAGTCTCCGCACTCCGCGCCAACGTTCTGTGTCAGAAAGCCGAATGGCAAGTGGCGTATCGTTCACGCTTTTAACAAGCTCAACGCTGCCATGATTCCGGTGCAGACGCCGATTCCTAGGAAGGATGTTCTTCAGAACAACATGGTGGGTTGCACCATGTACAGTGCACTCGACTTAGCCGATGGGTACTATCAGCTGCTCATGCGAGCCAGTGATATTCCGCTTACAGCGGTGAGCACCCCGAGCGGTATGCTCTGGGAGTGGCTCGTCATGCCCCAAGGGCTCTCGAACGCGCCCGCAACGTTCAATCGTCTAGTGACGCAGTTGTTCAGGCCCCTACGGGCATTCGCACAGACGTACTTTGACGATGTGTTCGTCCACAGTCGTGCTGAGCACGGAAAGACTGATGTCGAGGTACACGTGGAACACGTGAGAGCAGTGCTCGAGTGCATGCGCACCAACAAGTTGTACGCCAACGCGGACAAGTGCGTCTTTGGAGCGGAAGAAATCCCTTTCCTAGGGTGCTTCATTGGGAAGCATGGCCTTCGTGCTGATCCAGCAAAGGTCAAGGCCATTGTGGACTGGCCGGTTCCCTTGAACCAGAAGGACTTGCGTAAGTGGCTGGGCTTGGCCAACTACTTGCACAAGTACAGCGAGAACTACGCTGAGTTGGCTCGGCCACTGTCGGATCTCCTTAAGAAGGATGCCGAATGGGTATGGCGTGCTGAGCACGAGAGTGCGTTCACTCGTATCAAGGATAGCCTGCTTCAGGCACCGATACTGGCGTTGCCAGACCCCGATCGTCCGTTCATCGTCGTCTGTGACGCCTCGGACTTTGCCATCGGCAGTGCTTTGCTACAAGCCGACGCCGACGGGCGCGAACGCGTCATTGCGTTTGAGTCTCGGCAGCTCAAGGCTGCTGAGAAGAACTATCCAGTTCATGACAAGGAGCTACTTGCGATGAAGTACGCTCTCGTCAAATTCAGGGTTCACCTGCTCGGCTCCAAGCCGTTTGTGATCTACACGGATCATGCGTCAGTACGCACAGCGACGCAGTCGCCTCACCTCTCGCAGAGGATGGCCCGATGGCTCTCCTTCTTTGCGGAGTATAACTTCGAGGTGAAGTACAAGCCTGGCAGGCAGAACGTCCTCGCTGACGCGTTATCACGTCGCCCGGACTATGAGTTATCTCATGTCACCTCGGTGACGTCGTCCGTGACGGACATGGTTCGAGCAGCGTACGCTCAGGACGACTCTTGTGTCGCGCTGCTTCAAGCTCTAGGGAGCGATGAGTTTAAGGACTCAAAGGTGACTCTGTCACGACGCCTAAAGGCGAGACTCCAACGCTATAGCCTGGAAGGCGGTCTGCTGTACTACAGCACGGGTCAGGATGACCCACCACGTGTGGTGGTTCCTCACGATGAGGACCTGAAGTATCGTATCCTCTATGAGGCCCACGACACGCCCACAAGCGGCCACCTCGGTCGCGAGAAGACCTACGGCTCGGTGAGCTCCATGTACTGGTGGCCGAAGATGTACAAGTGGGTCAGCACATATGTGCACACGTGCGAGACGTGTCAGCGGGTTAAACCCTCGCCGCATGCGGCAGCGCCTTTGGCGAGCTTGCCTGTACCCTCTGGGTGTTGGCAGTCCATGAGTATGGACTTCGTGTTTGGCCTGCCGAAGGATACGGCAGGCAACACAGGCGTTGTGGTCTTTGTTGACCGTCTGAGCAAGATGGCTCACCTAGCGGCTGTGCCGGACACCGTCGATGGCGCTGGTACAGCGACGATCTTTATCGATCGGGTCTTCCGCCAGCATGGGCTGCCAGAGACCATTGATTCGGATCGAGACCCCCGTTTCACGGGTCACTTCTGGACGTCCGTCTTCAAAGTGCTTGGCACTCGACTGGACATGTCCACGGCGGATCATCCGCAGACCGACGGTCAGACTGAACGCGTGAACCGCGTCCTGGAGGACATCCTCCGCAGCGTATGCGCTGAAACGCCGAAGCGTTGGAGCGCTATGCTCCCTCTCGTTGAGTTCTCAATGAACAACGCGGTGCATGCCTCGACAGGCTTCACCCCGTTCTACGTGAACGGCCTTGCGCATCCGCGCGTCCCGCTCACTCCGCCACGCGGTAGCCTTGGGCTTGGTGGGGGAGAGGCTGTGCCGTCGCTCGACTCCGAGCTTGCTGATGTCAGCCCCCTTGCTGTTCGCAAGCAAGTCGATGACTTCCTCTCGATGAGGCTTAGCGTCTTACGCCGTGTGCGTGACGCAATGGCTGAAAGCCAAGATGTTCAAAAGGAACAAGCTGATGCCAAAGGCAGAAGCAACATGTGGGAGTTCAAGGTCGGTGACCACGTTTTATTAAACGCTAAGAACCTGCCTACACACGCAGTGTCAGCCGGCTTCAAGACGAAGTTGCGGCCGCGCTTCATTGGACCGTTCACGGTCGTGGCCAAGAAGGGCCTGGCATACACGCTTGACTTGCCAAAGCGTATGCGAACACATCCTGTGTTCTACGTGGGCTTGCTTAAGCCATATCGGGACCCTGCTCTTGTGAGTTCTGAGGCGCTGGCGCCGAGTCGGCAGCAGGTGGCAGAGCCACAGGTGGTTGCATCCGAACCAACAGGTCTTGTCAATCCGGAGCAACGTGATGCTCGAGGTCTTAGACCCGCTGATGCAGCACCAGACGCGACTCATACCGGTCCCCGCGACTCTAGGTCTCCTCGAGACCAGTCGCTAAGCGATGGGTCTGATGACCAACGTGGTGGTCGTGCTCCTTCACCGAGCCGACGCGGGTCTGCAAGCAATGCAGCGCGTCTACACTCGCAGCGCGAGAACCCATCGACCGCTCGTCCTCCTCCTGCTCTGCTCGATGAGCAAGGTGAGCTTCAGTATCACGTGGATCGCCTGATGGCGCGGCGTCGTCGCCAAGGACACAACCAGTATCTGGTGAAGTGGCGAGGTTACCCTCACTCACAGAACTCGTGGGAGTTCGAGGTGCCACTACGGCAGGATTGCCCCGACGTTGACGCGTATGATCGGGCACACCCGGTGTCAGACCGCCCGGTGGGCGTGCGACGGAGTCGCCGGGTGCCAAGCACCTCCCACTAAGGTGGGAGTCCACAGGGTTCGTTGCTGAGCTCAGTCTCTGACCCGTAGCTGCAATACTTGCAGCGAGCACGTCGGTGCCGTCGACGTGGCATCGAATGCTCAAACTGCAAGTGCAGTAGAGCTACATGTGCCTCGCGCGCGTGTTTCAAGGGTCCTTGACCCTTTAACAACACTGGCCTATGGCCCGGAGCTTCGCGATCATGAAGCGAAGATGGTTCGTGATGAACAACCGTCTTAATGACGTTCTGTCTAAACGGCAAGTGGTGATGGAAACGGATTCTATCCGATCACCTGACGCTAGAAGCGTTCAATGGGTATGACTATGTCATGAGGCACTGTGGATGCCAGGGATGCCAAGGCATTGGGCCCCGCATGCTGCATAGCAGTAGGAGGTAGATATGCACCTCCTGAGCGACAGCTTAGCTGTCTGGTGCTCGTTGTCGTGTCTACGACTGTGCTGAGCACGTGTATTCACAAGACACAGTGTCTGTGACACATAGTGGCGCTTGCGCCTGCTTCAAGGACAACTTGGGCATCAAGCCCTGCACACAGTGCTCATCCGAGGGTCACATTAACTGTGAAGCGAGTGGGCCCCACTGCTGTGTGGTTCGTGGAACCGTTGGTAGCTTGGAAGGCTTGCCCTGTGGATCACTGATCCAGTAGTATCATAGATACGCCACCTGTGGCCTTCTTTCCATGCCCGTAGAGCCCCTTGACTCGAGCCAGTAGGCTCCTATGTTTGGTAAGCATTGGGCCCAAGTGTGTACCAAGTGGCATCGCGTACGGAGGCGTGTAACACGCACGAGAGACAGCGCCGTCCGCGCAAGGCAAGGTGCCGTGGCAATCGGCCGATAATCGCGTCGTGTGTTTACACTTTCCGGATACGGTATCCGGAATCTTGGTGGGGGAGAGTGTAACGGGGATGTTACACGAATGTTTCTCGTTGGTGTGTGACACACGTGGATACATTTATGTGGGTACATAATGGTGTGTGACACTCATGATACACTTATGTGGGTACATAATGGTGTGACACACACGAGTAGATACGTAGATGGCCTCAGAGCCTCACGTTGCATTTTGATTAGGATTTAGTATGTTAGATACTAAATCCGTTACATTTAGGATTAGGACAATAAAGTCAATAAAAATCAGTTTGCATTTTACATAGTTAGTGTTAGTCCTTTGTTATAGGGACACTGACTCTGTGAGTCCCGTATTTAGTGGACTACTTGGTTCTAGTATAGAACCGAAGGCAAGTGCCTTGCAAGCAGGACTCTACGAGTCAACTAAACTTCCTCTGTGCCGTGCACACCTACGCAGCCCCGCTGCAAAGGGACCTCTAAGCACGTCATCGGAGGCGTGCCAGACCCAGACAAGGTCGCTAGGTTTCAAATACAAGAGTACAGGAGGCATGCGGACAGCGATACAGCAATGCAGCAACCGATAAGTAGCACGTGGCGCATGTGTCGAGATCGCATGGAGCTGTAGCATAGAGAGCATGGGTTGTTGCGGGGCGGTGAAAAAGCAAGGTGTACGGCAGCATAATGAACATAAGAGTGCGCGTGCCCGGATTCGAACCGAGGATATCACCGCCACAAGGTGAGGTACTGACCACTATACTACACACGCCTGGAGAAGCAGGGTATCGATCCCTGTACCTCTCGCATGCTAAGCGAGCGCTCTACCATTTGAGCTACATCCCCGGATACCATACACACACACAACACAAACAAAAAACACTTGACACACACACCACGCGCTACAAACCACCTTCTCCCATACCACACGCTCCACAATGCCACTGCGCAACCATTACAAACTTTCCGCACCGACATACTCGCGCCACACAAATCGGACACGTCCAACAATATCCCACACCGTTTCGTGGCTGCTCGCTCTCTCCGCAGCTTTCTCGTGGGTAGACCAAGGGACCAAGCGACCAAGCGACCAAGCGACTCTAAGCACGTCATCGGAGGCGTGCCAAGACCCAGACAAGGTCGCTAGATTTCAAATACAAGAGTACAGGAAGCTGGAGCTCCGCGTCCTGTCCGTCCGGAATCTTTTCCAACCTGTAATGGGTCTACCTAGACCTATTAGATGGCGTACACGTGCGCTTACGTGTATGAGGAAGCGTGCAATTAGAATAGACTTAATTTAAATATACTTATTTAAATAAGTATAATTAAATCAAATATAACTAAATTAAACTGCAAAATACCGTAAAATGAGAACTGTTATTGAATTTGGCATAAGCCAATTATGGACCTCCTAAAACTGTTTGTTATCTATTTCTAAAGGGTCTGCCAACGTGTGGTTGGCAGAAACTCTGCTCAGTGATTGGTAGAAATCCGTTACTTTCTACCAATAATATGCACAAATGCACACGAACCACCCAATAATGTGGTTCGCCCATGTATCCATTGGTGTGTACAGCACACCAAGGTCTGAGGCCCATTTCCAACCTCTAACAGTTATCCTAACTGTTAGAGTTACAAGTGGTATAACCACTTGTACGTGTAACCCCGTTACACCATCCCCCCGTTAAGATTCGACGTATCGGTCTCGATACGTCAATCAACAGAACTTGACAAGACCGTCAAGTTCCCAAGAGAAATCCGAGTTCATTTCGCAATGGACTCGCCAACGCCTACGTCTCCGTCCGCTTCTGCGGACGCGCAAGCCTCACCTGCTGCCTCTGCAGCAGGAACAACGACCTCAGCAGTGCCCACTAGCACTGCTGCTTCCAGCGGTCCGACAGAGAAGATCTCTGTCACCAAGTACCATGCTCTCCATAAGGAGAAGCATGAGAAGAAGAAGAAGTCTTCTTCTCTAGCAGAGATTAAGAATCCTGCTGTCCCTATCAAAGAACTCTTTGGAGAGGACTACGAAGACATCCTCGACTACGAGGAGGATGTCGAGGAGGGGGAGGTTGATGTCAAGGCTCCCGCTCCCGTGTCTTCGTCCGAAGACACGTCAAACCCACCCGTGGGATCTCGACGACCTCGTGATGAGGCCTCGGACGCTTCGAGCTTGAAGCGTCCGCGCAGTGATGATGAAGCGTCCCCCATGTCGAGGGCGCTCACTGCTCCACGCACTGATCCTCCAGTGCGTGCACCATGGCTGCCTACTGAGGCACAGATCCATGAGTGGTCCGGTGCTAGCTCACCACCGAACCCGATACTGTTGTACGCATGCAACAGTATCAACGACGACGACGTCGCCGCTAAGGTTGTCTTTGAGTCCGAGACTCAAAGACGCGACTACTATATCGGACTCTTCCATGAGCTCCGATACTATGCAGCGAAGAAGACTTCGCGCAAGAGCAAAGTGCCAGAGTGGCAGGCACTTTGTCAGTCGTGGAACGCCTTTGTTGAAAACTTCAACAATGGCCCGAAGGCATATCGCGAGCGCGTTGCTGCGGCTCGCGATCGCTACTACACTTACACTACGCGTGGTAAGTGTGAACGCCTCCATGATCAGTCCATGGAAGCGGGGATCCCATGTGCCGTTCCCTTTGGCACACCCTGTCCGTGTTGCCAACCCTTGGCAACACGTCTCACCGAAAGTGACCTCCTGGGGTACACGGTCGTCCGTGTACCCGATCACATCAAGGAGCTCCGTGGTCGTATTGTGCCACGCGAAACTCCGAGTGCTGTGGCTGACCGCAGCACTCCTCGTGCAGGGTTTACCCCTGCAAGTTATGGTGGGCTTCGTACGCTCTCACCATTTCCGGAACGTCCTCCATCAGGACGTTCCGCGGCTCCCATGTATCTCGATGGGGAGGAAATCCTCTCCAACGAATACGAAAACGAACCCCTTGAGAGTTCGTTCTCTTATGAGCCACAATCCGCTCAACAATCCAGCGGATCGCTCCACGCGCGTCGCGCAACGGCGGCGGAGGGGGTGGGAACACTCCCTCCGCATGGTCAACGCTATGACCATGACGATCGTGCCCTGCACGATCGAGTTGCTGCGCTGGAGCAGACACAGAGCGCTGAGATAGCTGCTCTGAAGCAGGAGGTTCGTGTCCTCCGTGCTGAGGTCTGCGAGGCAGCTCAGACTGCCTCGAACCTCTCGTCCGGTCTTGGGACGAGAGTGAATCGGTTGATCGACCGTGTCGACGGTCTCGAGAAGGCCTTCCAGGCCTCTCGCACTCCTCAGTCGGACTACCAACCCTAGGTAGTCCGTGCTGCACGTACGGCTTCAACCGCCCGACGTAGAAGGTCGGGTGGAGCCTCATGCTGGACGGTATGTCCAGCCGGTACGCGTTGCCGTGCCGTTCAAGTACTTTGAACGGTCCAATGAATCTTGGAGCAAGCTTGCTTGCTCCAAAGTCAGACACTGCATGTTTAGGCAGGTTTTATGTAGCTAACAAAACTAATGAACCCACTTTGAATTCATTTATGTTGCCCCTACCAACATTATCAGCGATAGCATCCTGGACAAACCGTATGACGGCTTGTCTTCGCTGGACAAAGTCTAGCGCACTCGAGCTGAATCCTTTCAGCTTGTCGCCCTTGTGTGAAGCTGTGGATTCAAATTTTCTATCTGGACACCGCCTCCCAGAGCCACCCAATATGTCGAGAGGTGATTGGCTGAGGCATCGAGTACCTGGGACTGAGCTGTGGAATACATTTTCACCTTATTGCTTTAGGACTTCCGGAATACGGACTTCCAGAATCCGGATGCCCGACCATGATCGGAGTCCACTATTCAGGAATCAAGTCCACCATGTGGTGCCCAAGTGAATTCGTGGTGCGTACTTCCGGAATCCAGATCCAGATTTCGGGAATCTGGATGCCATTCCAGCCAGGGCTAAGGGCTCAAGAATCCAGTCGCCCATACACAGACCAAGTGTATTCCGGATACATGCTTCCAGTGCTGAACTGAGGACTTCCGGATTCCAAGGATCGGGAATCCAGATGACCAAGGGCGTCCGGACCCTGCCTGATTTGTACCCAGTATGGACATTGAGGTTCGGAGTATACTCAAGCCAAGTCAAGACCGACCGACCAAGACGACCGACCAGGATGTGTTCGGCACCAGCCGGAATTCTTCGGGGTTCCGCGCCAGAGACACGCGCCTCCTGATGAGTGTGCGCTTCCTATAGTGAAAACAAGATGTTAGCAGAATCTTTAGCAGAAGACTTGTATATAAATAACAGAGAGTTCAATTTGCCACCAAGGGCGCAAGTGGTCTTCTGGAAGGTTTTCCTGGAAGATACTGCAAAGCACTGCGGACCAGCCTCTTGTCAGAGGGCTTCGAGTTAGCTGAGCCAGCGTACGGCCGCGTCGACTGCGTACATCGCCGCGGGACTCTCCACCAAAGGTTCGAGACCAAGTTGGGTAAGTGATCCGGCGGCGCATCCGGAAGGGATCTTCCTATTTCATATTCCAGTTGGAATCCGGATTCCGGATTCACATTTCATATTATAACTGCGTTTTGGGAGGTTGTTAGTAGTTGGCCCTTGGAACTGTATTGAATTAACTACTGTGTGATTGGACGTTTGCATCTGGATTCCTAGTCTAGATTGCATTTGGATTTTGGATATTTGGATATACAGGCATCTGGATATCCTGATCTTGGATATTGTCTTCCGGAAACCAAGTGGTTATCCGGAAGTGGTGAGCTTGTTAGGGTCCCGGAACTGAGTCTGTGTTCGGGAAGTAGACCCCGTCGACTGGCATTGGAGTGCCCACCGCTCGAGGGCCACAAAGAATAAGAGCGGCTGCGTGTTTTGCATATTAACTCTCTGTATTGTATTGGTTAACTGTTGGAAGAGGACTCTGCTAATAGTCTTTTGCCTTCCAGAAAACCAACTGCATTTGGAAGTACTTTTGGTACTTTGGATCTTTGGATCTGATCACACCTGAAAGTAACTCACCTGGTAATACCCTTCGGATACTCGAAGACAAACGACACCAAGGAGGATAACCACAAGGTCACACGCCAACTCCGCCTTCCGGATACCCATTTGGATCCCGGAAGGTAGAGACTGACCCCAGTTCTCAAGTGTCATCTGGAAGTTTCCTTCCAGAATCGGACTGGCCACCAGCTATACGTTCTGGGCGACCGGGTTTTTCTTTCAGAAAGTCCGGAAAGTGTTCACCCACCTCGTCACAGCTGGTGCGCGTGCCCGGATTCGATACCGAAAGGGTTTTACCGAGTTATTTTTATATTTTTCTTTTTGATTAGTTTCAGGGGTTCTGAGTGCTAACTAACTTTCTGATCGTAGTTGTGATGGTTGGAAGTGAAAGCGCACGCAGAGGAGGAGACGCGGATTCTGGAAGCGGAATGGCATCCAGATCGTCGCGTCGGTTGAAGGGGCAGCAGCCTGAAGAGCATGAGGATTTGGATACTATCATGAAGAAAGCTCGTCAGGCCAACGCTGCGAAGCGAAAGGCTGCCCAAGAGGCGAAGGAGTCGTCAGATCATCTGGAAGAAGAATCTGAATCCTCCGTTTAGGAAGCGCACCACGCAAGTCTGGATGGAAGTGATTCGGAAGAGATTTCGGAAGGAGACGATGACCCTGAGCAGGATCCGGATGCAGAAGAGTCCGGATCGGAAGGTGATCCGGATGTGGAAGCCGAGAACGAGTCCGGTCTGGAGGAGTTTACGGCTGGTGAGGAGTCTGAGGTCGTCGGAAGTGATGCTGAAGATTCTGGAAGAGAAGCGTCGGGAGATGATGCTGTCGAGATCGAAGACCCTACGGAGGATGGAGTTCAGGACTCTCCTCCGGAAGGTGCGAATCCAGATGCCGAACCTGATGTTCGAGAAGAGTCGCCACGAGTCAAGCAGGAAGCTCGCCCGTTGTCGCCGGTTCAGGAAGAAACTGTGCTTGAGGATACCAACATGTCTTCGCCAGTGATTCCGGAAATCCGGATGCCAACATTGTATCCTGATGAGCCGCCGTTCTCGGCGCCCCCAGAAGCGCCTCGTCAAGAAGCTGCCAGGTTTGGTATTCCGGATTCCAGAATGGAAGAATCTCCGGAAGCACCGCCGGGGACGCCGGAAGTCCAGATGAGCGGAATCCAGATAAAGGCATATGTGGCTGAACAAGTGAGGCGTTGGGAACGTGACAACTCCGAAAGGAGCTTCGCACCTGATGTCGGATATGATTGGCCGCCACTATACCTGAATCCTGAAGGTTTCATTCAGGCTGCCTTGATGACTTCGGAACACCTGAACCGCCGGATGTTGATGCCGGCTCAGACGGACGCCTGGATTTCAGAACTCCAGATTCAACGTCGGTCATTTGGAAGGGCACTAGATCTTCAGGGAGCCATGATCCCGCCGAAGGAGTTTTCGCCTCGTGAATGCATCGCAGTCCTGCAGACAATGCTTTTCGAAGCGGGATTTGGATTTGTGAATTTGGTGCCTGGATGGTTCCGGACGCGAGTTTTCAAAGTGCATCCGGATCTGGTTCGGCAAGTTGTTGGAGAAATGTTGCAGCTATTGGTCGTGGAGATGATCGAATGGAGACAACTAGTGACGCGAGCTCAGGAGTACGCCCGGATTCTGATGACAACTGGAAGGGAACAACTTTGTCAAGTACATCCGGAAGCCCAATTTCAGGGTGAAGGTGTATTCATGTCGGATTACGAGGTATCTCTGCTGGGACGAGACTTCACTAGACAACTGAAGGCATCTGGATTCCGGAAGGTTCGGAGTCCTCGCGGACCCACCTATCAGGAAATCCGGCCGAAGCGAGTGCAACGTGTAATGCCTCGGCCACCGCCGTCGTCAATCCCGTCGCCGTCGCCCTCATCCCTGCAGTCTGTGCCATCTTCGCTAGTCCGGAATCTGGAAGCGGATCTGGAATCCGGAAGCCACATGTCTTCGTACCATAGTCTTTCTGATAGGACGAATTCGGCACGTACCTCCAGTATGTTCGAGACTTCCGGAGGATCAAGTGAGTCAATGGCGAGTGCGACTTCCGGAACTCGGACTTCCAGAGAGAGAAGACCTCGGATTCTTCTGGATTCGGGATGAGCAGAAGTGCAGGAACGCATATGCCATTCTCCGCCTTCAGGCCGATGGCGATGACCGCACGGGGATCTGGAAGTGCTACGCCGATGGATTCTGGAATCGCTTTCCAGATTTCCCACAGGAATCCGGATGCCGAAGATCAAGACGTCCCGCAGGGATCAGACTTGAATCGCGAGAAGCCCAGGAAGAAGCGTACAAAGTCATCTTCAAGGAGGCGAGAAATGCTTCAGGAATCCCAGGCTGTAGACGCATCCCGATCACGAGGCATTCAGAAGTCTGGGAGTTGGGATCGTGAAGTTCCAGAAACTTCAGCAAGGTCTGAGCGCTCTTCGAAGTCCGCCAGTTCTGGATCCACGCAAGTTGCCCTGAACACCATGTTCCAACTTCAGAAGGTCATGGCCAGGATGGAAGATCAGCAAGGGTCTGCGCTGGAGAGGATGTCAAGCGATCTGGATGCGAAGCTTGAACGCCTTCTGGATTCCAAGTTTCAAAGACTCTTCCAGAAGAAGGAAGCGATCCCAGATCTGGTCTCTGACGAGGATTCACGCTTGACAGTCAAGAATCTGGAGGTTCGGTCATCCGGACACCAATCTCACAAGCGGCACCCGGAAGCAGTTCAAGGTTCCGCCGCCAAGTCGAGCTCCTCCAAGAGCGCGAAGGTGAAGGAGCTTCAGCAAGAACTCGAAGCCTCGGAGTCTGCGCGGAAGAAGGAAGGAGAAGCAGCGAGGGCTGTCCAGAAGTTTTTGGCTACCCAAGTTCGCGACCTGAAATCGGTGGCTGCCAAGGCCCCTGTCGCAGCTGAGACAGATGGGCGTAATCATGATTCTCAGGAATCAGGTGCGTCCCATCATCCGACTCTGTACCCAGTATCCAGTAACGCATCCCGAGGTGCATCCCATCTGAGTTCTCGTAAAACAGATGTTGGGAATCCAGATGAAGCCTTTGCCGCACAGCTTGAGGCAGCTCTCCAACTGGTCACTCGTGAATCCAAGACCCCTAGGGCTCAAGTGGCCAAGTCCTCGACACCCCAGGCGCTCGTGGTGAAGAAGGAATCGACATCCAGAAGGAGAGAGGCGTCTGGAAGCGAGAGCCGGGGTATCCGAAAGCGTTCAGGTGAGGATGTCTCGAAGAAGCGTTTGTCCAAGGAGTCTGGATCGTCGAAGCGGGGTTCAACGTCCAAGCGTGAGAAGGGTGGAACTTCCAGAAGGAAATCCCCTTCAGGATATCCAAGTTCTTCGGATCCAAGTTCCGAATCGAGTAGCTCTTCGGATTCCGGAAGTTCGGATAGCAGTTCGTTCGAAGACAAGACCCCTGCGGTGACGACGACCAAGTCCGGAGGGACGATGACATACATGTTCAAGCCATTCGTGAATGCAAGCACTTTGGAAGACTTCGATGAGAAGGCGGCGCTTGCCACTCGGATGCGCTGGCTGGAACGCTTCCAGAGTATGTCCGTTCAGGGTGGCTGGGCCGATAACGTGAAAATCTACGAGATGAAGCTCAAGTTGTCTCCGGCCGTCCGGAACTGGAGAGCGAATCTGGATCCGAAGGTCCGTCGCAACTGGAAAAGATTCCTGAAGGCTTTCAAGGAGCGCTACTGTAAGGCGAGGACTTCGGATGCGGAAAGGTACTATACGATGGTTCAGAAGAAGCATGAGACGCCTTTGGATTTCTATTACCGCCTGAACAAGGTGGCTGATAGAGCCGGTATCCGGATCGACGGATCGACCAAGCTCCGTGAGCAGCATCTGAAAGCCTTCACCAAGAAGCTTCTGGATTCCAGACTCCGGACTACCCTCCAAGGTCAACACCTTCGGAGTTTGGAAGATGTCGAGTACGTCCTGAAGCAACATGAAGAACTGAATTTGGAAGACGACTACGACACTCCACCTCCGAAGCGGGATTTCCGGGCGGATAACGTACCTCGTGATAAGTTTCGCCCAAAGCGTTCCGGATCCGGAAGAGCATACACTGCTCAGAGTGACGCTGACTCTGAAGATCCTGACCGACACGTCCGTTTTCAGGATGAGGAAGACAAGATGACTCTGGAAGCCTCGAAAGCATCTGCGTCTACGAAGTCTGGCGATCCAGATTCCGGATTCCCGACCATGGATGATCTCTCAGATACCGTCTTCAAGATTCTTCAAGAGGGAGGCTGGAGGCCCCGATCCCCTTCAGGACGCCAAGGTGACCAACAATCTTCGGAGCATCAAGACTCCAGACGCCAAGGTTTCCGGAATCCGAATTACAGTGCAAGGTACTGTGAGAACTGCCGCAATTTCGGACATGTCAAGGAGGATTGTTGGGCAGATATCGAGTGTGAACGCTGTCATCGGAAGGGCCATTCTGTGCGATTCTGTCGGATGCGTCAGTGTGATTTCTGCAACAAGTATCACGATGGGCATTGTGAGGAGCTGGAGGCCCTTCGGGATCTCAAGAGTCTCGTTCAACAAGGAGCTTTGGATATACCGACTGCTATCCGGAAGAAACTTCTGGATGGAGATGCAGATTCTGGGGAACAACCGTTAAACTAGGAAGCCCGCTGGATGGGGATCCAGAACGCGCCGGGCTCAAGAAACCCCCAGAATTGTGTGTCTTAGCGTACGTTGGTCCAGAGTTGAAACGACAAGCTAACCATCAATGCATGACTGTGACTCAAGATGTCGACTTTCTCCTTCCAGATTCTAAACTTCCGGATGACAATGATTTCGGAAGGTCGGATGATTGGAATCCTGACAATCGGGATGACACTCCAATAGAATTCAGATTGAAGCCTGGTGAAAGTTACGGATGGTGGGAAGAACACCGTTCGGAGACGTCGAAGAGAGTTGCGATGGTGCATGGTGCAGTGAGCAATGTCAGGACAGACATCCTTCTGGATTCCGGAGCTTCCGTGAGCATGCTGAGTTTGGATCTTGCGCGTAGACTCAAACTCAAGCTGGATTTTGGAAAACAGCTTCGGGTATCCGGATTGGGAGGCGTCCCGACGATCATCACTGCCCGAACCGAAGTGAAACTTACCCTGGGTTTGAATGTGGTTTACATTCTGGAACTTTAGGTGGCGAATATTGGTGAAGGTGTTGACGTGTTGCTTGGGATGGATTTTATGTATTCTGCTGGAGTGCGGTTGTGCATTCGTGAAGGACTGGTCCAACTTCCTGATGAAGAAAACGTTATGCTTTCCGGAAGAACTTTCGACCAGCAGAAGAAGGGATTGCGTTTGGAAGTCCGGAGTCCGGAAACCCTGATACTTGGACCAGGTGAACAAGCTGTCGTCCGGATTAATTACGGGCAGAGCAATCCGCAACGTGAAGTAGTCTGGGCTGGCAGAGGTGATCGCTGGGTGACGCAGCTGATATATGGGGCGAAGTCCTGGGCGGTCGCTGTGAAGGTGGTAAATATTTCGGATAAGGATGTTTGGATCGACACAAACACCCCGGTCGCCCAGATTGTGGAATACGGATGCTATCCATTTGGAAGGTTCGTCAGACCTGGACTCCGGAGGTATCGTGAATGGGAAGTCCTGATCTACGAGAACACCAATTCTCACCAGGAAGTATTACGTCAACGGAGATACCTTCAGGCGATCCAAGCTTCCCAACCCCCAAGTGTCCAGAAGCCGGAATATCCCTGGCCCAAGAAACTTTTGATGAGACCTCCCAGGGGTGGTTCTGAAGTCCGCATGGTTCGACTACAAGATCCCCCGAAGGATATTCAGAAAGGTGAAAGGCCGCTTCCAGATGCCGCCGTTTCGGAATTTCAGAATCCTGATAGCATATTGACTGTAAATGAACATCGGGAGGGAATTTCGAACGAGACTTCAGGAAGACAACAGGTTCCCAAAGGCGATGGTTTTCTGGATTCCGACGGTGACGAGTGGTTTGATGCGATCTCCATAGATGAGAATGTGCCAAGGGACGAGATTCCAGACGGTTTGCCTGACGCAGAAGAGGATTCTGGAATGGATCAATCAGGAAGACAATTTAATCTGGAAGCTGTGAAGAAGGCCATCCTGAAGTTGGAAACGAAGTTTGTCAGGTGTCTGCATCTGAATGCGGAAGAGCTCGCCTTGGAACCAGCTGTGTATGTGCATGAAGGGAGTGATATGTTGTCACACTTGAAGGATCAACTCGTCATGCTTCCGGAAGTACACGAGCTAAGTCCGAAGTGTGATATCGAGAAGGCAGATGTGGGAGAATCCGGAAAGACTACTCCAGAAGAAGAGCGAAAGCTTCGAGGAATCCTGAGACGGCATCGCAGTATCTTTCTGGGCGATGGAAATGCAGCTCCAGCCCCCGCCAGAGGTGTGATTTGCGATCTGGATGTTGGAACGGCTAAACCTGTCGCGCAACGCCCACGTTCTATCGCTCCTCACTTAGCGGTCAAAGTGTACGAACTTCTGAAGAAGCTTTTGGAAACTGGATTGATCGAGCACTCGGAATCTCCATGGGCATCCCCGATTGTTATTGTCCTGAAGAAGAACGGTGTTGACATCCGGATGTGTATTGACTATCGGGTGGTAAACGGATTTATTGTGTTATCCAACTATCCGCTTCCCCTGATTGATGATCTCCTGATTGGCTTCGAAAGCGCAATGTGGTTCATGAGTTTGGATATGGCCAGTGGATTCTGGGCTATCAGGATGTCTGAACGTGCCAAGCTGATCTCCGCTTTCGTGTGCCCCTTTGGACACTTTCAGTGGATCCGGATGCCATTCGGTTTGAAGAACGCCCCTTTGGTATATCAGGCAGTAATCAATAACTGCTTGTGGGGGTTTGTGCGCCTATCCCCGGAAGAGGAAGCAGAAGTGGATCAGGAAGTCTTGGATTTTCTGAAGTTGACTCCATCTAAGAATCTGGATTCCGGAAGTTTGGAATCCGGAAGTTCCCCTTCAGGAATCCAAGTGCCAATTCTCTCAGATACAATGACCGTGTTCCAGAGGAATATCCCAGCTCCTTCACAGATGAACCCGGTACTGGGACGCAGTTCGTATATCGACGATATCGCTCACGGCGCGCCGACTTGGGATCAGTTATGTGAAGATCTGGATGCACTACTATTCAGGCTGCGTTATTGGAACATCTCGGTGAGCCTCCCGAAGAGTGAATTTGGAAAGCTGGCCATCCCGTACCTGTCCCACGAAATCAGTGCTGAAGGAATCCGAGCTACCCCGAAGATTGCAAAAGGTGTTTTAGATCTTCCGTTTCCGGAAACCCTGAAAGGGGTGCAGTCGTTCCTCGGAAGCCTGAACTACTATCACAAATTCATTGAAGACTTCCCGGTTATTGCCGCTGTTCTCTATGAACTTTCGGATGAGCAGATCAGGGCGGGAAGGAATTTGGATCAGGCGAAGGAGGCATTTGGAATCCTGAAGCACAAGATCGTCTCGACCCCATTGCTTCGGCATCCTGATAGAAATCGACCATTCGTGATCATTCCGCATGCCAATGCATGGGCCGCATGTGCTGTCCTCGGTCAGGAATACAACGGTGTGATCCACCCTGTCCGGTATACTGGCCGCGTCCTGAATGATTCCGAAATCCGTTATCATATTGCGGAAAAGGAAGTCATTGCGATCCTGAGAGTACTTCAGGTCTTCCGAACGCTGATTGAGCAGTCCGAACTGATTGTGTACACCCGATACTCCGTCCTGAAGTGGGTCATCACCTCGAAGTCTGCTGATGGTAGGTGTGTTCCTTGGGGACTTGCACTTTCACATTGGAATCTGGATATCCGGAAGGTTCAAAGGGACGAAGACGGATTGGCTGCGATAATGGGTGCTGGGATAACCCCACGAGAGCATCTGGATAAGATTTCGGAATCCCTGATCCCTTCGAAAGGACGCATCCGGAAGCCGCCAGTGGTGAGCATCGAGATGTTGGAAGCGAACTACGAAGGTGTTATCCTGAGTTTCGATGGTGCTGCCAAGACTTCCACCCGGAAAGGAAGTTGCGGGTGTGTTCTCTGGAAGCTACCTGGATGGAAGGTTCTGGAAGCCCGAGGTTTCATTCTGGACGACGTCACCGTGAATGACGCTGAGTACCATGGACTTCTGAAGGGCATGGATATGGCATCTGGAAGAGGCATTCAGGATTTGGTGATTGTGGGAGATTCCAGAATTGTGATTCAGCAAGTACAAGGACTGATCAACTGTAACCAACCACATCTTCAGAAACACCTTGCGGAAGCGGAAGTTCTGAAATCCAGATTTCAGAAGGTCAGATTTGTGCATCTCAAACGAGAGTACAATCAGGCTGCCGACTACCTGACGACCAAGACATTGGTTCAAGGAGAATCCTGGGAGGTTTCCGACGAAAGTGACCTGAGGCATTTGGAACTTGTTTCTAAAATCCAAGAGAAGTTGGTGAAATCAGAACTGTCGGAGGCCCATCCTTCAGATATCCAGATTCAGGAATCCGGAATCCCGGATGACAACGACCTTCCCGGACCAGATTCGGAACCGTTACCAGAGTCTGCGCGAGTGATGGCTGTCATTGCGGAAGCTGGGGATCCAGAAGGAAACGATCCGGATACCCCTCCGATGGGACCATTGGAACTTCAAGCCGAGCGTTGGAGACGGATCAAGGTCCATCAGGATGCCGACGAATACCTGTCTGAACTGAAGGCGTTCCTGAAAGGGGATTTCCAGAGGTTTTCGCATAAACGTCTCCGGAAGATTGCAAAGGTGGCTGATTTGTTCACTTTGGATTCCAGAAACATTCTCTTCAGGATGTCCACAGTCACCCAGAAGCGACCTCGAGATTTTCTGGGAGAACTTCGATTGGGTGGTTCCGGAATCCTTACGTTCTGATATGCTTCACTATGCCCACGAAGATTTCCAAGGTGGACACCAGGGCATCCGGAGGACTCATGAGAAATTGCTTTCAGAATACTATTGGCCTGGGATGAATGCAGATGTGGAACGTCATGTGAAGGAGTGTGTGGATTGTGCATCCGGAAAGGGACGGCCTCCGAATCCAGGTCCGTCACCTGGAAACATCGAGCCATCATGTCCTTTCGAAGTTGTCTCGATGGATTTCGTGACGCACCTTCCAAAATCCGCACGCGGAAACACTTTCCTACTCCTGTTTCAGGATATGTTTTCCGGATACGTGATGTGCAAGCCCATGTCTTCGACGACTGCCCAAGATGTTGCAGAAGTGTATGAACAAGTGGTATTCCAGAGGTTTGGATCAAGTTCCCTGATCCGACACGATCAGGATCCCCGATTCATGAGTGCCGTCTTCGAGTGCTTCCGGAATCTACTTGGGAGTCTCCAAAGAGCAACATTGGGATACCGTCCGCAGGCAAATGGCCAGCAGGAACGTTCCGTTCAGACGGTAGTTCGAAGCATCCGGGCGTATATTATGGAAGCGGATCAAAGTGATTGGGATGACCATGTGGAAAGGCTGATGTTCGCTCTAAATACCTCTTTCGATGCAACGCGCCTGGAAACCCCCTTCTATCTAATTCATGGTTGGGACGC
Source organism: Phytophthora colocasiae (assembly GCA_018806915.1). NCBI lineage: Eukaryota > Oomycota > Peronosporomycetes > Peronosporales > Peronosporaceae > Phytophthora > Phytophthora colocasiae. The sequence goes on along the minus strand of JAGKQI010000033.1, from coordinate 989,957 downwards.
CCAGAGTACAATTTCAGCAATGCTGGGTCCAAAGCCACATAGTATTCCTGAAAGGTCAGCGTACGAATGGAGACGGAAAATGCAGAGGGACTACAATTACGCTGTGGCTTTTGCAGAAGGACTTCAGAAGAAAGCCAAGCGTCACCGTTCCGAAATCCAGACGCAAAAGTGGAAAGAGCTTTCGGAAAGGCTGAAATCCGGATTTTCGGAAGGCGATTCCGTGTGGTTATATATTCCGAAAGTCCAGACTGGGCTAAGTAGGAAACTGGCCCACATGTGGCATGGACCATTCCGGATTGCTGAAGTGCATCAGGACTTCCGGGTGAAACTCAAGGTCGAGGGCACGGGATATCGTGTCAACCCTTGGGTGCATATCAGCCGCTTGAAACCCCGAGCACTCTTCCCGAAACGTCCTACCACGGAGATCCAAGTGGACGAGGACGATGACTTTGACGCTGCCCTTCTTCCGGAAGACAGTCGGAATCCGGATGCCGAAGAGAACGAATACGAAGTCGAAAAGATTTTGGATCTTCGATGGTCCAAACGTACTCGGACGTCGAAAAGGAATCGGGAATACCTGGCCAAATGGAAAGGCTATCCGGATCCGGAATGGCTTCCAGTGTCACAGTTAAGCTGCGGTGCCCTTCTTTACGAATTTAATCAAGGGGCAAGGGCGCGAGCGAGGTTCCAGGCTATGCAAGCCGGGGACGACCATCCCCAAGTCTAGACTTCCGGATGCTATCATCCGGGAAGTTTTGAGAAGGGGATTCCTGAACTGTGACTACCGATTGAACTTTGATTTGATTACGATTGGAAACTGATTTCGGATTATGATGGAACTTTGGAATCCTGGGTTTCAGAAGGATGGATATGAAGGAGATGAACAAAAGCTGACTTTCGGAGAAGTGGGGTGTATTACGAGTGATTAGTGACGAATTACGTATGGAAAACATGGAGAATTGGAAGACTCACTCGATCTGAACTACACCTCCTAGTTTCCGTAGTTCCAAAGGGCATCGATCCGGATACGCTGATCCGCAGGAATCAGGGTGCTTTGGACTTCCGGTGGAAGATGAGCAATGCGATCCTGATCCGAAGTGGAGAAGCTCCACTGAACACGTGCAGGCTCCATGGCATCCAGAATCCCAAGCTGTTCCTTGAGCGAGTATGGTTCCGAAGTCCCAGGCTTGAAGTGTTCTGGATCCATCAGGATCCAGTGACAGAGTTTCGCAGGGTACTTCCAGACGCACGTCTCATTCCAGATGGATTTTGGAAGTTTGGAAGAGATCTTCTGGAGCAACGGGATCGCCTTCTTCCTAAGGGACGAGTGGCGCTTCGATCGCTCGGAGTAGATCCGCACGAGCTTCGGATGCACAGCTTCGGAAGTGTCGAACGTGAGCCAATGAGTTTCTTCCCAGAAGGCCTGGAGATGACCGCTCACGAAAGAAAGCCAGGTGTCGAGAGCCTCCAAGGCGTTCGCATCCAGATCGCTGCGCTTATGGAAGAGTAGATCCCGAGGCCGACAACTGTATGCGTGTTCCCAAGGACGTTCATCCAGAAGCGGAGGAAGCTCGGACGCCCGGATCACGAAGCGCTCTTTCAGAAGGTCGAAATCAAACCTGTTGGGAGCGGAATTCGGAAACCCGAGAGTCTGAGTGGTCGCTGTGGACGTCGGATCTCCCTTCTTCATACGAACTCCGTAGTGGAGCCAAGATGCCACTCCCTCGGTCGGATTCTCGATGGTCTGCTTGTCGAGTCTTGTCAGGTTCCCAAAGTCTTTGGCAGCTAGATAGGAGGTTGACCGGTCATGTGCACGATAGCCCCTGGATGCTGACTTGGGAGAGCGGTTGGAACGACGACGCTTGGATTTCGGAGACTGAACGTCAGGATCACGGCGAGAGGAACTTAAGTGGCCCTGATCATCATCTGGATGCACCACCTCTGTCTCATCTGGAATGAAGTCTTCATCCACTGTCTTGTCATCCACCGTTTCCGTAACCAAGGCTTCCGGATCCGGATCTTCGACGTCGTCTTCTCCATCCACAAGAGGTCCCCAGTACTCTGGCTCGATACCTTCATCCTGAAGTTTATCGAGAACACCTTCAGCCATCTGGAAGTACCGACGCGGGACGTACTTGGTCCACGGAATGTCATCCAACTTGTTCCAGAACATCATCCGAGTGAGCATCTCCACGAGAGGTTTCAACTGGAAAGCCACGTGAACTGCACGGTCTTCACGAATCCATTCCAGAGCCCCGGTATACTTGACTCCAGACATCATGAGTTTCTGAAGATCCAGACGCAAGTCACTCCAGACAACCGGGTAGTCCGTCAAGGACTCTCGAGCTTGCTTCTCCGTCCAGACTAGAGGATATTTGTCACTCCGACAGTCGTCATCCGAATGTTTAATCCACTCAGAAGGACGAGCCTGAATCACGTCGGGAGCCCTTGGGACCTTCTTCGAAGACTTGAATCCGGAACTGGAACGCTTGCGCTTGGAAGAAGACTTGGAACTTGGATTTCCGGATGCAGGTGCGCCAGAAGAACCACGACTCAGATCCAGATACGACGACGAATCGCTCTCCTTGGCATCACCGTCATCACTTCCGTGAGAGGGATGCAGTTCGACGAAAGGGGCCGAAGTGTGTCCTGGGTCATCCGTGGCGATGACACTGATGACTGTACGCCATTCCGAAGGAACAGTTGTGCCGTTCTGAAAGTGCTTCAGGAGTTCCAGAAGCCGTTGCCAGTTCACAGTGACAGTCGACTGTCCTTCGCCGGCGCCAAGGAAGTTCATGACGTCGACAGCATTAAAGGCCAGTTTCTGGATGCGGTGTTCCAGAAGGCGATTCTGCGTCCGGGCATCATCCAAACGCTTCGTGAGATCTTCGACCTGCTTCCGGAGACCCCTCTTGTCGCGGTCATGCTCCTCCATCAGGTGCTTGATGTCGTCACGGGCGTTCTGGAGAGCCTCTTCTTTCTCAGAAACAGCTTCCGCGTGTCGAAGATCCAGATGACTTGTTACCAACTGGTAGTCCCGACGAAGCTCGGCGAGCTCATCGTGAACCCTGCCGACATTGACGAGATCCGGATCCTGATCTTCGAGCAGTGACTGCGTCCGGATGCACTTCTGGATGACTTTCCGAAGAGCAGAGACGGTTCCAAAGACGCGCTGCGCGAGATTCTCAGGTCGTACTCCGAAACAAGGCTGGCGATCTCCCTCTTGACGGCGACGCTATCCAGAAGTGCGTGAAGCTGGTCATCCGGAAGCGAGGCTGGCCGAGGTGTCAGGATGAATTCCCGAAGGTCCAGATGACCGGCGCAGAAGTCGTGTAGCACTGCCATTTCCCTGGTGGACAGCTTCTCAGAATGCATCAGGACTTCCAAACCGCCATAGCCGTTCCGAAGAAAACTGTTGCCATCACGATGCACTGTTGAAGCTGGAACACCGACCACTTGCAAGTTGTCGTCGCGCTCGTGGGATGGAGGAGTCTTAAAGTAGATGGGACGCGAAGATTCACTTCCGAACGCGGTGCCCTCGGACAGCCCGAACTCCTTCGCACTCTTGTGCGTGACGAACTTCGGATAGACTCGATTGAGTGGCTCATCATCGTCCTCAGGGACGCCTCCGTCTCCACCTGCGGGCGGGCAAGTCTCCGTGCCCTCAGCACCATGTCTCCCCTCGTCAACAACGCTATCTGGACCCCCTGTCACTGCCGTGTCGCCCTGGTGCGACTCAGCGTCACCAGTGTCGCCCTCAACCGAGGTGTTGCCTGGTGGAGGCGCCGAGAACGTCGAAGGAGCGTCTGCTGACATGATGTGATCGTGCGGAAACGCTTGGGTGATCTGGAGCCTCGAAATTGTGAAATGTGTGCGGACCGACTGAATGATTCTTGCCGTTTGAACGTGCGATGGGACCGGGGCGCTTGGGACCGGACGCAGAAAAGAAGCCACGTCAGCCAATTGATGGATGGAATGTGACCCAGTGTAGTGATTTGGACTTCCTGAACCCGGATAGGGTGAACCCGGATACGTGAGACCCGGGTGGGTAGAACCTGGATACAGTGTGGGACGCCTGAAACCGGACCGTTCGGCATTTTCGTGATGGGCATTTGGATGTATGGAATCCGGAAACGCGACTCGACGACAAGTGCCGTTGTGAATTGCGGGATTGTGATCTGGATGTCTGCGGTGATCCGGTGATCTGGACGACTTGCCCACGCTTCGTCTCATAAGGACCTGTCAAGCTCGGAGGTAAATTCCTCAATGACAGATCCTGACGAGAGGGACGGTTGTGAAGCTGTGGATTCAAATTTTCTATCTGGACACCGCCTCCCAGAGCCACCCAATATGTCGAGAGGTGATTGGCTGAGGCATCGAGTACCTGGGACTGAGCTGTGGAATACATTTTCACCTTATTGCTTTAGGACTTCCGGAATACGGACTTCCAGAATCCGGATGCCCGACCATGATCGGAGTCCACTATTCAGGAATCAAGTCCACCATGTGGTGCCCAAGTGAATTCGTGGTGCGTACTTCCGGAATCCAGATCCAGATTTCGGGAATCTGGATGCCATTCCAGTCAGGGCTAAGGGCTCAAGAATCCAGTCGCCCATACACAGACCAAGTGTATTCCGGATACATGCTTCCAGTGCTGAACTGAGGACTTCCGGATTCCAAGGATCGGGAATCCAGATGACCAAGGGCGTCCGGACCCTGCCTGATTTGTACCCAGTATGGACATTGAGGTTCGGAGTATACTCAAGCCAAGTCAAGACCGACCGACCAAGACGACCGACCAGGATGTGTTCGGCACCAGCCGGAATTCTTCGGGGTTCCGCACCAGAGACACGCGCCTCCTGATGAGTGTGCGCTTCCTATAGTGAAAACAAGATGTTAGCAGAATCTTTAGCAGAAGACTTGTATATAAATAACAGAGAGTTCAATTTGCCACCAAGGGCGCAAGTGGTCTTCTGGAAGGTTTTCCTGGAAGATACTGCAAAGCACTGCGGACCAGCCTCTTGTCAGAGGGCTTCGAGTTAGCTGAGCCAGCGTACGGCCGCGTCGACTGCGTACATCGCCGCGGGACTCTCCACCAAAGGTTCGAGACCAAGTTGGGTAAGTGATCCGGCGGCGCATCCGGAAGGGATCTTCCTATTTCATATTCCAGTTGGAATCCGGATTCCGGATTCACATTTCATATTATAACTGCGTTTTGGGAGGTTGTTAGTAGTTGGCCCCTTGGAACTGTATTGAATTAACTACTGTGTGATTGGACGTTTGCATCTGGATTCCTAGTCTAGATTGCATTTGGATTTTGGATATTTGGATATACAGGCATCTGGATATCCTGATCTTGGATATTGTCTTCCGGAAACCAAGTGGTTATCCGGAAGTGGTGCGCTTGTTAGGGTCCCGGAACTGAGTCAGTGTTCCGGAAGTAGACCCCGTCGACTGGCATTGGGAGTGCCCACCGCTCGAGGGCCACAAAGAATAAGAGCGGCTGCGTGTTTTGCATATTAACTCTCTGTATTGTATTGGTTAACTGTTGGAAGAGGACTCTGCTAATAGTCTTTTGCCTTCCAGAAAACCAACTGCATTTGGAAGTACTTTTGGTACTTTGGATCTTTGGATCTGATCACACCTGAAAGTAACTCACCTGGTAATACCCTTCGGATACTCGAAGACAAACGACACCAAGGAGGATAACCACAAGGTCACACGCCAACTCCGCCTTCCGGATACCCATTTGGATCCCGGAAGGTAGAGACTGACCCCAGTTCTCAAGTGTCATCTGGAAGTTTCCTTCCAGAATCGGACTGGCCACCAGCTATACGTTCTGGGCGACCGGGTTTTTCTTTCAGAAAGTCCGGAAAGTGTTCACCCACCTCGTCACACTTGTCAGCAGCAGGCCCTGCCTGCTCGCTATCATCTCTCATGTCTGTGCCCGGCACAGACATCGCGCGCTCGTTCCTGCTCAAACGAGACGTCGCACGCGTCACCGCAGCTGATAGTGTGCTGCTATCAGTTGCATTCTGCGGTTGTTCGGACGCAACCGTAGATCCTCCCCCACTTAAGGAGGAAGCTACCCTGCCGAGCATGCTCGGCAATCGTGGATGCCTCATGGCGTTCACGTAGAACGGTGTATGCCCTGTCGAGGCATGTACCGAGTTGTTGATGGCAAACTCTGCCATCGGCAAGTGTGGTGAAGCGGACGAGAATTTTTCCCGGAGAGACAATGTCAGCCACGAACCCGAATAGAGTCGGAACGAGCGACAGGGGGGACCTGTGATCCCCAGATCTGGGTCGAATCAGACGAAGGTACGATGGGTCCCGCCGGGGAACAGGCAACAGAGACACCGGCGGAGGAGCAAGTGGAGCGGTGTTCGTGGGTGATCCGAATCCTGCCGGAGAAAGAATGGGGAATCAAGGATGTTCTTGCGCGATCAACGATGACGGGGTCCCAAGTGAACACGATCGGCTTACCCCGGCACCCCGAAGCCTCTAACAGCATGATCCTACTTCCCCGGGCGGCAACGAAGCAGGATCACGCAGGATCACGCAGTGATCTTCTCCCGTTTAAGTACGATATCAGCTCCGGATCAAGCTCAGCCCCAGGCGCGACGCAGACTCTTCTGGTGGCCTGATCCGGATTCTTTGAAGGATTACCAAGCGGGATCAGGCCGCGATCAAGCCCCGATTAAGTGCGAGATCAAGCTTCGGTTAAGTGCGAGATCAAGCTTCGGTTAAGTGCGAGATCAAGCTTCGGTTAAGTGCGAGATCAAGCTTCGGTTAAGTACGGAATCGGCTCAAGATCAGGGTTAGGGGAACCAAGCTAGGGATCAGCTCTGTAGCCAGTGTCATGTGATCGTAGGATAGTAAATCAGGATGGGATTAGTAGGCATAGGAATAACCATAAACAGAATCGAATTTGCCCTGAACCACTCAAGTGTCTTCGCTACGCCTGGAACCGGGAACTACATTGGCCCTACAAGCGTCAGGAAGGTAAGGATACGTGACCTAGTATAGCGGTTAAGTCTGGATAATATATTGGCCAGCTTTGCCCTATCTAGTGAACTATCCTTTAAGTGCATACATCGGATCGGAAGGACTTGGTTGTTTAGCCTAAGGATCCCGTCGAATCTCGCCCTCTCAAGACCCCCGCTATCGGAAGCGGCAAGCAACGTAAAGGAAGGGACCGAATCCCTAATACTGGACTATTGGAAGACCTGGATCAAGAATCAGGCACCCGGATCAATGCTCGAGAACTCGCCTACGACCGGGATCAAGTACCCCGAGGTGGTGTGAAGTACTTCCACGCTACCTCAAACCCCTGCGTCACGCAAGACTTTCTTCCGACCTACAAGACACCTTCAGAAGTCACCTGGAAGAGCGTAACTCGCCTACCGACGGGTACACAAGGTGAATACTACACACAGCTAGATCACGGATCATCGGGGGACCCCCTCCGTTAGTCGGTGTCTGGGCGCAAGTGGTGATCGGGACCTGCCCTAACGAGATTTTGGCAGATCCGCTCCACCACAATGGTGCGCGTGCCCGGATCTTCTGGTGACTTCGGATATCACCGTGAGTCCCAAGAAGATGTCAAGATTAAAGAAGAACAAGGGGAAGAAGTGCCTACGAAGGTTGGATCGACGGAGGCATCGCTTAAAACGGAAAGATCCACAGATCAGCAGAGTTCTGGGAGGATCTCTACTGACAGGCACGAGGCAGACCTGGATCGCAATCCAGATCTCGAAGAAAAACCTCGAATTCCTCCCAAGGCCCCGTCGAGGGCCATTGCGGATCTCGATGAGAATCGAGATCCGCACACGAGCGATAAGGAATCAGCAAAGCTGAAACCTAATCTGCTCACCAAGTCCACTGTTGCCTCAAGATCGACCAAGAAAAAGAAGATCAAGAGCACCCGGACGAAATTGAAGGCTCCAGACTCAGAGCCAGAAGATGTGATCAACCCAGGATCAACGATCACCAAGGACGCGATCGAGCAGGCCTACTACAGGAAGAGGCTAAGCGAGACCTTGCTTAACGATCCTGTTCTTATGATCATACAAGTCCGCCAGATCGATAACCTCACCGGCCCAGTGTCGAAGCCCCGGACTAGCTCTGACCGCCTGAACGCGGTGAAGATCCTACTTGATCTGCTCCAAGAAGCTGGTTTGGTGGCTGGAGAGTTCGACCCAAACTCTCTATTTGATTTGGAACTGCAAGCGATTCAATCTGCGACCCATGATCTATTCGACTCCCTCAAGATCTTGGTCGGCGAGCGCCCAATGACGCCCGACCAGACTGGGTCGTCATGCTACGCGTCAGCGACCTCGGAACCAGACTCAGATAGCCCGAGAAGGCTGCAACGCATGTCGTTAGGGCCCTCCGGCGCCAAGTTCCTGAAATCGCGTATGAAGAAACAGGATACGCGATCGGTGGCTGCGAAGCTGGAGGTCAAGATGCCCGATCAACAAGAAAATCGCCGGATCCGGACGGACCAGACCGCGCCGACGACTAATTCCACTGGATCGAGCAACAAGTTGGACGACTACTTTCAAATGCTGAAGATCAAGGATGGGAGCCCTAAGGCCCGCCGGGAACATGTAGACCACTACATCGAGACATTGGGAGATCCGGAGTTAGCTGATCGGCTGACCCTACTCCGGCTGAGCGACGTCGATGAACTGGAGGAAGTACTTCGTGCCCGGGAACGGGAGAAAAGCCGGCAGCGTAAATCTGCGTTCGGATCGAAGTTCAGACAAAAGGCACCGGCCAGTGCCCCGGCAGCACCCACTCGAGCGGTGGTACGGGCGATCCAAACCCAAGATCCGAGCTCGGAATCAGAGGAAATATCCGGATCGGACGGATCCGACTCTGAAGGCGATCTCCGGAGGATATATCTTGCCGCGTCGGAAGACAAGCAGATCGGTACTGGGGGCGTTCCCCACCAACCGGATCAGTCGCGATCGCAGGCGAACGTGCAAGATCGAGGCCGGATCACGGATCGCCGGGGTACTTCGGATCATGATCGAGGTCGCTGTTCACACTGTGGATCGCGGAAGCATGCGGATCTAGACTGCTGGAGACGTCTAACCTGCGATAAGTGCGGGAAGAGGGGTCACCCAACGGATCGCTGTCTGTATACCTGCCGTGGTTGTGGGGAGATCCATGAAGCTGGAGAATGCCCCATGGAAGAATTTTACAACCAGATCCGCAAGTGGTACGATCCGACTCGACACGCTGGGTTGTTCCCCGAGAAGGTGGAAAAGATGTTAAACTAGGACGCTCGCCGGTTTGGAAACCGGTACGAGCCGAGCGTTCTGAGTATTGCATCTATGCATATGTGAACAAGAAATCGAGAGATCAAGATAGGGAGAATTCGGATCTGCGCGGTAATACATGTAAGTTGCATTCGTATACTGCTAAGATCGCGAGTCTTCCCCGGATCGATGAGTTCTCGCGATCTGGTGCGGAAGTGGCTTTGGATCTCAAGGAAGGAGAATCCAGGGGGTATTGGAAATACCACGCACCAGGAAAATGGTTCCGCCAAGCCAAGATCTCAGGCAAGATCAATCATGAAAGAGCGATCTTGCTCCTGGACACTGGCGCCGAGGTATCCATCTTGGATACCGCCTTCGCTCGTAAGGTTGGGTGCCACTTTGACACTAGTCAGAGACAGGAGTGTGTTGGGATCGGTGATAATGTGTACACCACCGAGGGAAGGACGAGGGTCAAGATCACGCTTGCGGGATACTTGGTCTACTTTTTCGATATTTGGATCGGGGATCTATCCGGGCAAGATGCCTGGGCATGGATTTCATGATCCCGGCTGGGGTCCGGATGGATCTTGCGAAGGGATCGATGTGCTTGCCTAACGAAGTGGGGATCCCACTTAGTGGTCGCAAGAGGTTATACGGGGAGAAGGTAAGATCAGTAAAATTGGAGGAAGATCTACATATCCCAGTTGGGGGATCTGAAGAGACCGCATCGAGAGTGAAATTATCGGCGACGGAGAAATTATGGGTGACCAGAGGCGACCAATGGGTACCCACCGTGGTAAATGGACCCGGCCGAACTCGGTATTTAGCGATCACGAATTTGAGCGAGAAGATTTTACGATTGGATCGCCGATTACATGTTGGAATGGTACTTGATCAGGAAAAAGTGCCTCGATTCCCCGGGTTTGTGTCGGTCGGGTCCCGGCGCTACATGGAGTGGCAGAACCTAGCTATAGAAGCGACTGTGGACGCAAGACCAGAACCTCAGGAAACCGTAGAGATCCCCTTACCGTCGGTCGAACGGCCGACCTATGACACGTTGCTAATTACGATTTTTTGAGTGGATATGGACGTTACGCTGTGATGTGATTGGACATATACTGGATTGTGGGAGGAAGGGAGATGTGGGACGAGGTTATGTCCCGTGTGACAATATGATGGGTCTGTGGAAGAAAACTGCTATATATATTAACCTTCACCTGTACTGCAAAGGGGCCCAAGAGATCAGAAGTGTTCCTCGGAAAAGTGCACAAACTCCGAGAGACAATAACACTCAGTCTGATCGCCGGACTTTCCCCGACGATGAGTGCCTAAAGGTTGGCAGAAAGTCTCTCAGAAGAATGTATCTCTGAGAAACCTCATCCCGTTGCCGTTCTGTGTGACGATGATGGTTCAAGGAATACAGTTATACCCACAAGATACCAAGTATCGCGCACCGGACGTAGCGCACCCCGCGCATATCCCAACTGGACTTCGTGCGTTGTAGCATACGTGCTCCGCACCCTAAAAACATTCATGGATTTCTGGTATCACGTATGGAAGCTCTGATATCACACCATGAAGTCTGACGTACATGAGTCTGACGTACATGAAGTCCGACGTACATGAAGTCCGACGTACATGAGTCTGACGAACATGATTCTGGTAAACAAGTCTGATGTGTCCGGCTTATACAAGCAATATTCCAGACATTTACCAGTTTCCGATGAACAGACTCCGACGTACAAGACTCCGATGAACAGACCCAAGTGTCACGACTTTGGTATTTATGACTCTGATGTACATGATTCCGGAGTACATGGTTCCGATGAACATGTCTCCGACGCACATGATTCCAGACCCTGATGAACAGGATACCAGACTTTGACACTCTGAAGTCCACCCCATACTGAAACCAAGTGTACCCAACACGACCTCACGCAATCAAGTGAAACGCAACCTGCTCATCCCTGTAATGACATCATTAAGTGTCGACTCGACAAGATCTGCAGCATCGACTACCATAGTGAGCCCAAGTGAAAGTTCCTGAGTTATACTGAGACCAAGTGTATATGAGAATGTGGAAGACAGAAGACAGAGAGATACGAGATAGATAACCAGAGTTCAATTTGATCGGTACCCCCGAGTTAAATTTGCGTTACAACCCCAAGGTCGATTCGTCGGTTCTTCGGAAGTGTAAGGCCACGACAAAGCTTTGAGTCGTGTGATCTCTCACCTATCAAGCCCCTTTAGGTGGAGATCAGCGTAACGTAGAGACCTGAGAGGACCCACCTATTCCATTTACTAGTTGGGTCGTTTGTCTTGTCTCTAGCGGTAGCCCATTTCATATTGTACGTTTGGACAGGTTTTGGGAGCTAGACGGTCGCTCTCAAGACGCTCGGTAGACTGTTATATAACTGATAGTGTATTGGTTTATTTTCCCTCTATATATTAGAGGGTGGTGCGCGAAAGTTACGGGAATACCAGACAGACCAGGTGTCTGGTGAACATTTCCCTAGTTGACCTGGAGAACTAGCCCACTGCTCAAGGGCCAGGAAAGAATAAGAGCAACTACATATTTGTATATCGGAACTCTATATTGCGGTTATCTCGGAAGTCTAATTACTGGACTTCCCATTGTATTAATTTCTCTTTTGCCTTCAGAAATCTCTGGTGTACACAAGTGTTCACCGGAAAACGTTCGACTCTCAAGCGCTCCTGTGAGGACCAGAAGGACATCCGACGGCCTACGCAAGGAACCCTCACTCTCACCAACACTCTCACGACCCCGGCGAGGGTCTCATTACCAAGACAACGAACCTACGAGGACAGCACAAGGTAACACACGCCCACCTTGCTGTGCGACTCTGGTATAATTACCGGTAGTCACACTTCCAGGTTCACTGTACGCCCCTGCACCGCGGTAAAAGTTGCACCGACTTCGCGACAACTGGTGCGCGTGCCCGGATCTTGGTATCGTGATATCACCGGATCTAAGAGAGTTTGAGGAGAGGGTTTCCTGTCAAGCGTCTATATTCAAGATGGCTTCACATGGAACTACGAGAGGAGGACGTCGGGGACGCGGTGGTCGCAGTATGGCGACACGTCAGTCGAAGCGTCTTCAAGGTCTTCCGCCTGACGAACAACCCGACTTGGATGCTGTTCAGAAGGCGGCACGCGAGAAGAGGAAGGCTGCGCGTGAAAAGGAAGCAGCCGAGGAGGTGAACGTCCCGGAACCGGCGGTCGAAGACCAGCCTGCTGCGGAGCCTGAAGCCCAAGAGACACCCGATGTGTCTGGCGAACAAGGTTCTGAGGAAGGTCCGTCCGAAGCTGAAGCTTCTGGTGACGAGGTGGCCACTGCCCGTGAGGGTGGTGATGAGGCGTCTGAGGGAGGCGCCGACGTGGTCGAGTCCCCGGAGGTCATTGACTTGTGTTCTGAGTCGACGACTTCTGGGAAGTCTGTGGGGGAAGTGAAAACGGAACCCGGACTGGTTGATGAACGTGTCTCGAAGACTCCAAAGTCCGAAGACACTCCGATGTCTGACGACATGCCGATGAAGTCCGAAGATTCTCTGAAGACACCGTCTGATGAGTCTGGGAGGGCTGATTCGCTGGATGGAGAACGTGCCTTGAAGTACGTACGCCGTGAGTTCCGCCGCTGGAGGGACATGGACGCTGGAAGAATTGTTCCGCCGAACGTCGAATACGCCTGGCGAACAGCGAAGCCTGACGCAAATGTCTTTCAGAAGGCTGCGGCAGCAACGGGCGACTACATCAAGTGGCGGTGTTCTTCAGTATTTCCGGAAGACATGTGGATATCGGAGTTCTGCTTGAGGCGCCATAGTTTTGGCCGAATCCAAGACTTGTCGTACGTCGAGATCTCGATGAATACTCTGACGGCACCCGAGTGCGTCGCTGCCCTTCAGACGATGCTGTATGAAGCAGGATTTGCGTTCCAGAACCTGCTACCGAGGTGGTCTCAGACCCAAGCGTCTGCTATCTTCGAACCTCAAGTGCGCAGTGTGGCGACGGAGCTTCAGAGCCGACTTGCTGAAGAACTGGTTGAGTGGGCCACTGTGAACGCCAGGTCACAAGTTAATCGACTCCCAGAAGACACAAAAGCAGGCAACGAAGCACGTCAAGGCGAAGCTGATGGTATATTACGCGATGAGGAGGCTGACCTACAAGGACGACAGCTGATCATGAGACTCCGGGTGACCGGACTCAGAGTCACACATAGTTCTGACAGGTCCAGCAGTGGAGAACCGCCGCAGTCCAAGCGCCTGCAACATGGTCCGCCACGCCCGCAAGTCTCGTCGACACCATCTGCACTGTCGACGCCGTCGCTAAGTTCGCTGCCGGTATACGAGAATCACTCTGATAGCACTCGCTTGGAGTCTGGTGTACCAATGTCTGAAGATCGAGGCAGCTCTCTGACGACTGATGCGCCTGTACCAAGTGTCATCGGGACCTCGCGTACGTCGGATGACCACTCGTCGGGACTCCAGACCTCTCGTGGAAGTTCCACAGACTCGTCGCTGATGTCCATGAGTCGAGGGGCGTCTGCACATATGCCGTTGTCTGTCGGAGGTCTGGCGATGATCGCCCAAGGTGCTGATGCCGGAGGAATGCTCGCCGGAGAGTCTATGGGAATCCACGTGACACGAACACTGATGCCGGTGAAGTCGGAGCCTGAAGACTTCGAGATGTTGGAAGAGAAGCCGGAGTTTCCAGAAGGGAAGTCCGAGAGACAGTTGTCTACCAGAGATTCTGTTCACCGGACGCCGGAAGCCCCATCATCGTCCGTCTCGAGTCGTGGGAGAAGCCGCCAGAGCAGGCACCAGAGTCTGAAGAGCGAGGATCACCAGAAAGTGTCTTCCAGACGCCTGGGTTCTGTTGCGTCAAGCCACACACGAAGTTCCCAGAGATCAGGCCCAGCGCAGATCGAATTGAACGCTATGCGGCAGCAACAGGAATGGCAGCGTCGGATGGAACAGGAGCAGAAGGAATTTCTGGCCAGAGAACGTCTGGAATCCATGGAGCGTGAACGTCGACGTGAACAACGAGAACTTGATACGCGCCAACAGATCCAGACACTTACCGACCGACTACTTGAGTCTGAGAGCGCCAGACTGGAAGCCCAGAGACGCGCGGATGACTTGGAAGAACGTCGGAGTCAAGCGTCAGAGTCCAAGCTCAAATATCATTCGAAATCGTCTGAGAGACAGGTGTCCGACGAACAAGTTTCTGGTGAACAGTTTTCCGACGTACAGCGTCTGGAGACCGAGTTTGCAGATCGCTGGAAACAACGGGAAGCCGAGGCCGAAGCTGAACGTGCGCGTTGGGCAGACGAGCTGAAACGTGACTGGATTTCGCAAATGGAGACCTTACGACAGCGGGTGCACGACGTGGAGTCGGAGCGCGACAGGGAGCGAGAAAGTTCCCAGAACATGCAGCGTTTCCAGGTCGCAGAATTGAGGAACCTTCGTGCAACATTGTCCCAAGTTCAAGGGGTCGCCCACCCTGAAGTAGCAACTTCAAGTCGGATCTCCGGTGAACATGACCCTAAACCGGCAACCGGACTTTTGGTGAACAGTCGGGATACGGAGGATTGCACACCGGGGGTTAGGGGATCAGAAGGAGTCGCCAGCAGGGGTAGGGTTACACCCATTAAAACGACGGAGGCCTTCCATACGCCTCTTCCCCTACGGAGATCGACCGAAACCAAGCGCGCGAAGGCCGGAAGGCATGGCGCGGCCACCGCGGCCGCTACGACGACCCAGACGGCTCAAGCGGCTCCCCTGACCGAGGTCAAGACTGAAGGAAGGCGCCCAGCGACTCCCAGGCGCGATGGACACCGGAAACCGAGTGAAAGACGCTCCGAAGATGGTCGGGACGCTCCGCGAAGGCCTGGAAGACGCAGGAATGACCCAGACCCGGGTGGAAGCTCAAGTGACTCAAGCTCGGACTCAAGTGACTCGTCGTCTGATGACTTGGACCCTCCGGAGGTTGTTAACCTGACTTCTGCGTCCCATGGACAAGCTGGAGCGACCCTGTTGACTATGAGGCCCTTCATAAACTCAAGTATCATCGGAGAATTTGATCCCCGAGCGACATTACGAGAACGGGTTCACTGGTGGGAACGCTTCGTGAACATGGCATCTCAGGGAGCGTGGACGAACAAGACCCGTATACAGGAACTCAAGCTGAAGCTCCCGGTGTCTGCCAGAGATTGGTTCAACCAGCTTCCGAAGAGCGTTTCCCGTGACTGGAAGGAACTATCGTCGGAGTTTCGCAGGCGCTATTGCAAGGCCCGGTCATCATACTCCGAGAGATATTTCACGATGGAAATGAAGAGTTCCGAGACTCCGTTGGACTTCTTTTACCGCCTGAACTCGGCCGCCGGAAAAGCTGAGGTAGACTTCAGAAAATCCTCCAGACGCCTGGAGAAACACGTTCTGAGGTACATCACCAAGCTGAAGGACGAACGTCTGAAGATCGCGTTACAAGGCCGGAAGTTCAGGAGTATCTCGGACTTGGAGTATGCTCTGCAACAGGACGAAGATGTCTGGCGAACAGCTGATCAAGACACTACGACCACCAGACATCGGGATTTCCGAGCGGACAATCTCCCACGCGGACAGTTTAAGCCGAAGCGTATGGGGAAGACTTACGTCGCCCGAGAAGCAGACCCGGATGCCTCTGACGATGTCGATGCGGATACCAGAACTCAAGAGAAGGATGCCAGAGCTTCGTCGTCAGAGCACGATCGCGAAATGTCTGGTGTACAATCTTCGTCTGGTGCACAATCTTCGTCTGGTGTACAATCTGCCTCTCAGGCGCCTGGTGGTGCTGATTGGACCCAGACTCTGACAAACGAAGTCTACCGAGTCATGGATAACATGGGATGGCGACCGCCGCCCCAGTCTCCCCGAGGATCGTCAGGTCAAGACTTCCAGCAGACACGGCGCGATAACCCTGACTACTGGAACAAGTTCTGCGGGAAGTGTCGCCGCTCGGGTCATTCAGAAGAGAACTGCTGGAGAGACATTATCTGTGACAGATGTCAGGAGAAAGGTCACCCGAGCAGGATGTGCCGAGTACCGCCGTGTGAGGTTTGCGGAAAGGTGCACTCTGGGAGGCCATGCGAGGACATCAAGACCCTGGAATCCCTCAAGAAACTAGCCCGTCAAGGTACACTGAAGGACCTGCCGGATCACCTACTGGAGAGACTCCTGGGTGACGAGGCTGACTCTGGGAAACAGTTAAACTAGCAAGCCCGTCGGATGGGGATCCGAAACGCGCCGGGCAAGGCACACCCCCAGAGTTATGTGTTCTAGTGTACGTAGGACCGGAGCTGAAAACAACCCAACCTAAAAATCAACATTGCATGACCGCTTTAGCTCAAGAATCAGCCATGTCTTCAGAAATTCCGCGTCTGAGAGACAGTTCATCGGACTTTCCGAGAGACTGTTCACCGGACTTTCCGAGAGACAATGAACCGCCTCCGGACGACACAATCCAGTTTCGTCTGAAAGACGGAGAATGTTATGGCTGGTGGGAGGATCACTACCCTGATCCTGCAAAGCGTGATGTGGTTATGGTGCATGGCGCTGTCAATGATCATCGGACCAAGATTCTCCTGGACACCGGTGCGACTATCAACATCCTGAGTTACGACTTTGCGCGTAAGCTCGGACTCAGGCTCAAGTCACACAAACAAACAAGAGTGTCTGGGATGGGAGGAGTTCCGACGTACATTGGTGCCAGTGCTGAGATCAAGCTGACTCTCGGACCGAGAGTGGTTTACATTGTTGATGTTTGGGTTGCGAATATCGGCGAAGGTATAAACGTGCTATTGGGAATGGGATTCATGTTCGCCGCTGGTCTGAGGATCAGCGTTCGTGAGGGACTGGTATCTATGCCAGACGAAGTCGTGGTAATGGTATGCAGCTGGGAGCCTGGTGATCACATCGGCAGGAACAGGTCCATCAGACCAAGTGAAGCTGTACTTCTGAGACCTGGTGAAGAATTTGTTGTTCGCATTGATTTTGGTCCGACGAACCCGCAACGAGAAGTCGTGTGGGCGGAACGTGGAGACCGTTGGGTGACTCAGCTGATTTATGCAGCCCGGTCATGGCCTGTGGCGGTGCGCGTGGTGAATATTTCTGACAAGAATACGTGGGTGAATGAATTTTCTGACGTTGCAAGGATTGTGGAGTATGGATTTTTCCCACGACATGGTCGCTTTGTACGGCCAGGCTCTGCAGCCTATCGTGACTGGGAAGTTTTGATCCTGGAGAACACTCCGTCACCAGAGACGAAGAGACGCCTGAAGGCCGAAGCTGACTTGGAGGATCTGATGCCTCAACCTCCGTGTGTGGATCACCCGGTATACCCGTGGCCAACTAAGATCTTACAACGCCCAAGGCTGGATAATGCTCGAGTACAGTTTGTGAGGCCTACTTCGGTCCCACGAGCAAAACAAGTTCGTTTCGCTTTGGATGTGGCTACGCAGACAGATGACTGGGTGGATGCCGGAAAAGAGGAGACCCGAGATACCGCTGTGAACACCGGAGATCTGGAATTGGCATCAGAGCAAAAGACTCCGAAAGACTCCGGAAACACGTCTGAAATTTCGAGTAACATTGTCAAGGATGAAGTCACCCTGAGTGTTTCCGGTGAACTGTTCATGGGAGATGAGGATCCGACAGACTGTTCATGGGACATCCCAATCCAGTGTATGCCAGGCACCCCTGTGGAAAAGCTCCGAGCCGAGTACGAGCGGTGCATGCGAGTCACGAATGAGGAATTGGATCTGGAACCCGGTGTCTACATTCGGGAAGGAACAGAGCTGCTCTCTCAGTTACGTGACCAGCTGGTTATGTTACCTGAACTGGAAGATTTGACTCCTGAATGTGACATTGGCAAGGCTGACGTCGCAGTACCCGGGAAAACAACGCCGGAGATGGAGAAGAAACTCAGGGACATTCTGAAGTATCATCGGAAAATCTTTCTGGGAGACGGCAATGCCGCACCTGCCCCGGCAAGGGGCGTGGTCTGTGACTTGGACGTGGGAGATGCTAAACCTGTTGCCCAACGTCCGAGGTCCGTTGCCCCTCACCTGATGATCAAGGTGTACGAACTTCTGAAGAAACTCCTGGAGACCGGACTCATCGAGTACTCGACTTCGCCTTGGGCATCACCAATTGTGATCGTTCTCAAGAAGAATGGTGTGTATATACGCATGTGCATTGATTACCGAGTGGTGAATGGTTTTATCCAGTTGTCGCGTTATCCGTTGCCCCTGATAGACGATCTGTTGATTGGGTTTGAGGCAGCACTGTGGTTTATGAGTCTGGATATGGCGAGTGGTTTTTGGGCTATTCGAATGACGGAGCGTGCAAGGCTGATCTCAGCGTTCATTTGCCCATTTGGACAGTTTCAGTGGGTAAGAATGCCCTTCGGTCTGAAGAACGCCCCTCTGGTGTTCCAGGCTATGCTGGATAACTGCCTGTGGGGGTTTGTGCGACTGTCACCTGAAGAAGAAGCCGACGTTGATCCTGATGTGCTGGAATTCCTGAAGTTAGAACCCCAGAACTCTGACGTACATGGTCTGATGTCCGGTGAACAACTTCAGAACTCTGATGAACACATGCCAGAGGTTCCGGTGCTCACCGACCAAATGACTGTCTTTCAGAGGAACATCCCAGTCCCGTCCTTCATGGGACCGGTACTCGGTCGAAGTTCTTACATTGACGACATTGCTCATGGGGCGCCCACCTGGGATCAACTTTGTGAAGACTTGAACGCCTTGCTTTTCAGACTCAGATACTGGAACATTTCTGTGAGCTTGCCCAAGAGCGAGTTCGGGAAGCTGACGATCCCTTATCTGTCGCATGAGATCAGTGCTGAAGGGCTGAGAGCCACGCCGAAGATCGTCAAGGGAGTGGAAGAATTGCCGTTCCCGTCGACACTCAAGGGAGTACAGAGTTTCATGGGAAGTCTGAATTACTATAACAAGTTTATTGAAGACTTACCGGTGATCGCTGCTGTGCTCTACGAGTTGTCTGACGAACAGATTCGCGCTGGCCGAGATTTGGCTCGAGCTAAGGAAGCCTTTGAGATTCTGAAGCACAAGATTGTCGCGACACCGCTCCTCAGACACCCAGATCGCACCAGACCTTTCGTTATTATACCTCATGCGAACCCGTGAGCTGCTTCAGCCGTCTTGGGACAGGAGTACGATGAAGTGATACACCCCGTACGGTTCACTGGACGTGTGCTGAATGAGGCAGAACTCCGGTATCACATTGCAGAGAAGGAGGTCATCGCGATTCTCAGGGTTCTGGACAACTTTCGGGCTCTGGTAAACACGAGTCCCGTGATCACGGTGTACACCAGACATTCGGTGTTGAAATGGCTCCTGTCATCCAGCTCGGCTGATGGTCGGAACGTGAAGTGGGGACTGAAGTTGTCACATTGGAATTTGGAGATTCGCAGGATCCAGCGAGATGAAGATGGTCTCCCGGCTATTCTTGGAGCGGGCATCACACCCCGTGAACACCTCGATGAGGTCTCTGAAAACCTCATCCCCGTCAAGGGGCGAGTCAAACCCCCAGCACCCATTAGCGTGGAGATGCTAGAGGCTGATTACCGAGGTTGTGTTCTGAGTTTTGATGGTGCCGCCAAGACATCCACTCGCCTGGGAAGCTGCGGATGTGTGCTCTGGGAGCTCCCGGGGTGGAATATCCTGGAAGCCCAAGGGTTCGCTCTGAAAGATGTCACTGTGAATGACTCGGAATACTGTGGTTTGATCAATGGATTGAAGTTGGCTTTGGAACGTGGTATCCGAGACTTGGTGGTTGTCGGAGACTCTCGTATTGCTATCCAACAGGCCCAAGGTCTGATCAATTGTAATCAGCGGAACCTGCAGCGGAAATTAGCCGAGTTCGAGTCTCTGAAGATCAAGTTCCAGTCTCTGAAGCTAGTGCACGTGAAGCGTGAGTTCAATCAAGCAGCGGACTATTTGACGTCCAAGACCCTCGTTCTTGGCGAGTCCTGGCAGGTCCAAGACCCTGACGAACTGACTCATCTGAAACTGGTGTCCAAGATCCCAGAAAAGTTGATGAAGCCTCCCGCAGGGGTGTCTTCTGCAGCCCCGGATGATGTTCACCAGACCTCTGGTGAACACGATTGTACACCGGAGATGGATGACCCAGGGCCAGAGTCTGCGCCCCTGCCTCATGCTGCCAAGGTGCTTGTTGCCATCACTCGTGCACGCAATCAGGAAGAAGCAAACCTACCAGATGACGCGGAGGCTCGTGAACCCATGGGCTCATTGGAGTTTCAGGAAGAACGCTGGCGGCGGGTCAAAGTTCACCAGACTCAAGATGTTCATCTGGCAGAACTCATTAAGTTCCTTAAGGGTGACGTGGGAGATCTACCACGACCCCGAATAAGGAAACTTGCCAGGATTGCCGATGACTTCATCTTGGATTCCAGAGACGTTTTGTACCGCCTCAGCCGTGCTACCAGAGAACGTCCGAGAGACATGGTCGATGAACTCAGACTTGTGGTTCCCAGAGACTTGCATGCTGATATGCTGCACTATGCTCATGGGGATTACCAAGGTGCTCACCAGGGAATCAAACGTACGTTCGAGAAGCTGAGCTCCGAGTTCTACTGGATTGGTATGTATGCTGATGTGGAGAGGTTCGTCAAGGAGTGTATGGACTGTGCAAGTGGCAAGGGGCGTCCCCCGAATCCTGGACCGTCGCCCGGCAACATCGAACCCAGTCGACCTTTTGAAGTGGTGTCCATGGATTTCGTGACGCACATGCCAAAGTCTGCCAGAGGCAACACGTTCCTGTTGTTGTTCCAAGACATGTTCTCAGGATATGTGATGTGCAAGCCTATGAGTATTACTACGGCTCAAGATGTCGCTGAGGCCTACGAGGAACGTGTCTTCCGGAACTTCGGAGCTAGTTCCCTGATACGCCATGATCAGGACCCTCGGTTCATGAGTGAAGTGTTCAGGTGTTTCCGGGATCTCCTGGGAAGCAGACAGCGAGCGACTCTGGCGTACCGTCCTCAGGCGAACGGCCAGCAAGAACGGTCTGTTCAGACGGTCGTGCGCGCCATCAAGGCCTACATCGCCGAAGCTGATCAGAGTGACTGGGACGACCACGCCGAGCGTCTGATGTTCGCATTAAACACTTCCTTTGATGCGACCCGTCTGGAAACACCTTTCTTTCTGGTGCACGGATGGGATGCTCATGGGACTGTGTCCGCGATGCTTGGTCCGAAACCTTCTGGTGTACAAGAGCGCACTGCTTATGAGTGGCGTCGGAAGATGCAGCGAGATTACAGCTACGCTCAAGCCTGTGCCGAAGAACTTCAGAAGAAGGCCAAGCGGGAGCGTTCTGAAGAACAGACCCGAAAGTGGAAGGAGCTGTCAGAACGTCTAAAGTCCGTCGGTGATGCTGTGTGGCTATACATCCCTAAGGTACAAACGGGGTTGAGTCGGAAACTCGCGCACATGGGGCATGGCCCTTTCCGGATTGAAGAGATGTTGGATGATTTTCGTGTGAAACTGAAGGTCGAGGACACCGGGTATCGGGTGAACCCTTGGGTTCATATAAGTCGCCTGAAACCGAGAGCCTTGTTTCCCAGAAGACCGACTGTGGAACTCGATGTCCATGGGGATGATGACTTTGATGCAGCGCTGTTACCAGAAGACAGTTGGGAGCCCGACACCGAGAACGATGAATACGAAGTGGAAAAGATACTAGACACTCGGTGGAGCAAATACCAGGACCTCCAAGAGACTTCGCGAATACCTGGTCAAGTGGAAGGGGTACGACGAGACAGAGTGGCTACCCTTGTCAAAGCTGAACTGTGGCGCTTTGCTATATGAGTTCAATCAGAGTGCACGAGCGCGAGCTCGTTTCCAGGCAATGCAAGCTGGAGACGATCACCCCAGAGTTTAAACTCTAAAACCTATTCTGAAAACTCTGGTGAACATCACTGTTCACCAGACGATGTATTTCAGAGATGAGGTGTCTGAGAGACATGTCTTTCGGAAATGTGATTTCGGGGATACGTGACTCCCAGAGATGGTGATTGTTATGTGAATTTGTATGGAGATGATTTTGTGGTTGTGTGTGTATGATGGAATTTTACGAAGTGGATTATGATGATGCTATGAGAAGAAGATTACTGAACGACATGTGAGGATGTTAAAGGAGAAGGTCGTCGGGGAACTATATTTGGAATTGTTACTACGCTACGATATGCAGACGACTAAGTTGTTCTGGAAAAAGAAGTGTAGTTCCCCGGAGATGTCGCGAAGAGTACACCGGACTTCTGGCGTACTTACTTCAGAGAGACAGGATTTTCGGCGCGTTCAGCGGGCGTCAGAGCTTGTTTCCGGAGATCGGATGGCACGAATTCCATCCAGTCCTTGTCGGAAGACGCTGTGGCCCACTGCGTGCGCGCCGGTTCCGCTGAGTCGATAGCTTCGAGTTACTTGCGCAAGCTCAGGCACTTGGGACCTCCGATGTCACGTGCACGTGGGTCCTGCCAGATCCATGGGCAATATTTGTCCGGGACCTTCCAGATACCAGGCTCGAACATGAGCGTCTCCGGGAAGTCCTTGTGCTTCAGAATCTTGGAAACTGCCCCTCGGTATTGGCGTAGTAGAGATGCACGTCGGAGCCCACGTTCCTTGTGCTGTTCACCGGACAGCAGGTCTTCATCGGGATCCATTATCACCCAGTGAGTGCGTTCCCACAGTGCTTGGGCGTGCTTGCGCATGAGAGACGCGAGCTCTTCGATGTCCGCCTGAACCAAGGGACAGAGGTCTTCACGCCGGTGAAAGTACAGCTCGGTCCGACGGTTCTGGTACATGACGTCCCAGGGCGCTGGCACTTCGTCCAGCAGGGCTTGATATTTCTTGGAGCTCCAGCGTTTCTTCAGGCGTGCCAGACTGTGTCTGTGGGGCTCGAAGTCTGGGAACCCTGGAGTCTGCCCGATGGACGTCTTGGTGTCACTTGTCGGCTGGACCGGAATGCCGTAGTACAGCCACGAAGAACAATGTGTGTCCGGGGCCTCGATCGTCAGTAATTCCTTTGGCGCCAGCGACTTGTACGACTTGGATACCAGACTTGACTTCCGGAGTTTACCAGAAGGTCGCTTGCCCGAAGAACTCTTAGGCGACTTGGAGTCTTGAGACTTCTTGTCCTTGGAACTTGACTTGGGCGAACCACCGGACTTCTTGCTCTTGGGACTTGACGTGGAGGTGCCACCGGACTTTTGACTGCCTGACTTGGATCGGGATGCTTCGTGCACACTATCCCGCTTGGACTTCTTGGTAGGGATTATTGGACCCGAGTCATCCGAGTCGCTGGACTCGTAGTCCCGTGGACGCTTGTTGCCGGCGTGCGAATGATCATCAGACTCATCGTCGTCCGAGTCATCGCTGTTGCCGCTCGACTTTTCGTCGTCAGACTCGCTGTCGCTGGATGCAGATTCTTGTTCACCAGACTCCTTGAAGTCCGGGTCCTTCTGAGGGTCATCCTCTGTGGACTCAGGCTCACTGATGGGATATGGGACGTGAGCATCCAGTGCCTCCCAGACCGGTGGCTCCACATCGTTCTTCCGAAGCCGGCGCAGTTCCTCCTCAGCTATCTTGTAATACGTCTCTGGGACGTACGAAGTCCACGGGGTCTGATTCAGCTTGCGCCAGTACATCATGCTCACTAGCATTTTTACCAAGGGGCGCCCCGTGAACAGGCTGTGGGCGGGCTTGTCCGTGCGCAGCCACTTCATCGCTGTCTCGTAAGAAATGCCGGCGAGCAGAGCCAAGCGCAAGTCCGGACGAACTTCTTCCCAGACGACTCCAGCCGGTAACGTGGTGTGAACTACGTCCTTGGACACCAGAGACTTGGCGTTCGCCGGACGCACCGAATCGATGCCAGGCGTGTAGTTCTTGGGGCGATCCTGAGGGACACGAACCCGATGTTTCCCAGAAGGTCTGGTAGGCTTGGGTGGTGGAGAACCGGAAGATTTGGCTGACCTGGTAGGCGACCCAGACTTGTTCACCGGGCGAGTGCCTAACTTCTCGGAGCTGCCAACATGCTCACCGGAGACCGTCACAGCACTACCAGCACCCGTTAGATCCAGCACTTTGGCCGATTTCTTGGCCTCCGCAGCTTGATTGAAGCGAACTTTCGCCAGACGCTTGGAGAAGTCAGGAATTTCCGCCTTGCGCTGATCCATCGCGGTCACGTTGATAATGGTGTCCCAATCTCCCGGAGGTGCCTTACCTTCTTGGAAGTTCACCAGAAGCTCTCTTAGACGTACCCAGCTGCCGTTCAATTCCCCGTGTTCAAATAGGTACTCCAGAAAACCCCAGGAGTCTGTGGCTGTGGTCGTGGGGCGAGCCTTCAGCAACCGGACTTCCGCTTGAGAGTCTGCCAGGCGTTCCTCTAAGGCCGCCTTCTCGGACTCCAGAGCATCTATCTGGTCCTGATAATGGGCCGCGAGGCTCTTGGACTCTGCATTCAGACGATCACTTCATGACGCCAATACTGGCAGTTGAAAACCCACTGACGCTTGAGATCCTCGGACTCGTTCTGGATAGCGGCCGTGTCCACCAGAGATGCACCGCCCTGGGACTCTACTTGGAGTCGAAGCCGACGGTGAGCGCCAGCCATCTGCTTCAGGTAACCCGACGTCTTGTACACCCGCTCGGCGAGGCGCTGATGAGGGAGGTGCAGGAGGATTGCCGCCAACTCCCGGAGGACGTCAACGGATCCCATGTGTGCCTCGAGACTCATGCGGTTACGACTGTCCCCCCCCCACATGAGGAACGAGCATCTGACCTTCAGTGAAGTCAGGAATCACGCGTTCAAGCTCTGAGATGTCGGCCGGCGTAAATCCCTCGAGGCCCACCAGAACGCCCGGCCCCCCCGTATATGTTTGCTATGTGGTTGCCCACACGAAAGTCTTCAGCGAGCGCCGGAACGACAACCAAGAATGGCTGTCCTTCAGGCGTTGGCTCGGGGTCCACCCAGTTGGAAGGGGCGTCAGCAGTCATGTCGCCCAACAGTTGCTGCCCAGGCGCAAACAAGCTATCCACCTCAGTAGTGGAAAGGATGTGCGGTCCTCTAGGGAATGGAGTTGAGACGCCAGAGGAAGGATTCGTGGAGGCAGAGGTCGTAGACGTGTCAGGCACGATCGTGATATTATCGCTGTCAGCAGCATCGACGCCCTGCTTCGGAGCGGCGGACGCGCTCGACTGTGAGGCTGGGGCGCTTGAGCTGCCACCAGGTGATGAGGGAGTACCATCACCACCACCTCGCGACGCTACGGATGCCGAAGCAGGCCCAGTGCCCGAGGCGTCGTCAGTAGTAGAAGCCGATGGGGAGCCCATAGTTGCTGGATCTTCTTCTGACTTGTGTGTCAGAAAGGAAATCGGGATGTGGCCGTTTGTGGGATACGACAGTTGGCTATTTCTGAGTCTGATGGAATCAGATTGAGCGACAGGACACCAGAGACTTTGAAACCCCGGAAGTTTTGAGAGCGTCACAGCTACACTATGTTCACGGGACCTCTGACGTACTGTCCTGGCCATGATGCTTAGTTTGGAGAAAGTTCCGCACTGACGAATTATGACCAGGAGGGGCGGTTGACACGTTGCTAATTACGATTTTTTGAGTGGATATGGACGTTACGCTGTGATGTGATTGGACATATACTGGATTGTGGGAGGAAGGGAGATGTGGGACGAGGTTATGTCCCGTGTGACAATATGATGGGTCTGTGGAAGAAAACTGCTATATATATTAACCTTCACCTGTACTGCAAAGGGGCCCAAGAGATCAGAAGTGTTCCTCGGAAAAGTGCACAAACTCCGAGAGACAATAACACTCAGTCTGATCGCCGGACTTTCCCCGACGATGAGTGCCTAAAGGTTGGCAGAAAGTCTCTCAGAAGAATGTATCTCTGAGAAACCTCATCCCGTTGCCGTTCTGTGTGACGATGATGGTTCAAGGAATACAGTTATACCCACAAGATACCAAGTATCGCGCACCGGACGTAGCGCACCCCGCGCATATCCCAACTGGACTTCGTGCGTTGTAGTATACGTGCTCCGCACCCTAAAAACATTCATGGATTTCTGGTATCACGTATGGAAGCTCTGATATCACACCATGAAGTCTGACGTACATGAGTCTGACGTACATGAAGTCCGACGTACATGAAGTCCGACGTACATGAGTCTGACGAACATGATTCTGGTAAACAAGTCTGATGTGTCCGGCTTATACAAGCAATATTCCAGACATTTACCAGTTTCCGATGAACAGACTCCGACGTACAAGACTCCGATGAACAGACCCAAGTGTCACGACTTTGGTATTTATGACTCTGATGTACATGATTCTGGAGTACATGGTTCCGATGAACATGTCTCCGACGCACATGATTCCAGACCCTGATGAACAGGATACCAGACTTTGACACTCTGAAGTCCACCCCATACTGAAACCAAGTGTACCCAACACGACCTCACGCAATCAAGTGAAACGCAACCTGCTCATCCCTGTAATGACATCATTAAGTGTCGACTCGACAAGATCTGCAGCATCGACTACCATAGTGAGCCCAAGTGAAAGTTCCTGAGTTATACTGAGACCAAGTGTATATGAGAATGTGGAAGACAGAAGACAGAGAGATACGAGATAGATAACCAGAGTTCAATTTGATCGGTACCCCCGAGTTAAATTTGCGTTACAACCCCAAGGTCGATTCGTCGGTTCTTCGGAAGTGTAAGGCCACGACAAAGCTTTGAGTCGTGTGATCTCTCACCTATCAAGCCCCTTTAGGTGGAGATCAGCGTAACGTAGAGACCTGAGAGGACCCACCTATTCCATTTACTAGTTGGGTCGTTTGTCTTGTCTCTAGCGGTAGCCCATTTCATATTGTACGTTTGGACAGGTTTTGGGAGCTAGACGGTCGCTCTCAAGACGCTCGGTAGACTGTTATATAACTGATAGTGTATTGGTTTATTTTCCCTCTATATATTAGAGGGTGGTGCGCGAAAGTTACGGGAATACCAGACAGACCAGGTGTCTGGTGAACATTTCCCTAGTTGACCTGGAGAACTAGCCCACTGCTCAAGGGCCAGGAAAGAATAAGAGCAGCTACATATTTGTATATCGGAACTCTATATTGCGGTTATCTCGGAAGTCTAATTACTGGACTTCCCATTGTATTAATTTCTCTTTTGCTTTCAGAAATCTCTGGTGTACACAAGTGTTCACCGGAAAACGTTCGACTCCCAAGCGCTCCTGTGAGGACCAGAAGGACATCCGACGGCCTACGCAAGGAACCCTCACTCTCACCAACACTCTCACGACCCCGGCGAGGGTCTAATTACCAAGACAACGAACCTACGAGGACAGCACAAGGTAACACACGCCCACCTTGCTGTGCGACTCTGGTATAATTACCGGTAGTCACACTTCCAGGTTCACTGTACGCCCCTGCACCGCGGTAAAAGTTGCACCGACTTCGCGACACCTACGTTACGCCACGATCCATACTCCGCCGAGGTGGAACGACCAAGACCGATCCTGATCCTACGCCAATATCGACATTAGGACCTCGATTACCAACCGATGCGGTCGAAGTCAAGGTCGCATTCATCGACCCCCAACCGGATCCCATGGATACCCCACCGATTATGATCAGTTCCGACAGGACCCCGAGTGGCGAAGCTGGGGGCGGTGAGACTGAGACGAATGAGAGCTTGCCAGATCAGGCCCCAGATCGGACAGATCGGACATGCGAAGAAGAGATCGAGGTAAAAACAGAAAAACCAGATTTTAAAAACGAGACCAAACATGAATCCGACGCTAACGCCGGCCCCACGGTTGAGGACACCCCGATCCTGACGGCCAAGGACGATAGACTCCCTGATCCATTAACGAACGAACCCGATCCGACATCTCCTGAAGGGATCGAGAACGCCGATCAGACCCAATTTGGCCAATGAAAGTGGCGATTTTTCGGCCGAAGATCTAGGCGATAATCTCGCAGTAGTACCAGAGATCCAGATCTCCACCACTGAAGAAGTCAGGATCGAAGATCTGCAGGTAGGAAATCCAGGATCGGCTACCCCGGAGGAGATCGAGAAACTTCGACAGATTATTTGGCAGAAGCGACATCTCCTGATCGGGAAAGGAAACGCACTTCCTCCAGCGGCCAAGGGTGTTATATGCGATATCGACGTAGGTGATGCAAAGCCGATTGCACAACGAGTCCGAAAGGTGGCGCCACAGTTCCGCGAGAAAGTATCGGATCTTATCAAAGGACTCCTAGCTGCCAAGATCATTCGGCCATCGACATCGCCATGGGCGTCTCCGATCGTGGTGATCATCAAGAAGAACGGCGTAGATATCCGACTATGTATCGATTATCGGCTGGTGAACCGTCTCACGAGGCTGATGATCTACCCAATGCCTCTGATCAATGACCTGTTAGAAGATCTTGACAAGGTTCTGTGGTATTGTTCATTAGACATGGCGAGTGGATTCTGGGTCGTATCAATGACCGATCGAGCTCGCGCGATCTCAGCTTTCATCACCCCGTTCGGCCTCTTCGAGTGGAATCGCATGCCGTTCGGGCTGAAGAACGCCCCTCAGATCTATCAACGTCTTGTGGACAACGCCCTATATGGATTTTTGAAGATCTCCCAGTCAGGGAATACGGAAGACTCTGCAGATGTGTTTGAATCAGGAATCCCGGAGGATCCTGGTCGCCCGTCGGTTCTAGGACGGAGATCATACATCGACGATATCTTGATCACGGCTGGAACATGGGATCAAATGTGCGATCGGGTGGAAGACCTATTGGAGGCCTGTGATAAGTGGAATCTCTCGATCAGTGTGGTGAAGAGCTTCTGGGGCATGGATAAGGTGGAATATCTCGGACACAAAGTGTCGATCGACGGATTGGAGGCAAACCCGAAAGACCTGAAGTCTCTGACGGACCTACCATTCCCTGGGTCACTCCGATCCATGCAATCGTTCCTGGGAAGTTTGAATTACTATAGTCTATATGCATCGGTCCTATATGAACTACGTGAGGTGGAGTTCGCAGAACTGAAGAAGCGACCAGATCTTCGAAAGATCATGGATAGTACGGACCCGATCAATCGAGATCCCGTTGCGCTTAAGTCGAATCAGGATGGATCACCCGACACCTCGACTCAAAAAGGGGATAGTACACCGGATCCTGACTTGGGGGCGATGCCTCCCCCTTGTTCAAGCAAGGTCGAAGCCAATCTGGCCCAAAGAGCTGGCGACGAAAGGTGGGGTAGGGCACACAGGGCGTTTACAGCCTTGAAAACCAAGATCGCGTCGACCCCGATCCTTCGTCACTTCGACATGACGAAGTTACCCGTGGTGATCGTGTATGCCAGTGACTGGGCGATTTCCGCCGCACTAATGCAGGAACACGACCAGATCTACCACCCGGTCGCGTTTGCCAGCCGAACCTTGAAGACGAACGAGCTAAACTATAATGTTGCCGAAAAGGAGGTGTTGGCTCTACTTCGGATCTTGGATCTACACTGCACCCTGTTGGTGGGACGTCGGATCAAGGTCCTAACCAGACACTCCACGCTTGCCTGGCTGTTCAAGTCTGCCGGCCTCCAAGGACGTCTGGGACAATGGTCTGCTCTACTGTCCCCATGGACACTCGAGATCACGAAGTGTACGAAGGGAGAGGATGAGATACTGGGGGCGATTGCAGCTAATATAACGCCTAGATCGGAGATCGACGAAGCCCTGATCGCGATCGCGCCACAGAAGGAACCAAAACGTAAGATCCAGATGCCGATTCCCACCGTAGATCCAGGTGAGGAGCTATGGGTAGTGAGTTTCGACGGTTCGGCACGCGTGAAACGAGGAGGAGGCGCTTTCAGCGCGATCGTGTGGAGTTTGCCGGAGTGGAAAGTGATCAAGGCTAGATCAGACTATGCGGAGAGTCTTACTGTCAATGAAGCGGAATACCGCGGACTCTTGCTAGGTCTTGGCATGATCGCACAGTTAGAACGCCGCCGTTTGGTCGTTTGTGGCGATTCGAACCTGGTGATCCGACAAGTCCGGGGCGAGATCGACTGTAAGGCGCCAGGATTGACGTTATTGAAACAGAAAGTGCTGGATCATTTGCGGAATTGGGGAGATCACGAGCTTGTCCATGTGAAGAGAGACTGGAATGGGAGTGCAGATAGCTTGGCGAGTGCCGCGCTGCAACGAGGAAGCGGGATCGAAGTCCACGAGGAGGCAGATCGATGCGATCTGATCACCCTGAATCGACTTAATGAGGTGTTGATCCCTCGAGTTGAAGATCGAACGGTGCAAGTGTCGGCCGTAGCCACGTGTGCAGCCCGAGCGCGACCTGGTGCCGCTGTCCTGCGAGAGGAACTGATCCGAGAGATGCGGGTTGATCGGATCAGGCGAGCCCAGAACGAGGAGGTCTGGATCGCAGGACTAAAGAAGTACCTGGCTGGGCAGATCGCGGATCTTACTCGAGCCGAATCTGGATCTTACGCCAAGATCGCCTCCGAGTACGAGGTAGACGAACAAGATCTGCTATTTTACTGCCCACCAGGGCCGAGATCAAGTGGTGATCGCGATCGCCTGATGAGACTTGTGGTCCCAGAAACGCTACAGCAGGATGTCCTCCACCACTACCATACGACTCTGGAAGGGGGACATCAAGGGATCGGACGCACTTATCAGCGGATCCGAGATCATTTCCACTGGAGGGGATTATATCGGAGCGTGCAGCGATACGTAGGCGAGTGTGTAGACTGTGAGACCGGAAAGGGGAGACCCACGATCCGAGGCGAGTCGCCTGGGAATCTGCAAGCGACATACCCATTCCAGATCATAGCGATGGATCACATACCCTCTCTGCCCAGATCCAACAAAGGCAATACTGAACTACTGATCTGGGTAGATCTGTTCACGGGATATGTGATCGCAAAGGCTAGTTCCTCCCGATCGGCCCAGACCGTCGCGGAATCTTATGAAGAATGCGTGTTCCGCAGATTTGGTGCTAGCGAGATGATCAGGCACGATCGAGAACCGGGCTTCATGTCCGACTTCTTCAGATCGTTCAATAGGATCCTGGGGCAGCGACAACGGGCAACGATGGCCTACCGACCACAGGCCAATGGGACTGCAGAACGGATGGTGCAAACGGCCACTAGGGCGATCAAGATGTATGTTCAAGATCTCGATCAAAAGGACTGGGATGAATATGCGGAGAGACTGACGTTCGCTATTAACACGGCTCACGATCGGGTTCGGGGAGATACCCCTCACTATTTGGTACACGGATGGGATCCGAGATCGACGTTGAAAGCAACGATCCCGATCGGATCGACCAGACGCCACGATCGCGATCCAAGACGGTGGAGATATCGGGTTCAGAGATACTACCAGCAGTCGCGAGAACAGGTCAACGCTAGGCTACGAGAGGCGATTGCAGACCGAGCCGATCGGCATAATGAGGATGTCGATCCGCATCAGATCGAAGCTGGATCACGAGTTTGGCTATATCTAGATCGTGTGAAGGAGGGGTATGCGCGTAAACTCGCCCACCTTTGGCACGGCCCGTTCCGTGTTGCAGAGAAGCTCAATGAATTCACGATCAAGCTGGAGATCGCGGGCTCTGATTACCATATCTTCCCGGTGGTTCATGTTTCTAAGCTAAAGCTGGTACGGAATTTCCCAGATCGACCGCGGATCGAGTTGAAGGTAGATGAAGCAGATCGGCTCGATTTCGATGAGATCCTCCTTCCGGAGGACAGTTGGGTCCCAGATCTGGATGCTGATGAGTACGAAGTCGAACGGATCTCGGGCATGCGAAGTGGGAAACGAACTCGCTACGGCCGGATCTATCGTGAATTCCTGGTGCACTGGGTCGGTTATGATGAGCCAACGTGGGTCGACGAAGCTGATCTTAACTGTGGGGCCATATTGAGCGCGTTCCTACGTGACCACGCTAATCGGAACCGGTTCGGCGTGATGCAGTCGCATGAAGAAGTGTAAGGGAAGTCAGGCGAGGTGACAGGGTTGCCTCGCCGTGATCGAAGGAGCTGATGTGGAGGAGAATCCAGATCAGAGCGAGAGTTTTGTATTTGTGTATATGCATGTGCGTAGGGAATTTGACGTTGGAAGATGGTGATCCGGGATGTCGAGATGGAGATGAAAGGGGATCACATTCTCAAAAATGATGGAGTACGATGAAATGACTGTGGGAATGGAGATTACGAGAATCACGAGTGGAGATTATGAGAGTTACGAATGGAGATGGAAGAATGCAGAACGGCCCTAGATGGGGTTCCGAATCCGAACTCGGGGGGAAGCCCCGAGCCTTGCTGCAGGTGATCGAAGTTAGCACGACTTACGGAGAAGCGGCCCCAGCGGGAGGAGGATTGAACTTGCCGATAAGGCGGGGGATCCTGGTAGCGGGATGGTTGACCGGGTCCTGCCGATACTGGTTACGCCACGGATCCGCCTCGTCACACTCCTCCAGAGCCTTGATCAGGTTCGCCGGCTCTGGGACGTTCGCGGTGGGATCCGCCCGGTTGGCACGCCGAGAGACCACGCCGGGATACCAACGAACCACGTCCACTCCCGGAATGGAGAGGTGAAGGAAGAACGGATCCAACAGGATGTCGAGATCGAACCACTGGTCGCGCATTATGGCGGGGAAGGAGGCAAGGAACTGGCGCCAAGCAGACCCAGCCCGACTCCGCCTGGCCTTGCGAGCAACATAATACCGCTGCAGTTCGAGATCCGCATCTTGCATGGCAGAGGTGATCTCGAAGTTATGGGTGGCCTCCCAAAATGCTTGACGGTGCCGTTCCTCCAGGACGCGATAGGTGGCGGCCACGGCCGCGAGGGGTGTTCCCTCCCTCTCGTGCAAATCGAGGTCGAACGTAAGGGGACCCGGGTTCGCGAAGTCGTTCCACGGCTCCGGAGCCAGCAGATCAAGCACGTTCACGCCCGTGATCAACTCGTTGAGGTATTCGGTGCCGGGGGTCGGTGCAGGCTCGGCCTGTATCTGGGAAGGGTACAGCCAACCCGAAGGGATCAACAACCGTTTGCCCAGAGAACTGGCAATCAGACCCACGATCGAATACTGCCCGATCACCTGCGGATCCCACGGTACGATGTCAGCGGCCGCGAAGGTACGCTGCCGATCGTACCCTGGAATGAAAGAGGCGACCGGGAACAGGGGTGGTCGGAGCCCGAGGGGCGGGGAACCGCCGGGAGGAGGTGGCGGCGGTGACGGGGAACCCGGGGGTGATCCTGGAGACGGCGGGCCTGATCCATCCGGAGATGGGCTTGAGCCGTCCGGAGACCCCGATCCACGAGTGCCAGAAGGTCCGGCTCTCGGAACCTGACCGGACTCGCGCCGGTGCGTCGAGATAGACCGTTGACGGCCCATGTGTAGAGTCTCGTCCTCCTCGGAGTCCTCCGCCTCGTTGGAACGTTCCGATTCGGCCTCAGAACTAGTTCCATTGCTGGGTTCTGGACTTTCGTCCTCTTCGGACGGCGATGAGAATGGGTGCTGGGGATCGTAGTCGGAGTCTTCCTCTTCCTCATCCGGCGAATCACCCTCGGCGGGGAGCGATCCGGACTGATCCGTCGGTGCTGGGGTCGGATCAGGGGCTGGAGTGTCGGTTTCCTCCCCTCCGGCTTGCCCAGAAGCTTGGTCCGCCAACAGATCCAGCGGGCTCGCCGTTGATCCTGCCGGGGTCGGAACCACCGTTGGTGTGACAGGCTGGGTTGATCCGGGAGCTTCGGTGGCTGCAGTTTTTAGATCACGGGGAGCTGAGGAGCTCCGAGCTGGACGCTTGCGTGAGGAAGGAGGAACGGCCGGGGAAGCGGAGGCGCTTCGAGATCTTTTGGTGGCACGAGCCGCCCGTCGATCCGCGATCCACGAGGACAACCGAGCGGAGGAATCCTCGGCGTGATGCAGCTGCTGTTCGGCTTCGGCATAATCAGCGTCCAGCTCTTGATGAGCCTGTCGAAGCTCCGCGTTCTGTCGCTGGAGTTGGTCGAGGTCAGCGAGGGCCGACGCGTTCTGTCGCTGGAGCTGGTCCAGTTCCTGTGTCGCCGCATCCCGGGCGGAACGGGCCACGTCAAGGTCTGCGAGGACCGATAAACGATCTTGGGTGGCATCGTCCAGGTCGACCTGGATTCGATCACGATCTACCGTGACTCGATTGAGATCTTGCATCGCCTGATCCCGGTCGAGGCGGGCCTGATCCAGGTCTGCGACGGCCTGATCCCGCTCGGCAATTGCGGCGCGATGCTGGACGGAGAGCTGGTACCGGTCGTGCTGGATTATTTCCAGATTTCCCAAGGCGTCTACCAGATCTTGCTCCAGGCTGGATACGGCGGCGGCATCGGCGGTTGCATCCAAAGGCGGGGCGCGAGAATCCGGTGCGGATACGTCCTCCAAGGCGAGGTGTGCCCGAGCCAGTTCAGCCTGGTGATCCTCTGCCTCGCGTTCCAGGTACGCGACTTCGGCTCGAGCGGCGAGCAACTCCGCTTGGGTCCGCGTCAACTCCAACCTCAACCGAGCCTCCTCTGCCGTAGGGCGAGTCTGATCAGCGGGCATGGCCATGGCCGCTTGTGGACCTTGGGAGGAATCGTTCCTCTGCCAGCGATCAAGGCTACGCTGAGTGAGGGTCAGGTCATGACGCACGGCGGCGAGCTCCCGTTCGCGATCCTGAAGCTCATCCCGGAGTTCAATCTTCGTCTCCCCGGCTATGCGAAGTTCGGCCAGCCGGAAGTCGAGATCCTCGAGCGCAGAGTCTAGCCGCGCTTGGATCCGAGCCATTCGCTGCTCAGACTCCCGCCGTTCGGCGTCGTGCTGAGCCCGCTGATCCTGCAAGGCGGCGATCGCGTCCCCACCGATAACATCTCCGGTTCCCGACCGCAGACGAGCGATTTCGGCGTTCAGCCGCAAGATCTCCTCCGCCTGGTCGTCCCGGAAGCGCTCCATATCCTCCATGTCGGATCGCAACCGGTGAACGGTGTCGTCCAGGTGGTCCCGATCGCGACTCAAGGTTTCGCGCATCCGTTGGCTGTGGGCCAGTCTCGCTTGCAAGGTGACCAGCTCAGGGTTTACCCCGGGGGTTGAGAAGCGGGAGGCCGTGGATCGGTCGGATCGGATCGAGTGCTCGCTCGAGGGCGTTCTCGGCGTCAAAGGGGGCGAGGGAGGCGGATCGGACATCGTAAGGGAGTGGTGGTACTTGAACGACTTGTGTTCCAGGTGGTGAATGTGGAAATAAACCCGAAGTGAGCTGCGGCAGCTCAACTTACGTGCTGGGGGCGGATGTGGTGAAGCGGACGAGAATTTTTCCCGGAGAGACAATATCAGCCACGAACCCGAATAGAGTCGGAACGAGCGACAGGGGGGACCTGTGATCCCCAGATCTGGGTCGAATCAGACGAAGGTACGATGGGTCCCGCCGGGGAACAGGCAACAGAGACACCGGCGGAGGAGCAAGTGGAGCGGTGTTCGTGGGTGATCCGAATCCTGCCGGAGGAAGAATGGGGGAATCAAGGATGTTCTTGCGCGATCAACGATGACGGGGTCCCAAGTGAACACGATCGGCTTACCCCGGCACCCCGAAGCCTCTAACAGCATGATCCTACTTCCCCGGGCGGCAACGAAGCAGGATCACGCAGGATCACGCAGTGATCTTCTCCCGTTTAAGTACGAGATCCAGCCCCAGGCGCGACGCAGACTCTTCTGGTGGCCTGATCCGGATTCTTTGAAGGATTACCAAGCGGGATCAGGCCGCGATCAAGCCCCGATTAAGTGCGAGATCAAGCTTCGGTTAAGTGCGAGATCAAGCTTCGGTTAAGTACGGAATCGGCTCAAGATCAGGGTTAGGGGAAACAAGCTAGGGATCAGCTCTGTAGCCAGTGTCATGTGATCGTAGGATAGTAAATCAGGATGGGATTAGTAGGCATAGGAATAACCATAAACAGAATCGAATTTGCCCTGAACTACTCAAGTGTCTTCGCTACGCCTGGAACCGGGAACTACATTGGCCCTACAAGCGTCAGGAAGGTAAGGATACGTGACCTAGTATAGCGGTTAAGTCTGGATAATATATTGGCCAGCTTTGCCCTATCTAGTGAACTATCCTTTAAGTGCATACATCGGATCGGAAGGACTTGGTTGTTTAGCCTAAGGATCCCGTCGAATCCGCCCTCTCAAGACCCCCGCTATCGGAAGCGGCAAGCAACGTAAAGGAAGGGACCGAATCCCTAATACTGGACTATTGGAAGACCTGGATCAAGAATCAGGCACCCGGATCAAGGCTCGAGAACTCGCCTACGACCGGGATCAAGTACCCCGAGGTGGAGTGAAGTACTTCCACGCTACCTCAAACCCCTGCGTCACGCAAGACTTTCTTCCGACCTACAAGACACCTTCAGAAGTCACCTGGAAGAGCGTAACCCGCCTACCGACGGGTACACAAGGTGAATACTACACACAGCTAGATCACGG
This sequence comes from Phytophthora colocasiae, assembly GCA_018806915.1. Classification (NCBI taxonomy): domain Eukaryota; phylum Oomycota; class Peronosporomycetes; order Peronosporales; family Peronosporaceae; genus Phytophthora; species Phytophthora colocasiae. Next base: position 953,064 of record JAGKQI010000033.1, on the reverse strand, counting down.
ATCATCGGGGGACCCCCTCCGTTAGTCGGTGTCTGGGCGCAAGTGGTGATCGGGACCTGCCCTAACGAGATTTTGGCAGATCCGCTCCACCACACAAGCACTCGCTCCAATGCGGGAACGAGTGAGCGTAGCTCTTCAACGTGTCACCCAGTACACGGTTGACACGTTCGGTCTGTCCGTCCGTCTGCGGATGATCCGCAGTCGACATTGATAACTGTGAACCAAGAAGTGTAAACACTTCTTGCCAGAACCGCGCTGTGAAGCGTGGATCACGGTCCGACACAATGTCGAGCGGCATGCCATGGTGTTTGAACACCATGTCAACAAACAGTCGCGCAGTCTGCGCGGCTGTAACAGTAGCCGGGACGGCAGCAAGATGAACCATCTTGCTGAATCGGTCCACAAAGACAACGATGCCCGTCCTCCGCTTGCTGTCTGGCGGAAGACCGAAGACAAAGTCCATGGACATGGACTGCCAACACTCCGACGGAGTCGGAAGTGATTGAAGAGGAGCCTGCGAGAACGGCGCAGGCTTCACGCGTTGACAAACCTCGCAAGCACGTACGTACTTGCGCACCCACTTGTACTGGTGGTGCCAGTAGAAGTCACGCGTGAGAAGAGTGTATGTCTTCTCACGACCCGGATGCCCTGCCGTGGGGGCATCGTGATACTCGAACATGATCCTCAACCGGAGGTCATGATCATTCGGAACGACAATGCGATCCGCATTGTCGTCTACTGCACTGTACAACAGTAGGCCTTCGTGTACACGATAGCGGTGTACACGAGCTCGAAGATGAGGGGTTAGCTTCCGACGTGCCACGTCGGAAGGTGCTGCGAGGAACTCCAGCAGCCCCTTCGCGTCTGCATCCCTTGCATACGCGTTCTTCACGTCGTTAATCAACGTTGACGACGGCACACTTGTCCTCACGACGCCAACTGCGTTGGCGTCGACCGTCTCCGCATAGTCAGGTCGACGCGATAACGCGTCGGCCACTACATTGAGTCTTCCGGGTTTGTACTCCACCCGGAAGTTGTACTCCGCGAAGAAGGACAACCATCTCGCCATACGTTGCGAGATGTGCGGCGACTTAATCGCCGTCCGCAATGATGCGTGGTCTGTATAGACCACGAACGGGCTACTCCCAAGTAGATACACTCGGAACTTTGCGAGTGCATACTTCATGGCAAGGAGCTCCTTGTCATGTACGGGGTAGTTACGCTCAGCTGGCTTCAGCTGACGCGATTGATAGTAGACCACACGATCACGCCCTTCGTGATCGTGCTGCATCAATGCACATCCGATTGCAAAGTCGGATGCATCACACACTACGTGGAATGGACGATCTTGGTCCGCCACGGCCAAGATCGGCGCTTCAGTCAAGCCCTGCTTGACTGCACCGAATGCATCCTCGCACTCGGTCGTCCAAATCCACTCAGCTTCTTTCTTAAGAAGCTGTGACAACGGGCGAATCTTGCCCGCATAGTTCTCCACGTACTTGCACAAGTACGTGGCAAGCCCAAGGAACTGCCTCAGTTCCTTCACATTGGATGGCGTGGGCCATTCATTGATCACTCTGACCTTCTCTGGGTCAGGGCGCACGCCGTCTTTCCCCACGAGACACCCCAGCACGGGTATCTCGCTCGCCCCGAAGATATACTTCTTCAGGTTCGCATAGAGCTTATGTTTCCTCATAAGCTCTAGCAGCTTCCGGGGATGCACCTTGTGCATCTCAATGTCCGTCTTCCCGTTCACAGCCCGGCTGTGGACGAACACGTCGTCGAAGTAGCTCGGTGCGAAGTCGCGCACCGAGCGCAATAGATGTGTCACGCATCTATTGAACGTCGCAGGGGCGTTCTTAAGCCCCTGTGGCATGACGACCCACTCCCAAAGCATACCGCTTGGAGTGCTTACCGCAGTGAGAGGGATGTCCCTCTCACGCATGAGGATCTGATAGAATCCATCACGCAGATCTAGAGCACTGAAGATAGTGCTCAAGGCCATCGAATCGATGATAACATCTTTTCGCGGTATCGGCGTCTGCGCTGGTATCGTCGCATCGTTCAACTTGTTGTACGCATGAACGATGCGCCAGCCGCCCTGTGGTTTCTTAACACAGAACGTTGGGGCACTGTGCGGGGACTTTGCCTCCCGCACTTGACCGGCAAGACGACGACTTTCAAAGAAGTCGTCGATCGCTTGCACTTGTTCACGCGGCAGTGGCCACTGCCGTGTAACACAGTACTTCGTGCCCGGCACGAGATCAATCTCGTGCTGTACGCCCTTATCCTTCGGAAGCTCCGAAGGAATCTCGTCCGGGAGTACATCCTTGTACTCCCGCAGAACTTCGTAGTAGGGACTCGACCTCAACGAGTCCCAACTTTGCTCCTCGAAGCGCTGCTTCTTAGTCTTCGCACTGAGGGAGTCATCACCCTCAGTGATCCCATCGACGACGAGCTGCTTCAGCTCTTCGGCTTCGCGATCCACTCTCTCGATATCCGAGAGAATGCAAATTTGATCGATGCGTCCATCGTACAAGTCTCGTGCGAAGCGCTTCCAACTCATCGTTGGAAGTGCGGTCAACGCCGACGCACTCGTCGGCGGATTCTCCAACCGTATCCTCTGGTACTGTAACCCAGTACCAGTACGTGTCAAGACATTCAACGTCTCGACACTCGGTGTCTGCACTGCAGATACACCCGTCTCAGTCCCGGACTGAGACTCGCGCAGCTCCCTGAGCTTGCGCCGCGAAGATCTACCATGGAGCCCGACTCCAGGTGCTCCACGTCCAAGGCATCGCACCTTGGACGGGACGTTATCGCAATCGTCAGCGGATTCCTTCCGCTGACTCGCACTATCAAGCCCTGCTTGAGTGCCGCTCATCGCGTGCAGCGCTGCTGCACGTGAGCACGCAGGTTGTTCGGGTGCTGGGCGTTTGCAACCGCCAGCACCTCCTGCCGCGCAGTCGGTTCCCTGAACCGTTGCGCCTCCATCCGCTCCGGGAGCGGATGAAGCAACCGCATCGTCGACTCCCGGAGTCGACGTGCTCTCGCTAGCTTCCTGCGCTAGCGAGTGTTCGCTTGTACACATATCGTCAGCTCCCAGAGCTGATGCACGATCGCTAGTTCCCAGAACTAGCAGCGACGCGCCAGTGGCGTCAGCTCCCAGAGCTGACGCACGCCTTTCGGTTCCCCGAATATTATTTGCTTCGTCAACTCCCAGAGTTGACGCGACGTCGTCGGCGCGACCCTTGGGGGCTTGAAGTACCTCCAAGGATACCGGTAATACCGGTATTTTACCTTCTCTCAGGTGAATCGCATTCACCTGACCATCACTCATGTGACAAACATCATTCAGATGTTTACGCGTCAGGTGATTCACATTCACCTGACCATCACTCATGTGACCGCGACCCTTCGGCTCAGATTTCTGAGTCGACACACATTTTCTCCCAACGACTCCCTGAGTCGCTGGCGGTTGCCGGCGGCGATCGGAGGCAGCGGCGGACGCTGCTGCCTCAACTGGGGAATCACATGCACCGCCTGGTGCATGTGCAGCACTGACAGGGCCATCGCTCTCTGTCGCGCATGCGTTGTTGAAGCGTACGAGCGTACGCTTCTCCCAGTTGATCACCGGGTCATGCCGTGCAAGCCACGGCATGCCTAATACCAAGTCGAACTTATCGTCTAGATTCAAGACGATAAGATATTCTACAAACGTCCTTCGTTTGTAAGAGAAGCGCACACGGACTACGCGCTTCTCAGTCCTCACGGTGGCACCTGTTGCCAACCACACCTCCAACACGCCGCGAGGCGTGTCGGCCTCTTCGAAGTCAAGCCTTCGAAGACTTCCCTGTCGAACAAAGTTGTTCGACTCGCCCGAGTCCACTAGGGCACGAAGAGAGTTCAGTCTCTTCGACATCACGTTCAGGATGACAAGGTTTGGCTTGTCATCTTGCAGCTTACAGCGAGAAACCTTCTCGCTGGGGGCAGCAGTCCTCATCGTCGCGTGTCCAAGCTCGACACGCGAGACTGCATCACCAGTAGGACGCCCAGCGCCTACTGGTCCTTGGCGTTTTTTGAACGCCCGCCCGCTGTGCACTCACGTGCATAGTGACCGATGTTACTACACTTGTAACATCGAACCTTGCTGTTCCTACGCTGCTGTTGACCAGCGGTCGTAGCACTCGAGAGGTCCATAGGTTCCGGTCCTCCCGTCTTCACAACAGGACGCGCCGGCTTCGGCGCGTTCGCATGGAGTTTAGCTTGACGCCGGCTAAACTCCTCTTGCATTGCAAGGCTGATCGCCTCCTCGAGAGTATTCGGATACTCTCGGAAGAGATATGTTTTGTCGGGACCATCTCTTAGTCCCTTCATGAACGTGACGACCTTGGTCGCCTCGTCGATCGGGTTGGCCACTATGTTCGATACCAAGTATCGAGCACGCTGGGCAAAGGTGTGAACATCATCCTTGGCCTGCTGCAGATCGAGAAACTCCGCTCTCGATCTGAACTCGTTCTTCGGGGGCTCAAACGCAAGCTTGAGCTCCTCTTTGAACACCTCGTACGTGCCGAAGCACGTAGGATCCGAGAGTCGGCGCCCATAGGCCCAACTCCTCGCACGTCCGCCAAGACATGACATGGCGAACGCGACCTTCGACATCGGATCGACGATACGTCGAGCCGCAACGGCTGTGTCAAGTTCGACAAGTCAACGAAGGAGGGTCTCGTCCTCCTTCCCCGTGTAGGTACTCACGTGGAGTTTCAACGACTCCACGCGTGGCTTAGGGGAAGCCACCGAGGCAGCAACATCTCGTTGCTCCTTAACAATGTACCCCAGAGCAACACCGTGTTGCTCTGTCGGCGATAGCGTACGAAGCATCGTCGCTACCGCTGCCTCTCCAATGACTTGTGAAAGTCTTTGGAAAGCTTCCCACTCTGGATCTGACAGGTGGGCACAGTCCGTGCGCGTCACGGACATGTGAGGGGTCAGCGGATCCCTCATCCATTGGGGAGTTCTCTACCCCGCGTTCGTATGACTCCATACGAACGAACAGCAGTCGGTCGTGGGACGGACTACAAAGTGCTACCAGGTGTAATGGGTCTACCTAGACCTATTAGATGGCGTACACGTGCGCTTACGTGTATGAGGAAGCGTTCAATTAGAATAGACTTAATTTAAGTATACTTATTTAAATAAGTATAATTAAATCAAATATAACTAAATTAAACTGCAAAATACCGTAAAATGAGAACTGTTATTGAATTTGGCATAAGCCAATTATGGACCTCCTAAAACTGTTTGTTATCTATTTCTAAAGGGTCTGCCAACGTGTGGTTGGCAGAAACTCTGCTCAGTGATTGGTAGAAATCCGTTACTTTCTACCAATAATATGCACAAATGCACACGAACCACCCAATAATGTGGTTCGCCCATGTATCCATTGGTGTGTACAGCTCACCAAGGTCTGAGGCCCATTTCCAACCTCTAACAGTTATCCTAACTGTTAGAGTTACAAGTGGTATAACCACTTGTACGTGTAACCCCGTTACACAACCGGTGTGACATCATCTCTGTCATTACCATCACTACCGTGCTGAAGTACCTCAGCCAGGGGACTCTTGTTAAGTACCAACTGGATGCCATCCTTTTCCACTGCTGACAGTTGTTTTAGGTCCAACAGAGAGGACACTGGAAACTCTTGCATGGCAAGTGCCATTGCAATAGCATGAAGAGGTCACGTAACAAACGAGCTCTCATCGGGATAGAGTGACAGGCCTTGCTCTTCAGATGTCTTAGCGCGGATAAGGCGGATAAAGAGAACATTAGCTGCAGAAACTGACAAATTACTTTTCTGAAAAAGGTAAGGTCAGACGCTCTTCCGAAAGCATACCACATGATAGCTAGTAGAGCGGCATCTTGGTAATCTTTTGCCTGGGCTGCTTCAAAATAGATGCCATCCATCAAAACGTTCAAATCTTGCTTCGTACACGGGGGAGCTTTGGTCACTGTGCCGCCTTGTAGCCGCTTCAAACAATGGCGCTCAAGGATTCGACCCATTTTCAGCAGCTGATGCTCGACTAGAGGACGTTGTTGGGGAAATTCATCCAGGAACCAGTTTTTCACATTGCGGTAATAGCTCATCACAGTATTGCGCTTTCGCGGTTCGCCGCTTTTCCCGTTCGAGAACGCGAGAAACATAGCAAAGCGATCCATCAACTTCCTGAAAGCTGCGCCGGTGTCATCATCACGAAAAATAGAGCGCACAAAGACCATAGTCGTTTTCTCCACTTCCAGAAACTCATTGAAGATGTTGAGCGCAGTTGTCTGGGCACGCTTCGTGTTGTCCGGAGCGAGGTCTTGGAGGCTCATTCTTTAAGTAAGTGTAAAGTCGGCCGTTTTCTTGATATCCGTCAAATTCACGAATGCCTTGGTTTTTGTATGTCTTGATAGAATATGTGGCCCCCTTGCCGACAAAAAACATCGGCAAAATGTCGGCACATCTATCGCCTAACCTCTATCCGCTGATTGGCTAAAAATGGTTTTAAACCGGTACGCTATTCGCTGAAAACAGTTTGAGAGTCAACGATTGGTCATTTTTGGGCATACTGAAGACAAGTCATAAGACAGGATGTCGGCCAAAACACGACGGTTCCGACTCACCGACATTTCCGACAAGCAGGAAAAACCTCGCTAAGAGGGAGGTTTTTTTCCTGTCTGAGTTTTCTCCCCACTCTCAAACAGCGACTGAACGAGACACGGGTGGCGCTGGCAAGCTTCCTGTGCGGATGCCCAGACGATCTGGACGACGGCGTGCCGGACGACGGGAAGGCGTCGCGCCGCTGGAGGATGCTGAGCTGCTGAAGGATGCTGTGCTGGAGGAGGACGCCGTGCTGGAGGAGGACGCCGTGCTGGAGGAGGGCGCCGTGCTGGAGGAGGGCGCCGTGCTGGAGGAGGACGCCGTGCTGCAGGATGACGCCGTGCTGGAGGAGCTGGAGGAGGAAGCCGTGCGGTTGGAGATCACCGTGTGAGAATGTCGTGTGGATGGAGGACGTCGTGCGGCTTGAAGGTGCAGACGCAAGCCACTCAAGACCGCTGGCACTGCAGGTGCAGAGCTCTGATGGTAAAGAGCTGGGGGTTCGAGTCCCTTCTGTCGGCTTAACCTGCTTATTATCGTATTGAGTCATTATGCTGCTAACTCTTGTCCTACTACTTGTAGAACATCTTGTGAAGCAGCCGGCGCTGGGTCGACGATCCTCTCCAGGGCGAGGTGGCTGCGATATACCATGATGCGACTGTCAAGTGCGCCAGATCGATGAAGCTTGCGCATTTCGCGCAGTACACTGCTTGCTCCTTTTGCCCGGATGTTCTGCTTCTTCAAGAACGCAAGGACGGCTGTTTCAGCGCGTTCTCCTACTTCGAGGACACGGTCTTTGAAGTCTACCGCTTCCTCGCGCAGCTCGAATCCACCATCAAGAAAGAGTTTCATGTACGCAACGCCCAGGCGATAGTCGGACTTCTTCTGGCAGTCGCTAGAATGCCAGACACGGGGAATCCTCGTGTACCACTCATACCACAGCGATGACAGGTTTGTAGCAGCTTTCTTTCTTCGCTTTGGGGGTGGTGCTTGCTCTGACGACGCTTGTTCTTGTCCTTGTTCATTAGTATTCTTGACAGGTAGCGCTTTCTTCAGGACGGTCGCCTCCATCGCGAGCAGACGCGCAGACATGAGCCGGTTGCTCTCAATAATCTCGCTAATGACAGCCTCATGGTGACACCCAGCGTGGCAGCAGTTGCTCTTTGCCTCCGATTTTTCGTGTGCTTGTTCAGGGCTCGCAGCAGCAGCTGAATTGATAGCCATTGACCAAGCCAGCATGTCGGCGACCGGGATATCAGCCACGCGCAAACATTCCTCGATACGCGCAACGAACAATGTGTCAGGCGCCTGCGCCTTAACTTGCGGGAAATACTTGATAAGGTAAGCTGTCAGCACTCCAATGACCTTGCGACTAACGTTTAGCTTTGCGTCTGCCAGCCCGATGCAGGAACTGAACAGCAGCTCTTCCAAGCGCGCTATGCGTTCCTGTGCACCATGATCCAGCGCTGCAACGTCCACGATAACGGGAACTTCGTCAGCGCTCCAGCCGCTCAGCATTCTGGCAACCTTTCGGTCTTCGCGCGGGGTGTTGAAGACATAAGCGAACCCTTTGTTTGTGCGGGTCATATCCCATGACCCCCGGTCAAAGATCCACTGTGCAGCTAGGTGCTCGTCTCCGTTGGCGTGCTGGGCTCCTCCGCGGCGAAAGGAGTGCGAGGTCAGGTTGCTGGTTGCTCCAGCCGGTTCAGCCACCCGCTTCGAAAAGCGGTTGACGTACGCTTGGACTCCGTCCTCGCCGCGACTTTGGCTGCACCTTGCGGGACTTGATGCTGGAGGCTGAGCTGGTAGGGCGGCAGTGGTGGCTTGGGACGAGCTGGGGCTGGGCGGACTTAGTGTGGGTGGCAGGGTGGCGATGCTGGGTAGCGACGTGGACGCTCCCAATTCCAGTGCAGTGTCGTTGCAATCGGCGACGCTAACCCGCAGCACCTCAAGCAGAGGTGCTCCAGCACCTAGCGAGGTTGGAGCGGTGGTGGCGAGAGAGGGAAGCTGACTTAGCAGAGAGGCACACGGCGCCTCCTGCATCACCAGAGCGACGGCAAGCGTGTGCAGGGGACAAGTGAGGAAATCGTCGCGGTCAGGTACGAGGGTGAGGCCTTGCTCTTCAGCGGTTTTTACGCGAAGCATGCGTACGTAGAAAATGTTGTCTGCTGACATTGTGATGTGCTGCTTGCTGATGTAGCCGAGATCCGAGGAGCGCCCAAAACAGTGCCACATGAGGCACGCGAGTGCCGCATCTTCGTAGTCGGTAGCAACAGAGGCCGTGCTGTACACATAGCGAATTAGCGCACTTAAATCCGCCTTCGTACAAGGAGGAGCTTTGTTAGTAAATCCCCCATTGTCACGTTTCAAGCAATGTTTTTCTAAAGTCTTGCCTTGCTTTAGCAGGATTAACTCGGTGGGAACCCGAAGATGAGGATGCTCATCAAAAAACCAATGCTTAACGTTCCTAAAGTATGAAATGGCTGTGTTAGACGCCAACTTACCTTTCTTACCTTCATACGTCGCCAGGTAGTAGCCAAAGCGGTCCATGATGGCCGCAAGACTCTTGCCGGAGCTGTCACTAACTACACAGGCTTGAATTACGTTCATAGACACATTTTCTGCTTTAAGCATACGCTCGAAAGCACTGATCCCTGTAGTGCGCGCTTTTTGCGTGTTCGTAGGGATGAGTGCAGAGATACTCATACAGGTTCCTGCCTGGACCACCAGCTCCACTACGTCCTATATTAGGTTTTTGCCTAATTGTAGTAATTATGAGGATATTTTAATAGTGTAAACTTGACTACATTTCACTATCTGCATATACATGTTGTGTCTCGCTTCCGACAAATATTTGTCGGAAGCTGTCGGAACTAAAACTTTATCTTTAAGCGGTTTTATTGGATGAAAATAGTGAATGGAGACTCCGTGATTGGTCAGAGTGCCATTCATTTCATTCGTTGCACAATCCTACTAAGTTGTCTGTCGGAAAAAATACGATATTCATCCATATCAACCGTTGGCGCCATTTCATACAACTTTGGTGATGCGAGAAAGGTGGGAAGCCGCACAGGCGGGACTTCGCGTGTTCTTAGAGGAGGACGGTGAATACGTACAGTTCCTGGAGAGATTAAATCAGGACCTAGTGTGTAAGTTGCGATTTAAGTGCAGACAGCTCGGTGAATCTGTCGTGGAAGCTGTCACATTCGATCGGTTCGTGGAGGCAGCAGAGCAGCTTCGGTACCTTCACGCGTTTTTCCAAGCGAAGCTGAAGTTAATTTTGGAGGACCGATTGCCTGTAGATGGCCAATCAGCTGATGAAAGATGCAGTGACGTCGTGGGAGTTCTTGGGGACATGCTGTGCGTCCTCCGTGTCGTCTACAAACAGTTATTCTGCAGAAGTGAAGCTACGCAAGCAGTTTTGAAAGCAGTGCTGATGAGGGAATCGGCAGACAGGAACGTGATAGAACGGTATTTGACAATGCAGCAACTCACTCCTGAGAAGCTAGTTGGGCGGCCGTTAAAGCGTTTTGATGCCCTGGTGGAATTTGTAGAAGCGCTGAGCAAGACCCTTTCAGTGGAGGGTAAAGATGATTCCACTACGAATGGCAGCGATGAAACCAAGGTCAATTATGCTCCCCAGCTAATTCATATTGCACAGGAGAACAAGCACTTCATTCATCTCGCCAAGGCCGACGTTCAAGCAGAAAGCGAGCTGATTGCGCTTCAAACCAAATTCCGCGGTGACGGGGCTGAGGCTTTTATCGATTTGTCCGATAACAAGCTACTTCTTCACGGAGAAGTTTTGCTTCTAGTAAGGCGTCAAAGTGATCCCTCTGAAGTTGGCTTATCGGCAAAGGGGTGGCTCACTGAGCCAGATGAAATTTACGCTCATATCTTTCAGGACGGGACTTTAGTGTGCAGCAAACGCCAGGAATCTGAATCAGGGGACTTGTTCACGATTCTGCAATGTCTTCATCTCAAGCAGGATGCTATATTTCTCGAGCACATTCCCACCAGTGTGCCAATTCTGGAGTCTACTGATGAAGACCGTGCTTTGGCGTTAATTTTGCAAGACACAACGCTAGTTTTTGCTTGGGATGACGCTACGGAGAAACAACGATGGGTTGATGCCATTGGAGGATTTCTGGAAATGAATGGGTCGCGTCTTGAAGTACTCCATGAAGGCCGAGCGATCAGCAACATTCCTATGCCGGAGGAGATTACAACTCAACTTGTGGAAACAGATATTATCCCTACAGAGTTTCCATCCTTTTACGACGATCATCTTCCTGGAGTTTTTTGGATGGTACCCAGCAAGGACAGGAAACCAACAACGACCCCCTGTGAGTTGGTCGAAATTGTCTTCTATGCTAGATGGCTACTCGTTTTTAAGCTAAACGGGTGGGCGAGACACTCATCTTTGTGCCATTTTGACACTTATGCGCCTGAGATGGAAATTGGCGAACAGCCACGAGGAGATAAAGAGTGGAGCTTGGTTATTTCCAACGGAACTGAAAACCGAGTTACTTTGGTATCGAAAAAGAGGACAAGAATTGATTTCTGGTTTGATCAAGTGTGGAAGTCCATTGACAGTGCTCAAACTGCAGCTCGACGGGCAGAAAGGGAGAAAAGAGAGCGAGAAGAGATGGAACAAGAAGAAGCCCACGCTCGTGGTAACACCAGAAGGCGTGGTGGACATGTAGGGAAGAAGCGCACTTTCAAGATTATATCTAACAGCGGTGAAAGCTCTGCAGACGAAAAGCAACAGCCCAGCATAAGACAAAGTCCGACAGAGTTCAATACCTCCAAGCCAGATGATGAGACGGACGAAGAATGTGGTGAGCAGATCAGGGGTACTTCAGTCACTATTACGGAAGAAGAACCTACTATCGATGCTGCAGCTTCGGCCAAGAAGAAATCGCGACGCTTAACCGAAAAGTCGAAACAGCCTTCAACTAGTTCGTCTGCCGCTACCATCGCTTCGCCACCGATGAAAACTCCGAAAAGAAGATGGCTGACGAGGAAGTCTGAAGACCCAAATGACACCACTCTACTGCCAACCCAACCAAGTCCAACCGTTCCAACCGACGAGTCTACGAGCGAGATTGATGCTACGCAGATTCCTGCGAATGAACCCGCTAACGAAGAGCAAAAAACCCAGGAACTCCGAATCATCCTCACCGGTATTGAGCCTACTGCTGCCATCCGAAAGAAAATTGATTCAATTGCGGGGGCAGTCTACGAGGAAGATATTGAGAAGGCTACGCACATCCTCGCCCCAAAGAACCAACTTAAGCGAACCGTGAAGCTACTTTGTGGTGTCTCCCGCTGCACTCACATCCTGGACGTCCGATGGCTCGACGAGTCAGCTCGTGTGGGTGCTCCAGTTTACGAGCGAGCGCATTGCTTGAAGGATGCAAAAGCCGAGGCAAAATGGCATTTTGATCTCCTGAAAACAATGTACGATGTCACCCTGGAACAGCGGCAGCAACTCTTCGCTGGCATTCAGGTGTTCATCACTAATCACAAATCGGTGCTGCCGCCAGTGAAAGATCTAGCAAAGATTGTCGAGTGCGCTGGTGGAATTGCTGTGACGAAGGGCAGCGCTGGCCCGAACGACGTGGTGATCACGAGTGATGCTGCACTGACCACGGCCTCAGTTCGCAAGACGCTGACGCAAGCAAATCCGCAAAAGATCTACTCTCCCGAGCTGATTTTGAGCAGTATCCTGCAGCAGCACATACATTTTGACAAGAACCACCTCGAGCCGTCAGGTGGTGGTGGTGGCAGTCGCCGGCGCAGGTAGACGTCACGAACACTTTTCCGTCGCCGCAACTTTGACCTCGGTTCTTAACGTAAATATATGAGGAGCGAAAGTAGTTTGTGTGCAAGGTGCACGCTAGTTACCGTGAAACTTGGCAACCCACTTTTTCACCAATCAGCAGATGACTGATGAAATTCTGCTTGGTCAAGCAAGAATCGCACGCTATGGTATAATATTCCCTCTATTCCAACCAAGCTATTTTTGTAAATTTGTACAGCAAGTTAATCCGCCAATAAAAATAGACTATAGAGACAATTTTGGCCAATCATGTGAAATTGTAGAAAGGGAAAATGGTTCCAACCATTCTGACCATATATGGTTGGAATATTTTGAAAATATGTGATATTCAATACAATAGTCCATACAAATGCATATTCACAAAATATCCCGAAGTTTCTGACTAATGACAGAAGTTCCAACTACACAGGAGTTTCGCCTTCACAATTAGAAGTAGTCCGCAGAAGCGATGTCGATCGCGTCGCTTGCCCCTGCCAACAGCAAGAAGGCGAGAGTGACAGCGCTCAATTCTTTTGCAGCGTTTCTGGAAACTGAGAACATGACACTGACCAAAACCCACGAACTAATTGATGGAGACAAGACTGGTAAGGTGCTACGAATTCTATTAGATAAGTATGCGTATTCTCTTGCTAGAGCAACCGACAAGTCTCGTTCGACAAACACCTGTCTCGCCTACTTTGGAAATGTCAAGAACTGGTTGCTGGATATGTATCCTCAACAAGGTTCGATAGTAAAACCTCAGCTACAGAAGGTTCTCGCAGGTCTTGGAAAATTTTGCAACAATCGAGAGGGTGGTGGCTTTGAAAAAAAAGCACCCCCATGTTCTAAGCAAGATTTGAATATTGTACACCTCCGAGTCTGCAGACGCTTACTTAGACGCCTCACTAATTGTGATGCTGTGGTACTTATACGGACGTAGCTCGGATGCAGAACAACTTGAAAAGCAACAGCTCTCTATACTACCTGGTGAGTTTGCTAACTACTGTTGTTAGTTAAAAACAAAATCTAACCCGATATACAAATTTTAGGCGGAGTGCTTTTCCTACGATTCAAACGAGTGAAAACAGCATTGTTGCAGGGTATTTCGCTGTTTAAAGACCCAACAAGCTTCATGACGTGTCCGATTTTTACCTTAGCGACGTCACTCGCTACACAGACGGCGCCAAGCAAGCGCTACCCTCAATTCATGTCAAAGAAGAGAAACACAGAAAATGCGAACGACGTCGAGGAGCTCAGTCTAATTGAACTGCTTGAGGCAGACGACAGCCCCAATCCACTTGAATGCGCCCAGCAGTCTTCCATAAACGCATCTGTACCTGGCGCACAAGCGTACGTGAACAGACTGTTGGTTAGGATCAAGAAAGTGGCGCATCAGAGGGATTAAAGCTTACCTCCGGGCTTACTTCTCATTCCTTTCGTCGCGGTGATGCCATGCATGCCAACGACGGTAGTCTGGCTGAAAAACTGGATCATTGAGCGCGGTGGGTGGCAATTGGATCGTGTGAATAAGGCTTTTGGGTACATGCTGGGGACCACTCAGGCGGATCAAAATGTAGGCCGTGTCCTGAGCGGATGGAACCCAAAGGAAGGCGCAAGGCTCCCGTCTCTCCATGCCCTGGACCCACCGATTCGTGACCGTGCTCGTGCTCTCCAAGTACTGCTGTTCTCGAACACGCTCGCTTTTTCTGACTCAGCTCTCAACCTAGACGAAGCTGTTGCAGACTGTTTGATGGCAACTGTAGTCATGCACTACCCTGATGCTCTCCTACTTGATGACCGTAGCGCCCTTGTGTGCAGACTGCGCGGTGTCATGGCGGAACAGTCCATTGGAGAAGCAGAGGTGCTGGCTTGGAGTGCCACCATACGTCGAGCCTTCGATCCCCCTCTAGAATTGCCAAGCTCTCGAGAAGTGAACTCCGAATCATCAGCAGTTTTGGAACTCGTAAAACGCCAGTCGGAGCAGATTGACGTCCTCATCCTACAAAACAAGAGACTTGAAGATCGACTGTTAGCAGTTGAAGCCCACTTCCATACACATACCGATCGCCAAACAGCCAGCGAACAAACCAGTGTTGACGCAGTAGTTTCCATTGACGTGCAGAATGTCCAGAACGCAGTCCGCCCAAAGAAGAAGAGTACACGGTCGCTCTCAGCCGTTTGGTACGAGTGGTTTACTGCGACGCCACGTGTATATGCCCCGCGTTCTGTAAAAAAAACCACACATATACGAGTCGAGACACGCGGTAGGATACATGTTGCTGTTCGTACCGATGGGTTTTGCGCTGCATGAAGCTTCTGCCGCGTTTAAAAGCGAAGTACTGGAAATCGGGGAGCGTGCGCAGGAGAACTTGATCTTATTCTTGAAGGAGAATGGCTCTTCAGCCATTGCGGTCGGCACAGCGTTGAAAATCCTTCGCAAGATGCTTCAGAACGGCAAACTCGACGCACATATAGCGCGTTACCACGAGCAAGTCGAAAACGGAAGCATCATACACCCAACACCAGTCACCGCACTCCCCAGCTTCATTCGCACACGCCCCATACAATAACCTACATATACATATACAATACAGAGCACAAACAGTATAGTCAAATGAAGGCGATGATCGGATTCGAACCGATCGCAGCAAAAGCTGCTCCTCCACCCCGGAGGCACCGTCACAGAATAAACACCACCCCAAAGCACACACAGGGACGCATACTCACCAGGAGCTGTCGGTACACACCTCACAAGAACGCACAGGAACACACGCACACGCCGGGGCTTGTAGGAGCTTCTAGCCGTCACTAGCACGAGGTATGCCACGAGATCCTTGTTACTTCACGTCTTCGCCTCTCGGGTAGTCCTTGTCCTTGTCTAAACGAAGAGTAAGAGGAAGGCACGTGGCAGCGATTGGTGTGCGCACAGTGTCACTATAGAATGTCACTAAAGTGATTATGGTTTTTACCGGTACAGGTTGGAACCGGTCAGACCTGGTTGGAATTTTTACGGTATGGTATAATATTCCCTCTATTCCAACCAAGCTATTTTTGTAAATTTGTACAGCAAGTTAATCCGCCAATAAAAATAGACTATAGAGACAATTTTGGCCAATCATGTGAAATTGTAGAAAGGGAAAATGGTTCCAACCATTCTGACCATATATGGTTGGAATATTTTGAAAATATGTGATATTCAATACAATAGTCCATACAAATGCATATTCACAAAATATCCCGAAGTTTCTGACTAATGACAGAAGTTCCAACTACACAGGAGTTTCGCCTTCACAATTAGAAGTAGTCCGCAGAAGCGATGTCGATCGCGTCGCTTGCCCCTGCCAACAGCAAGAAGGCGAGAGTGACAGCGCTCAATTCTTTTGCAGCGTTTCTGGAAACTGAGAACATGACACTGACCAAAACCCACGAACTAATTGATGGAGACAAGACTGGTAAGGTGCTACGAATTCTATTAGATAAGTATGCGTATTCTCTTGCTAGAGCAACCGACAAGTCTCGTTCGACAAACACCTGTCTCGCCTACTTTGGAAATGTCAAGAACTGGTTGCTGGATATGTATCCTCAACAAGGTTCGATAGTAAAACCTCAGCTACAGAAGGTTCTCGCAGGTCTTGGAAAATTTTGCAACAATCGAGAGGGTGGTGGCTTTGAAAAAAAAGCACCCCCATGTTCTAAGCAAGATTTGAATATTGTACACCTCCGAGTCTGCAGACGCTTACTTAGACGCCTCACTAATTGTGATGCTGTGGTACTTATACGGACGTAGCTCGGATGCAGAACAACTTGAAAAGCAACAGCTCTCTATACTACCTGGTGAGTTTGCTAACTACTGTTGTTAGTTAAAAACAAAATCTAACCCGATATACAAATTTTAGGCGGAGTGCTTTTCCTACGATTCAAACGAGTGAAAACAGCATTGTTGCAGGGTATTTCGCTGTTTAAAGACCCAACAAGCTTCATGACGTGTCCGATTTTTACCTTAGCGACGTCACTCGCTACACAGACGGCGCCAAGCAAGCGCTTCTACCCTCAATTCATGTCAAAGAAGAGAAACACAGAAAATGCGAACGACGTCGAGGAGCTCAGTCTAATTGAACTGCTTGAGGCAGACGACAGCCCCAATCCACTTGAATGCGCCCAGCAGTCTTCCATAAACGCATCTGTACCTGGCGCACAAGCGTACGTGAACAGACTGTTGGTTAGGATCAAGAAAGTGGCGCATCAGAGGGGATTAAAGCTTACCTCCGGGCTTACTTCTCATTCCTTTCGTCGCGGTGATGCCATGCATGCCAACGACGGTAGTCTGGCTGAAAACTGGATCATTGAGCGCGGTGGGTGGCAATTGGATCGTGTGAATAAGGCTTTTGGGTACATGCTGGGGACCACTCAGGCGGATCAAAATGTAGGCCGTGTCCTGAGCGGATGGAACCCAAAGGAAGGCGCAAGGCTCCCGTCTCTCCATGCCCTGGACCCACCGATTCGTGACCGTGCTCGTGCTCTCCAAGTACTGCTGTTCTCGAACACGCTCGCTTTTTCTGACTCAGCTCTCAACCTAGACGAAGCTGTTGCAGACTGTTTGATGGCAACTGTAGTCATGCACTACCCTGATGCTCTCCTACTTGATGACCGTAGCGCCCTTGTGTGCAGACTGCGCGGTGTCATGGCGGAACAGTCCATTGGAGAAGCAGAGGTGCTGGCTTGGAGTGCCACCATACGTCGAGCCTTCGATCCCCCTCTAGAATTGCCAAGCTCTCGAGAAGTGAACTCCGAATCATCAGCAGTTTTGGAACTCGTAAAACGCCAGTCGGAGCAGATTGACGTCCTCATCCTACAAAACAAGAGACTTGAAGATCGACTGTTAGCAGTTGAAGCCCACTTCCATACACATACCGATCGCCAAACAGCCAGCGAACAAACCAGTGTTGACGCAGTAGTTTCCATTGACGTGCAGAATGTCCAGAACGCAGTCCGCCCAAAGAAGAAGAGTACACGGTCGCTCTCAGCCGTTTGGTACGAGTGGTTTACTGCGACGCCACGTGTATATGCCCCGCGTTCTGTAAAAAAAACCACACATATACGAGTCGAGACACGCGGTAGGATACATGTTGCTGTTCGTACCGATGGGTTTGCGCTGCATGAAGCTTCTGCCGCGTTTAAAAGCGAAGTACTGGAAATCGGGAGCGTGCGCAGGAGAACTTGATCTTATTCTTGAAGGAGAATGGCTCTTCAGCCATTGCGGTCGGCACAGCGTTGAAAATCCTTCGCAAGATGCTTCAGAACGGCAAACTCGACGCACATATAGCGCGTTACCACGAGCAAGTCGAAAACGGAAGCATCATACACCCAACACCAGTCACCGCACTCCCCAGCTTCATTCGCACACGCCCCATACAATAACCTACATATACATATACAATACAGAGCACAAACAGTATAGTCAAATGAAGGCGATGATCGGATTCGAACCGATCGCAGCAAAAGCTGCTCCTCCACCCCGGAGGCACCGTCACAGAATAAACACCACCCCAAAGCACACACAGGGACGCATACTCACCAGGAGCTGTCGGTACACACCTCACAAGAACGCACAGGAACACACGCACACGCCGAGGCTTGTAGGAGCTTCTAGCCGTCACTAGCACGAGGTATGCCACGAGATCCTTGTTACTTCACGTCTTCGCCTCTCGGGTAGTCCTTGTCCTTGTCTAAACGAAGAGTAAGAGGAAGGCACGTGGCAGCGATTGGTGTGCGCACAGTGTCACTATAGAATGTCACTAAAGTGATTATGGTTTTTACCGGTACAGGTTGGAACCGGTCAGACCTGGTTGGAATTTTTACGGTATGGTGCATAGTATGAATAATCCGCACTGAAAGACGACATACTATTATGGAGGCGGATGCTGCAAGATATCAACATAACCCTGCTTACATGCACCAATCTATCGGACACGTAGCTGGCTGTCCTTCCAGCGCTGCGAATTGCCGACATGTCGGCGACAGTGCGGCACTGCATTTCGGGCCCTAGTGGAGCAGCCATTGGCGTCGTTGAAACGCAAGCTGATGCGCTCTGTTCACACTTGGCTAAAGTATGGAGATCTGCTTCAAGTCACGCTTCATGTCCAGTATGCGTATAGCATATCTGTGTATCTAGTGTTATCCGGATAGGTATACATATGTAGACGAATCCCCTGACAGTTTGTAAAATTACAAAAACACACAGCTCTCTCCACAATACGTTTTCGAGGCCGAAACTTGGTACGAGTATGTAAGGCCATTTGATGCAGCACATGCTATATTCTCAGCGCGACAGCGTTTGTGTACGCTGTGCAAGCCATGCATTTACGCGTCAGGAACGACCTCCCCCCATCCCCTTTTTGGAGCGCACCATGGAAGGGGATGGGCTCGTCTACAACTGGGCATGTGTACCCAATTTGGGTTGGGTATAACTTTTGTCGGGTACACTAACTTTCGTCGAGTCTATTGTTATTGCAACAGGAAGGGCCGTCGCCAGCAGACCGTCGTCACCGGCTTCATTTCGTGGCAGTCCCAACCAAGTTCATTTACGAAAAAGCGTTATCCATCAAACATGACTTCGTGCACGAGCTCCAGTACACGCTCGCTGCATATGCAGCAGCCAATGACCATCGGACAAAAGTACGCAGGAAGTGGCCGCCGCCATCACTACTACCCCCCGCCAACGCCGCGCAAGCTGCGTCAACGCTCCTGTCTGCGCAAGGACAGTGCCTTCACATGCGGCGGTTCCTCGCGCGGCTCAAGACTTGATGAACTGTCCACAACCAAGATGATCACAGTCAGTTACTCAGCCGCTCCGAAAAAGACTCTATCCTTCGCAGATCAGCGCGGCCAGCACCTTGTGCTGGAGCGCGAGTTCTGCCCCAAGGACTCACCTGTGTGCTACTGCGATGTGCCAACCGAGATTACAGTCAGCCGCCTGACGCGCCGTCGCAGCAACAGTCTCGACAAGTGGATCGAAGAAACAATGGCGCGCCAGCATCTGCTTTCCATGTGTGTAGTCTCGTTGCTAGGCTGTGCGCTCTTCGGCCTTCGCCAGACCGCCAAGTAGGCACATGCACCAGTACTAATTATTATCAGTGTATCGCTCAAGACACAAACTTATTATTGTAATACACCAAGCAAACACCTCAGCGTTATTTCCGACGCTTAGTAGCCCACGTCTTGCCGATTTCAGGAAGTTTCAAGCGGTGTTTGTCCAGGTCGACGCTCTGCTGCAGGACGCTGCTGAGGATCAGTTCTGGGGAGTAGACCCGCTCTGGATTCGCGCCCCCGAGCTGCTTCCGCACAGATGCAACGGCCAAAGCCGCCTCGCTTGTGATCACTAAGTCGTTAGTTCCAGGCTTTCCCGTTGATGAAGCCTTTCCGCCTGCGCACTCCACGATCTTCACCAGATCCTTCACTGGGGGCAGCACTGACTTGTGGTTAGTGATAAATACGCTGTACCCGGCGAGTAGACGTTGACGCTGAGCAGCAGGCACGTCATATATTGTGCTTTTCAAGTTGAACTGCCATTTGCTTTCCGCTTCCTCGTCATGGAGGCAGTTCGCTTGCTCATCGACTCCGGTGCCGACCCGAGCCGACTCGTCTAGCCAGCGTTCGCCAAGAATATGCCCGCAGCACGAGATTCCGCACAGCAGTTTCACCGTTCGCTTCAGGTGGTCTTGAGGAGCTATCACATGCGTAGCCTTCTCGATGTTGCTCTCATATACAGCGCCACTGATCGCCTTAATCTTCTTGCGGATTGCAGCAGTGGGTTCTAGTCCCGTTAGGATAATCCGGATTGACCCACCTTCAGCTTGTGACCCTGTCGATGCATCTGTAGCAGTTCGACTGCTTGGTGCTCGTTTCTTTCCGCGGCTAGAAATCGGAGTCTTACGTGGCGGCGAGGACTCTTGTACATCTAAAGCAGCTTCCTCAGCCGAGTTACCTTTATCTACTTGAATATCATCAGTAACCTCCTCGTCCGATAAACTCTGAGACTCGGCGGACGGATTTGGTGATGCGGTTTGATTGTCTTGCAAAGCCGCCAAGTCCAAACTCCGTGAAGAAGAAGTCGAATGATGTCGAGGCCGTTTAGGGTCTGTGTAGACCTCTGTAGGATACTCGCTGTGGTCCCGCTTCGAGCTGCGACGTGATTCAGTTTGTGCCGTTTCAGGTGTCGATAGTGATCGAACCATACGTGCTGTGTCCGATGCAGGACCCTCGATAGCGATTGACTTTGAGTAGCTGGCGCTCTTGGTTAAGCGTGGTCTCAAGCCACCCTTAGACATCGTCCTGTCGCTCTCCTTTATGGCATAGAATTTCACAGGTGATTCCTCTTTTGGTTCGCCTTCAATCTCTGTCTCCCCACCACTGCTTTCTGAGTTGTCGCGAACTGATAGAGCTGGGGATGCCCGAAACGGTGTACGCGGCTTGTAGATCCGCTTCACAACTTCTGGTTCTTTCTCTCTCAACTGAAAAGAAGCAGCGATAGATGTGAATCCAGAAACAGAGCCGTCTTGTTCCAACATGTCGTCGGACATGTCCGAATCAACGTCATCATCACTGCTCCGAATTCCAATACCGCCAAAGGATCTATACGTGCCGCTCTCTGCAGATGCTATCGGTAGTGGCACCGCCTCCTCAAAGATCGTTCGTTCTGGCTTGGGAACACCTAGAAGTATTCAAGCGCGTTAGTCACCTTCCATCGTCCACCAGACTCTATCTTACCGTCTTGCTCTTCAGAATTTGTCATGCGAATCTGAGTCTCTTCCTCGTCCACCTCCTCTTCATAATGTAAATCATCTTGGCTGGGTGTAGCAGCAACGAACAACGGCGCTTGCTCTCGATCCGGTTGAGTAGCCACCTCTGTCGCTACTTCCGTGGCTACTTCTGTTGCTTGGCTATCGCGTTGCGTTTGCGTCTGTTCATCCTCCAGTTGCGACAACGCGCTGCGCTTACGGTAGTTGGACGTGTACCATTGGCCTGGAGAATCTCGGAACCCCACGGGGGTGTCCTGCCCAGACGAATTGCCGCCGTAGACGCACTCGACGTCGCCACCCATACTCGATGAGTGTAACACACCCACTGATATTAAATATGTATTTTGATGGTATTTTGAAATGAACCAATCAACGCAAGATCACTTCAAGTCACCAACCTGATCAGGAATACCTACATGCTATTCGATGCCAGAATCAGCACACGGTTCCTGAACTCGTTCTAATCAATAAATACCTATTTGGAGAACATGAGTAGTAAAAGAGGTCATGCGTCAGGATTCCCCGAAGCTGGTTCTGTCCAAGACGACACGAAGGCTTGTGATTCTAACCTGGATTGGCAAGCAAGAATCGCCAACGATTTCTGCATTAAACACGATTCCTCTTCTGAAGTTAAAAATGGAATGGGTGATTCTCGCGCCTCGCGCTGTTGTCTGCTGTAGTGCCTCGCACTAGGTAAGATTGAGAATGAATAAAGGTTGGTGTTGCTAGCTACCTATCTGTCTTGGTTAGCTAACTGTGTGGTAGTTTCTTGTAGGTTTCTGCGTTGGTTGCTGGTGCCAGGGAGTTGCTGGCGCCAAGGAGTTGCTGGCGCAATACGGTCGGTCGCATGTGCGACTTCCAACAGTTAACTGCAGCGAAGCAAGAACAAAAATGGCCGAATAAGCGAGTCGATCAGTAGCTCCTTCGCCCTGTATAAGTGGTAATAATCAAATGACTCATTTATCATGCAGGAGCAAGAACAGAGAGTAACACAAGAACTGGACTCGGTAAGTGGGGCCATGTTCAGCTGATCTTAGCGAGAATTTTCTCCCTCCTATTGCTGCCAAAAGTAGCAAAGCCATCGGGAAGCTCCATTGCTGCTGCGTCATCGTTATTTTCTGCTTGAGCAATCCAAGCCTTCCATGGGGCCGCTAAAATCATTCAAAATATGTTCCGCCAGCGAGCTTTGCGAGTACTTGTGCAAGATCTCGAACATGGAAATCTCGAAAAAGTGTGGTTTCGGAGCATGGTATTACTACAACATCGCAGTTTTTGGGAAACTCACGACAGCAAACTCGTCAGCAACCTTGGCCCTCTAACTGTGCGTGAAATCGTTTCAAAACAGTAATGAAGACACTGCGTTCGTAGTCGATTCATTTTTCTTTTGCATTCGTTCGTGTTTCTCCCCTGTGGCAAAGTGGAGTACGGCCCGTCCGCTTTCCCAGCCAGAAAATTCACCTGATTATCTCGTTTTTCAGCCTCTATGCATCATTCTCCCTTCTTGACGACGACGGGATGCGGGGGCCACACGACTCGCTTAGTATCGCAGCCAGTACGAGCGACGACGGATGAAGTTGTAGTCCGGCAGCTCGTGGATAGGGCCCGTAGCAGCCAGGGCGTGCTCCTTGTCGTTAATGACCTCGTCAGCCGTCTTACGGACAGCAGCGGCATCCACAGCGTCGATGCGAGCAAAGATCTCGGCGGGGGTCATGCGGCGGCCGTACGTCAGCATCTGGCGACCGATGTCCTCACAGATAGGCGACGAACCGTCCAGCTGCATCAGCATGTTGGCCTTCAGCTGCGTCTTGGCGCGCTCAACCTCCTCGTCGGACGTCTTGTGCACAAGACGCACCAGCGCCTCCATGGTGTACCACGTCAGGTCGTTCAGCTTGTACTTGTCAGCGACAGCGTACACACCAAAGAGACCCGTGTCCTGGTAGCATGTGTTGAAGGACATGTACGAGTGTGCGAGCTCCTTTTCAGCGACCACCTGGCCCAGCTTGGACGACATGTTCATGCCGGCACCCGAGGTGCGGTCCCAGCTGCCGAGCAGCGTCTGCATGATCAGCAGGGGGAACGAGTGTTCGCTAGTCCAGCTGAAGCCCTCGAAGGCGATGGCGACGTGAGCCAGAGGCATGCTGTCGTCCTTGACGCGCACGTCAGATCCGACGAAACGCACAGGCTCGAGGGTGGGGGCAACTGCGGGAGTCGTGGGCAGGTCGCCGAACGACTTCTGGGCCAGCTCCACAAGCTGCGAGTGGTCCACAGCACCAGCGCCGGCAATCACCATGCGGGGAGCCGTGTAGTGCGTGGCAATGTAGTCCTGCAGGTCCGACTTCTTGAGGTTACGGATCTAGACAAACATCACACAATTAGTCAAAGCAGGATTTCCAATAACTAGCATCTACGTGACGTACGTTCTCAATGGGTCCAAGAATGGTGCGACCAAGGCCATTGCCCATGAAAGCGGTCTCGTGCAGGCGGTCGAAAACGACCTCCTCCTGCTGCTTGTTGACTTCCTCCATCTCACGCAGGATGACGTCGCGCTCACGCTCGATGGCAGCCTCGTCCAGCTTCGAGTTCTGCAGGATGTCGCTCAGGATGTCCATGGCACGCGGCACGTCCTTCTTGAAGACCTTAGCGTAGTAAACGGTCTGCTCACGGCTCGTGTAGGCGTTAAGGTGTCCACCCATGTTCTCGATCTCGAGCTCCAGTTGCTGCTGCGTGCGTTTGCTCGTGCCCTTGAAGGCCATGTGCTCCAGGAAGTGGGCAGCGCCGTTGTTCTGCGCCGTCTCGTAGCGGGAGCCAGCGCCGATCCACACGCCCACAGTGGCAGTTTCGCCGTGCGAGCCCTCGGAGGCGATACGCAGGCCGCTGGGCAGCGTCGTCACTTCAGTGGCCGGGGCGTTGAGCACGTACGACGGGTAGTTGGACACGGCGGCCGCCACCGACGACTGCGCGCGGGCGAGCGGCTGGCGCACGAGGTTCAGCTTGGACATCATCTTGCTGACTAGGGAAGGGCGGGGCGCTTGGTGCTTTGAGCTTCGCTTCCAGGCTACGAATGGGAGACCACCAGTACGCGTTGGAGACCCCACGTTTGGCAGGGGTGATTTTTCGATATTTCAGGTAGGGATTCACAAATTTAGAGAAATGTGGGCACAAAGACGCCGGTCCCTTTTCCTCTCAGCCCTCCGAACTTTTGACATATTGAATACAAGCTGCGGGATTGGAAAAAGGATGAAAGATGGGAAGTGTACATCTTATTATACAAGACGAGGGTTGAAAACCGATAGTTAAAGAGAAAATTAAAATAAAGGTGCAGATTCTGGTGGTGGCCCAAGTCTTGGGCAACTTGCACGACCAACTTGGATAGTTGAGTGCACGCCGAACGCAGATTTTATCGATCGTTATGATCACCACGCTGGAAGTTTTCGTTGTTGTACAACGGCAAACGAGCTTGCTTTGGTGATCGCACTTCAACGTAGAGCTAACAATGTTAGTTAGCCTAACATGTAAATCCACATTGGAATCCAATTCATAGTTACGTTGGCAACCACACCTCGTTAGAATGCCCAGAATTCTCCATCCAACCGTCTCCGTCATCACTGTCGCGTTCGTCAGCGTGCCGTCATGCTCACCGTCATGCCCACCCGATCGTTGCCTGCCAGCAAGGACACGGTAAACCTGAAGGAGCCGTACAGGGCTCATAGCGTTTTCGCTACAAGGATTAATAGTATCTACTGACACTGTCAATGAAACTAATGGTGAATAGAGCTAGGAAGCCTGCGTGTTGCAGCAGGCTACCTGGTTGCCAAAGAGATATCTCTTTTATTGTTTGTTTTAGAGATGCGCTACTAAATAATGCTGGCCAGGATGGCCAGCATAATTCCCTACTAACGTAGGTGAGGATCAGATCGGAATCAGACACACGTAGCCATCATCAACTCAGCGTTGAAAAAAAGGATGGGATCAGCAGCGGAAACTCGCGCGGGTATCCGTGTGTGCGCGCGCTTCCGTCCGCAGAACAAGTTAGAACTGAAGCACGAGGCCGTGGAATGCGTGCAGCAGGAAGGCAGTAGTGCCGTGCGCGTGCACAGCGAGGCTCGCGGCGCGACGGATGATCACACCTTTACCTTTGACCAAGTTTTCGGTACCAAGTCATCGCAGCTGGATGTGTATGAGGCAACGGCCAAGCCGCTGGTGGAGTCCGCTCTGCGTGGTTACAACTGCACATGCTTCGTGTATGGGCAGACCGGGTCAGGCAAGACCTTTTCCATGGAGGGAGTTCCGGGCGACAAAGACTACGAAGGAATTATCCCGCGCGTCATGTCCGATATTTTCGACGGTATCGAAAATATGCAGGCAGATTTGGAGTTTATTGCTCGCGTGTCGTACGTTGAGATTTATATGGAGAAAATCCGTGACCTACTCAAACCTTCGTCGACGAACCTGAATGTCCGCGAAAACCGTGAGCGTGGTGTATGGATCGCTGGTGCAACGGAGGTGTGCTGTGCGTCTGCACAAGAAATGCAGTCTGTTATGCGCTTGGGAGGAGCGAATCGTGTTATTTCATCTACGAGGATGAACAATGAGTCCAGCCGAAGTCACTCTGTTTTTATCATCACTATTGAACAGCGGAACACGGCGACAGGTTCGATGAAGAGTGGAAAGCTCTTTCTTGTGGACTTGGCAGGATCGGAAAAAGTGGGGAAGACACACGCTAAAGGACAGACATTGAAGGAAGCGCAACATATTAACAAGTCACTCAGTGCGTTGGGTAGTGTGATGAATGCACTGACGAGTGGACACGCTAACACGCACATTCCGTACCGCGACTCGAAGCTGACGCGCCTGTTGCAAGATTCACTTGGAGGTAATTCAGAGACGACTCTGCTGGTGTGTGCTAGTTCTAGTAGCTACAACAGTGAAGAAACGATCTCCACTCTCCGATTTGGTACTCGAGCCAAGAACATCAAAAACAAGCCCAAGGTAAATGAAGAGAGAACCGTGGCAGAGTACAAGATTCTTGTTGTTGAGAAGGACAAGCGCATTTCTACCTTGGAAGCACTTCTCCGTGAGAACCAAACCAGTGATGCCAGTGTGCCGGCGGACTCAACAGCAGAGGAGCAGTTGAAAATATTTATCGCAAAGGTGGAAGAGCTAGAAGATGATCGGGCGTCTAAGGCAGCAGAACTTTTGAGCCTCGAAGATCGGTGCGTCGAATTGGAAGCAAAGAATAGGCATCTTGAGGAGAACCAGCGTGAGTTTTCCTCACTTGTTAGTCAAAACGAAGACTCTGTGAAGAAGCTGGCATTCCTAGAGAATGACCTTGAAGCAAAGGCCAAGGAATGTGAAGAGCTGAACCAAATGCTAACTACATGTAGACGTCAAAACCAAACGTTCACCGGCGAGACACCTCCGTTGTCATCAGCTAGTACCGCAGACAGTGAAGTGTCTGTACAAGCGACAATTGATGAAAACTGTGAATTGGGCCCTGAAAAGCTCAGTCACATTGAAATTGCTCCATCTACGGTGCCTGTGGTGGAACGTTCACGTGCTGTGAGCTCGGTACTTGAAAACGAGCTGTTACGCCAGCAACTAGCAGCAAAGGCTCACGAGTTGAAGATTTGCACACAACGTGTTGAAGAGCTGACAAACGAAATGGCTGCACACCGCAGCGAGTATGAGGATCAGATACAGGCGTTGGAAGAAAAATTGCGTGGGTACGATATCCATGTACGTGGCCTGGGGAGTCAAGCTTCGCACTTGGATTTGTTAGTTGCGAACACGAGAATGCTACGCTCCGTTCGTGGTGGTAGCCAGCCCACCCCGTTGACTGGTCGATCAAGTTCCATTTCTCAGGAGTGCAGGCCAGATACTCAGCGTCAAAGCAGCACTGGGTCAGACAAGCTGCAGAGCAAGTGGGAAGTAGACGATGAAGTATTCCCTATTGCACCGATTAATATGGAGTCGGTGGTTGTGAAGCGCTTGATAAGAAATTTGCCAGAGCAAAGCCGAGAGAAGATATCGAAGTGGTTGGGATTTGTGCTGGAAGGACGCGACATTCGCTCAAATTTTCATCCGGAGATTGCAATTGAAGGAATCAGCGAGGAGGTTAACCGTGATATGAGGCGTCTGATTGTTCCTTTGCTGAAGAACCGCCACGATCTCAAGGTTCAGCCCTATGTTCGCACACGCTATGTACTGGTTTCGGACTTGAAGATCACGCTCGATCACAAACATAAGGATGAAGTACGTCTTGAAGCTACAGATGACATGGCTAGCGACGACGGAGCTACAGAGGGCGTGTCGTCGCTGTTTTGGGCTAGAGACCATTTATTTTACGGGCCCCGGAGTGATGCTTCCAGTCCATCAGTGCTTCACGGAAGCCGAACGCTGGCTATGACAAAGGACCGGTTCAAGTCTGTTCCTGTGGATCTAAATGCCAGTATCATCGAGTCAAAATCAATGTTGGAAGCGCCCCGCAGCTCCCCACAATTAATTAGGAAGCCATCGCTTCCATTTGATTCGTTCAGTGCCCCTGCTCCTGGATCGAGTCCAAGCAGAGGTGGAGTATTTAGTAGATTACGTACAAAGACCGGAGTTGGGGCTATGCTTGGTGACGTCAAAACACGCCTCAACGCCCGCTACCACAAGAATCACGTCCATGAAGACGCTCTGTGTGATGGTTGTGGTATGAGTCCAATCGTCGGCAGCAAGTGGAAGTGCAATACGTGCGATGACGTTGAGCTTTGCGACAGCTGCTATGCTGCAGGCGTCCATGGTTTCGAGGTGAGCAACGAACTCTGTCGCCGTGTGGAGCAACGTGCCGTACAAAAGCATCATCTACTTGGTGAGTATCCGGAGCTCTTTGAACTGTTTCGTCGTCATATCTGTCACGACAATGTCATTCAGTTTCGGCGCGTGGTGAAATGGCTTTGTGCCATCGTATCGGGTGCACGATCAAAAAAGATCTACCACAAGATGATCGTGAAAAGCGGATTGCACCCTGATATTCGAGCGCGGTTAGTGGCGCAGCTCGGCGCTTTAGCCAGTGAACGTGCCGATATTTCGCTGAAAACGGAGTGGTTTGCTGAGAAGCTCGATGAAGAAGCTGTCGACTCGGACAACGAGCTGGAGTCCAGACCTGTAGAGTTGGATGGAGACAAACTGTCGCCGCTTCCAAACGTACAATTGGAGACTCTGCGAATGTATTTGACGGACGCATCCAGCTCAAATGGCAATGAGATCGAGGCGCCAAACGCACTCTCTGACTTGTTAGACCCTACCATTAAAGTCAACTGCGATGCCGCAGGGCAGTCCCCGACCTTACGACGAACCGTGAGCAGCACAGACGGTTCTGCATGGGGCGACCATGTAGGTCCGTTACCAAATATGCGTCGGCAGCAGTCGCTGGATACTGCAGATGCACCCACGTATGGCTCCAAGCGAGTCAAATCGGTCACCCAGTTGAACATGTAAGGTGCGTACAGTACATTGAAATCGCCTTAAACAATGCCGTTATATTATATCCCGGAAGTGAGTGCGCGAAGAAATGCTACCAAAAATGTGACGGGCCTTCGACTCGTCACATTTGCCAAACCGTACCACCAGTGCTGGCCTTCTTGTCGTCATGAAGTTCATTTAGCCTTTCGTCAGTGATGCGAATGCACAGGCACATCCAAGGGCTGCCAGGCTTTTGGAACACGAATTGGAATAGCTGTCGTGAGCATCCAGCACTGGCGCAACTGGTCAAGTGTGCTCTGTGTCAAGAAGTTGCTGTTGTTGTGTACATGCATAAGGAAGTGGAACGCTACGATTAAGCTGCACCCTCCAAGAAACATTATAAGAGAAACTTATACATTTACCAACACCCTAGCTCGAATCTCGTTTTATTCCTCCGAGATGCAGAGCAAAAGGTGACGACAATTTAGGGAGGGGGTGGTTGAAAGTATCACGACGGTTGGACGCCTCGGTTTCTTCAGCACCATCAGGAAGGTCGACGACAGTCGGTGGACTGGATACGCAACGTACTTCAAGGACTGACCTTACTGCACTCAGCCACGAACTCGCGCTGTTGCGTGGAGAGGCCCCACACAGGCGCACCCCGGATGAGCAACCGCAGGATCAGAGTTTCTTCCTCAGTGGCGATCTGCGCAAGCGCCTTCTTCTGCTCTTCGGCAGCAAGAGAAGCCTTCTGTGACTCCCATTGCTTCATAAGCTGCTGCAGCTTGGTCAAATCCTGCGGCTCTGCGCGCGCACCAGGGTGAAACTTGGAGTTGGCTTCGGAGCGGGTCTTGGCCGAACCGTAGAAGCCACCCTGACCCTCGGAGGGTTGGCCTCCCGAGTACGTCGTGAGCGCACGAGCAGAGCGCACACGGCCAGCGATGGCAGCACGACGACAGGTGTTCAGCACGGCAGTCTGCATTGATAAAAGGTCTTGTAGGCTCGGGACGGAGATACACAGCAAAAGCGGAAATGACGGCCGTTAGCCGCTGACGTAGGATGCTGCCCATGCACACTCCCATAGAATTCAGAATTCACGTTTTGCACACAGAAATGGGCGGAGGCCCATCCTTGCACATCAATTTCGGTCTGGTTTTACGCTAATCTAGGATATCGACCAATCAACATCGTCTGACGCGCAGGGTGTGGACCGCTTCGAATTCCGTCCAATTTTGACGACAGGCGATGAAATCAACGAAGCGTTGGGACTGGTCAAAAATTTTACAAAATAGCGCGTCACTATTTGTCAATTTTAGACGAATCGGATGTAATATTTATGTTGAAGCAGCCTTCCTCTCACTCTTCGTTTAGACAAGGACAAGGACTACCCGTGCAAGTCATCTCGATCTTTAGCTGTCGCGATAGCTAAACCGTACTCGTAGATCATGAGAGTCAAAGTCGTTCCACGCATCCCCACAAGACATTGGTTCTACGCTTGGTCATATTTGGAGGAGTCCACAACACGCTTCTTCGCCTTGAACTGCATTAGCTTAGGTCACTCACCAAACACCGGCGTCTCAACACTCACTCGCCACCGTTCTTTGCTGCTTGTTTCTTGATGTGAGGAGAGAACCGCTCCCATTGAGTCTCTATAATGGAGTCAAACGAGCACCCACTTGAAAACAGCATCACCAAGCGTTTCAGCGAAAGTGCCACGTTGATTGATCGACGCTTTAACGGTTGACCGCACGAGGAGCTGGTACAGATCACCAGGGACTGCTGCAGCCGCGAATGCATCCGTCGTGCCTTCGTCCGTCTCCACACTGGTTACAGGAACTGCTGCAACAAATATGATGCAAATTTAGGTACCTCATGAAAAGCACACATCAATACATACTTTCACTTGGAAGGGACTTCCCTCGCCGGTGCTGTGGCATACGGGGATGCGCGTGGGCGACTTCTCCTGATAGGGGGTCACAACGGGGTCGACACGCTCTCGTCGCGAGTCATCATAGGCGTTTAAGGCGTCTGCTTTGTCGGTTCCGCACGGAAGTGAGGCATTCCGCACGCAGAGAGCGAGTAAGCCAAGAAGTTTATTCGATTTAGTAGGTTGTGGCATTGGGTGCGCGATTGGCCTGCTCGTTTCACTCACACGATCTCCGCAGTTTCGAATCGAACGCACAACACTATGCCTGCGCGGTCTCATTCCAGCGCGAATTTAGGAGCGAAGTGAGCATTGTAACGGAAATTCCCGATTAATACCCCGGGCACTATTTAATAGTACCCTCCCAAAATCCAAAGGGTTACTCTGTTTTGCCGAAAGGTTATTGCCGAAAGGTGGGCAGTATCATCAAGAGCGTCGTGCAGCTCGTCCAGATTAAAGTCTCCTACGTTCTCAGGGTCCTCGTGATCTTCGTCAGCGGCTTCCCAGCTTGTACGGAATCGCTCACCGTAGACGTCGTGCTTCGCAATATGCCAGTCCAGGTAGCTGTCTGTTTTTTAAAGCCAGCAGCAGCGACGGAGTTGATGACAGTAGTATCTTGCCAAGGCTTTCCTACCCACTCACAAACTACAGCTACCGACGGCATACACGGGTTGCCGAAGCGAGTGTGCTCGACCTTGTCGCTCTCCTTCCACGCAATGATCGCCATGTAGAGTAGGTTCTTGAACGTCTTGTAGATGCCAATGTCATGGAATTCTTGATGACATTTTGCTGAATGAGCGTTGCTGGTATGCACACCTGTAGACAGTGCTAGTGAATGGCTGGCGCTGCAACAAAATAGCTGGTCACTTGTGTTAAAGGTTACTATCGGGTTACCCTCGGAGGGCACTATTCGGGTTGAGGGTATTAATCGGGAATTTCCATTACAGGTGATAGATGTCTAGTATGCATGGGCGTGTACATTGTTTTTCAAATGCTGCTTGTTGAACTTCGCTGGAGCTTTCGTAGTCGATTTGTCTTCAACATCGTTTTTCTGCTTGGAAAACTGGGTATCCGACCCAAAATCTGGTCAAATGCGCACATACAGTAGCGATGTGTCGACAAAGGATTGGCTTGAAGGGTTGGCCAGCCACTCGAGTGTCATGTCCAAGGTTCCCCCTACATCAGTGGCGCAGGCCTCACCAAGCTTATCGAGGAATAATGTGACGCTTGCCGTGTTGTCCGTCGTTGCTGCAGTGCTTGTGACCGCCTGGTCGTCACCTGATTGGGCTTTCAACCGCGAAGAAGACGGTTCCATTGACTCCTCGACTGGCAATGAGTCCACATCGCTGGTGGATAAATACAAGACCAATATGATAAAGATCTCCTCACATCCGTTGCTGGTAGAGTCAATGTCCAACGCCAATTGCCCAGACTTCCATCCATCCGATGAAGGTTTAACGCACGTGGAGCTGGTGCTGGGGAAGAACCAACAGCTACGAGACCAAAGCCAGGTCTTTTTAATGTTAAACGCCTTAGGAGTCTACCTGTCTTACAACTATAGCTATAGCTACAGCTAGCAGATACTCTTGGGCCTGTAACGTCCACCAGAAGGTGGACAGGTCTCCGCGACGAAGGCTTCGCCGGTAAATGAGTTCGTTGGCAGCGCTCGGCTGCGAGTCTTCCTCTTCTTGGACAGGACTTGGGTCTTCATCCGAGGTAGACTCGGGTAGTAGCGTCTGATGCTACCTCCATCCACTACGCGTCTGCCGTCGTCTGAATTGGCAGCAGAAGCACGTTGTTGTAGTGGGCCGACAGCATGCTGGCCAGAAGGAGCATGCCGGATGCGACGTCGTGTCGCCTCTGGAGACGTGGGTCCGAAAACGCCGCCGTTGACCGCAGCGTAGGCCGGCAGCGCCGGTGATGCTTGGTCGTCGAACTTGATGTGGGGTGTCGCTTGTGAGGGGCTTGGCAAATGCAGAAGTGAGAAGAGCTTAACTCAGCCGCCACTCAGAGCCATGAGGAAGCGCAACCCACCTCCTTTGGCAGCCTTCAAGATGAACTTCAACATAATTATCGGTAACAATTAATACACCTAACCCCATGTCTACAGTACCTCTTGTCATTTACTATTGTAATGGGCTCCAACATTCCGGCACGGACGTCGAGCAGACGGTGGTTGAAGTGGTGAAGATACCGCCACGCGGTAGCACGTGTAGCCAGCGACGATCGCTGAGGATTGGACGCATGGTGCTACAGGACCGCCACGACGAGCTGGACCTGGACTGGAATGACGAGCAGGAGTCTCACTTACGAATTGGACGGCGAGCGAGCACGACGAACGAGCGAGTACGCAACCCAATCCCGCAACCCAGGACTCAGGAGTGAGCCCATAAGCGACTACGGATACGACGAACGGTGGACAGACTAGTGCTTCGGACACGACGGTGGACGGACGCTGGAACTTGGACGAACGAACGGACGAGCACGAGTGAGGACAACGGTCTTCACACTTTCGACGGCTGCGACGAGTAGGACAGTACACGAGGTGCAAGTCCAAGTGGTCGACGGCAGTAACTCGTACTTGGACGGACGGTGAACGGACGAACGGAACGGACGAACGGTGTTAGTCTATTGACGGGCTTAGAGTAGCTAGTCGTAGTCTACCTAGAACGAACAGAAGACACAAATACAAATAGGTCGTGTGTCAGTACGATACACACCGGCGGGGTAGTGGAAGTTCCTCTACCGACAGCCAACGGACGCTTGGACCCATCAGCACTGGGCGATCAAAGCTCGGCGTGCAGAGCTAGAATAAGACACGTTACATGGTGGTCATACAGGGGCCTGGAACAAGTAAACGAGAACGAAATGGCACGTACCAAGGTGATTACCGTACCGGCCTCACAGGTACAGAAGAAACAGCAGAAGGCAACAGCGGCGATCCCGATGAGCCAACTAGCACCGGGCACCGATCAGGGCACGACGCCCTCGGCCAACGACGACACGGACGACGAACGGCAGGCGACTAACGAAGAATCCAAGAATGAGGACGAAGAGCCAGAAGCGCAGCCGAATCCGGATAACGACCAGGGCGTTGACACGGTTCCGGATACCGGACCCACTGCTGAACAGTCGCCGGCGGGCACGGACGCAGCCACGGGCGCGGCGGCGGCGGCACCAGCAACGACGGGCGAGATGCCGACGCTCTCGGCAGTGCTCCTTCAGCTGTCGGAGACGATGAACAGGATGACGGCGCGTCTCGACAACTTGGAGGTGGCAGTGGCGACATCTAGGAGCAGCCAAGCGACGGCGACGCACGGGACGACGACAGCAACCGGCGCCACACACACGCCCACGCCAGCAGCGAATACGGTGGACACCCGACACGTGACGTACGTGCGAGATCCTGATGGCGATGACGGAGGAGATAGCAGCTCCAGTAGTGACTCGGACGGTGACGATGGAGACGACGATCATGGCGACTCGCTAAGCGGTTCTGACGGCGGCGGTGCAGGACGAGGACGACGGGAACGGCACGCGGCACCAGCACCACGACACGGACGCCGGAAGAATATCAGGGACCTGGAGCTCACACCGTTCCAGCCCTCTCCCAACAACTCAGTGTCGACGTGGATTAAGAAGGTGGATCTGGCTCTCGAAGGTGCGCGCATATCGGGACGTGGTGGCTGGACCGACGGCGAATTATACTACATTGTCGGCAACAAGTTGCAGGACGACGCCGCACGTTTCTGGGTGCAAGTGGATCAAGGCATGCGACCGGAGATGAGGACGTGGTCGTACCTGAAGGCGGCATTGAAGCGACGTTACGGTGAGCGACCAGACAAATCGCAGGCCGAGCTACGTGTAAACCAACGATGCCTGATGCCTGGCGAGACGTTCGCTGATTTCGCCGCGGGACTTCGAGATGCTCGTGGAGAGAACAAAGTGAGTGAACGTGTACTACTCGCGCAGTTTATCCGTAACTTGCCTAAGACGACGAAACAGCTGGTCCGTGAGAGCAAGCCCAAAACCCTGGACAAGGCGGTGGATAAGGCGACCGAGGTGGACGACCCCTTTGACAACGTGGCGCAGGGGATGAAGAACATCGGCCAGGAATGGATCACCGCTCAGATGGCGTACCCGGTGACGGTTGGCACGGCGTCTGGACACGCGATGGTGGTTCCAGGTGTTGGAGTGCGGGATGCGGTGACGGCAACGACGCTGACAGCGCCTACATACCCGGACTGGGCGATCTTTTCGAACCCGCAAGGCGTGTGGAACAAATTTACGGGCATCTGGGATATACCCGAAGGACGTGTGTGGAATGGGCGCTACTGGGCTGTTCGGCAAAACCGTAAGCGCACCGCGAAGCCAACTGCTGAAGAACCTGCGAAGAAGCCTGCGACGGCGCCGAAGGTGGACAAGAAGGCCATCGCCAAGGTCAAAATGGTCAGGGCTGAGGACAGCGACGATGACGACGAGAGCGAGGACGAGACGTCGGCTACGCCACCCGTCAAGCGTCAGAGAGCGAAGAGAACGAAGGCCATGGCCCGGACGACGCGAGGAGTGGAACAGCCTCGGCGGCAGTCGGAGACGCAACCAGCAGTACGACCCATTGGGCAACTTTCGTGTTACGCGTGTGGCAGGACCGGTCATTTTGCGAAGGAGTGTCCGGACGCAGAAGCGAAGGCGCGGAATGACGCCTACTTGGCGACGCGCGCTCAGAAGGACCCAGTGAAGGAAAACGAGGAACGGGCGCCGTAGGGGGAGTACGGTGTCCGTGTGAACGGCAGAGACCCCAGCGACCGACGGTGACGGCGGACGACGGCCAGGGCGAGAAGGTGAGGCAAGTGCCAGCAGCCGACGACGCGAAGGTCAAGAGTGTGGTGGCGATTGAAAAGGCGACAACGGACGGGAGCGCGAGGACAGTGCAGGCGGCTGTGAGTGCTCATTTGAATGAAGAGATCGGCGCGCGAGACAAGACGCGTGCGGCAAGATACGTGGCGACGGTGAGGCCGACGATGGCAGCACTACGCTACGGGCGAGGACGAAGAACGGAAAAGAAGAAGATCGTGCGTGCAGCTGAGGAAGGCGGCAGCGTACGGAACGGTGGGCGATCGACTGAGGAAGGCGGCGGCATACCGAACGACGGACGCCCAGCTGAGGAAGGCGGCAGCATACCGAACGACGGACGCCCAGCTGAGGAAGGCGCGACGGCGAGCAACGACAGGAACGTGGATGGCGAGACGGCTACGAATGGCGAGTCGGGTATGAACTTGGAAGCGGAGACGCCGGGCAACGTAATGAGGACCTCGAAGACGATGGCCCTGATTCAGAAAACAACGAAGCAACGACACAAGGAAGCGAAGCGTCGGCGAGTGCGGTGTGCACTGGAGAAAGCCGCAGCCGCCGCAAGAGCCAATGACGTCGAACAGGTGGCCGCCGAGTTGGAAGCTGAAGTGCAGGCGCGTCGTCGGGAACAGATAGCCGATGCACGGCGAGAACTAGATGAACGATGGCAGCGTGGTGGTGGAAGTGCGGCTCGGGACGATGCGAACAAGACCCACGTCAACCTGGTGCGTACCACGGAGGTGATGGTAGCAGCGGACGGAAATCACGGTCTTGTGGACAACGCGGAAGCGAGTGACGGCCTGCTGACGGCGACAATGATGGTCGACGGGGAGCCAATGGCGGTGAAGATTGATAGTGGCGCCAGGTACTCGGTAGCCGGCACGGACTGGATGATGAGAGGTGAGCGAGTGAAGCGAGCGGCTCCGGTTGACTGTGTCGAAGGCATTGGTGGGTTCCTGCTAGACGTTCTCGGGCTGTGGACATTTCGCATGCAGAACGTATTTGGGCAGACTGTGGAGGTGACGGCGTGCATTATCGAAGGATGTACCAGTGAATTCCTGGTCGGAGTGGACTTCTTGGAGAAGCACCGTGCGGTGTTGGACTTCGAAGGCAGCGAGCTGCGCTATGATGACCGAGACCGGAGGGTTATTATCCCGTTCCACACGAACAATGACGGCGGCGAGAGCAAGGCGGCGATTGTGCGACTGGTTGGTGCTACGAACT
This sequence comes from Phytophthora colocasiae, assembly GCA_018806915.1. NCBI lineage: Eukaryota > Oomycota > Peronosporomycetes > Peronosporales > Peronosporaceae > Phytophthora > Phytophthora colocasiae. The sequence goes on along the minus strand of JAGKQI010000033.1, from coordinate 916,360 downwards.
TGGAGCGACGTGCGGTACAGCCGGTGGAAGTGGCGATCGCAGCCCCGGAAGGTGAAGAAGGCGTCTTTATCCCGACGTTTGGGACCGGTGCGGTGTTGTTAGCCCCGGCGGTGACGAAGGTTCGCAATGGAAAAGCTTTGGTGCCGGCGGTGAACGCGTATGGAGGGCGGACGAAGCTGCCTAACCGCAAGGAACTTGGAGCATGGATCCCCCTCAAGGCAGATATGGACCTGTTGACAATGAACGGCGAGCTCAAGACGAATCGACTGGAGCAGTGGCTCGGTGAACTTGGAGACACAGAGACGCCTCTGCAGAACGAAGACGAGGTACACATCGGAGTGAAGGACGAACACGCACGGAAACTCGTGCTGAAGCTATTGCGGTCGTACAGAAAGCTGACGGAGGCGCCGAAGGATTGCCCACCGGCTACGACTTTGAATGTAGTGCATCACATTGACACCGGAAACGCAGCCCCCATTTTGATGAAGCGACGGCGGCAGGCGCAGACAGAGGACGCCACCATTGAGGAGAACGTCGATACGATGCTGAAGGCGGGCGTCATTGAAGAAAGCGACGGTGCATGGGGATTCCCCGTAGTGCTGGTCAAGAAGAAGGACGGCTCCGTTCGGTTCTGCATTGATTACAGGGCGTTAAACAGGATAACGAAGAAGGACGTTTACCCACTTCCAAGGATAGATGAAACGTTGGAGGCGTTGGGCGGTGCGCGGCTGTTTACTACTCTGGACTTACAGGCAGGTTACTGGCAGATCAAGGTAGCGCGTGGCGATCGTGACAAGACCGCGTTCCTCACCAAGCGCGGACTCTACAGATTCACGCGAATGCCCTTTGGTCTTACCAATGCACCAGCTACGTTTCAACGGTTAATGAATGGAGTGCTACGAGGATTGACATGGACTACTTGCCTAGTGTACCTGGATGATATTGTCGTGTTTACCAAGGGCAATGTCGAGCGACACGTGGTCGAGGTGGCTAATGTGCTGGAACGACTGGCGAGCGCAGGCTTGAGCCTCAAACTCAAGAAGTGCAGCTTCGTGTCGGAGTCGATGGAGTATTTAGGGCACACGTTGAGCAACAAGGGCGTACAGCCGACAGAACGACTTGTGAAAGCGGTGACTGATTTCCCAAGACCGGTGGACGCTACGGAGGTGAAGAGGTTCGTACATCTGGCGGGCTACTATCGAAAATTTATTGCAGCCTTTGGGTCGATTGCGGAGCCGATGACGAGGCTACTGAAGAAGGATTACCCCTGGGAGTGGACTGAGGACCAGGAGCAGGCGTTCGAGAGGATCAAGTGGCTGCTCACTACGCGTCCGTTGCTATGCTATCCGGATTTTGGACGGACATTTCGACTGGTGACAGACGCCAGCAAATCTGGGCTGGGCGCATGCCTCATGCAAGACTTTGGACGTGGATGGCAGCCGGTGGCTTACGCTTCGAAGGTGAACAGTGCGGCGGAGGCGAATTATGCGATCACTGAGCTCGAGTGTTTGGCGGTGGTCTTGTCGGTGAAGCTTTTCCGCCCGTACCTGTACGGCCGGACATTCAGCATCGTCACTGACCATGCCGCGTTGAAGTGGCTGATGACGCGACCAAATTTGGCAGGACGGCTACACCGCTGGTCTCTTACTCTACAGGAATACGACTTTAGCATTGAGTACCGGCCTGGCGCGACGAATGTAGTGGCGGACGCTTTGTCTCGCGCTCCGGCGGCGGTGCGAGCGGTGGTGCGACCCCAAGACGGACGGCTGGTGCCCCGAGAGAGCGATGGTGGCGCACGGAAACTAAGCGTGAACATGAAAACGGTGGTGGCTCGGACTATGGACGACCAAGCGGTGGTGACGACTATGCCGAACGGCGGGGCAGCGAGCATGAGTCCTACGCCTACGAGCCTCAATACGGTGGCTACGGGCGTGAATGTGCTGGATACAGCAATGTATGGTGACGCAGCGGTGGTAACAACTGGCGAAGCGGGTAATAGCAACGCGGTGGAGGCCCCAGTGACACGCGTCTCGGCGAGTGCAGACGCGGGTAAGGCAAACACGGTTGGGGCAGCCACGAAGACGGCAGCGACGTGCACGGTGACGGGGACGACTAACGCAACCACGGCGGTGAGTACAGCGCTCAACCCGATGCTGGACACAACGGGAATGGCCGCAACAACAGCGACGCCGGCGGTGACGGCGGCGATACGCGAAGAACCAGTGGCGGACGACACGGTGACGGGGAGCACGAACACGACGACGGCGGTGGCGAAGGACGCAGATACGGCGGCGTTGGTGACGAAAAACACGGACGCGGCGGCATTGGTGACGCGGGAGACACCAAACGTCACGACCAGCGACGCGACGAGCGAGACGCACATGACAACGAATCGGGGGTCGAAGAGGCGAGCACGACGCACACGGACGGTGCCCGTACCAGCAATGCGGAGGAGTGCGCGCATTCGCGAGCAGGAACAGAAGCGCGTACGCTTCGTAGGCGACCGGGCACCGGTGAGTACGGAAGACGCGACGGCGGGTGATGACGCGGCGGCGACAGTGATTGCGGGTGAAAGGCAGGCGTTACAAGGCGAGGCCAACGACGGCGGCGCGATGTGTGCGGAGGCCTTGGACACGGCGGCAGCTCCCGTGTTGATACCGACAACGGCCAGGGGCACGGGCAGCGGTACGACGATGAACGACGATGAGTCAGGTAATGGACGGCGGGCAGCAACGGCTGATTCGGCGGCGACAACAACGATAGCCGGCGCGATGGCACCGCGCACGACGACGAAGCCTCTGACAACGGACACGACGATGAATGCGGCACCTACAATACGACGGAGGACGCGGATAGAAAGTGGCATTAGCGGAAACGGCTAGCAAAGTGGACGCACCCCAGCAACGAGTACGGCGACGCTGGAGGAACGGGCGACGACGTGCCCACCCGGGACGGCAACTACTGGAACTAGGCGACGAGTAGCCCCGGAGACAGCCCCTGTGACGACACCTACGATACTGGCCCCTGAGGTGACGACGACGGCAACTATGGGCAACCTGGAGGACGAGAACGACGTACCGGCGACGGAGACCTTACAGTTGAACGATACGGAGATCATCTCGGCTCAGCAGGAGAGCAAGTTTGTCAAGAAGGCGACGGAAGTTGGTTCGTACCGAGGCATGAAGGTGGACGTGAAGTTCGGGCTGGCGGTGATCGACACCAAGAACGGCTGGAGAGTATTGCTACCACCGACGTTATGGGCGCAAGTATTCAAGGAAATGCACGGTTCGGTATGGTCTGGACATCTACGAGGCCCACACACTTACGGACGCGTCGCGCAGCTTTACTGGTGGCCGAAGTTACGACGAGAGGTGAACCGCTGGGTACGAGGCTGCCCTAAATGTGGAAGTCGTAAGGCGCGACCGCGAGAAGTTATCCCGCCCCTACGCAGTATACGAGGTGGAGATGTCGGCGACCGATGGGCACTCGACGTGGCTGGACCCTTTCCTTTGGCGAACGGTGGTGAACGCTACGTGATTGCAGCTCTGGAATACGTGACACGGTATGCAGTGGCGTGTTGTGTAGTGCAGCACACGGCGGAGGATATCGCGAAGTTCCTCATGGAAGAAGTGGTGCTCAAATTCGGTGTTTTTCGAGAATTGCTAACGGATGGAGCCCCAGAACTCACGGGCAGCGTGATTGACGAGCTGGTGAATATGCTGCAGGCGAAACAGATCAACCCGGTTCCGTACAGACCGTAGATGGTGGGCTTGGTGGAACGCTTCCACAGGACCTGGAAGGACTGTGTTGCGGCCTTTATGCAGGACGAGAAGCAAAAGGACTGGAACCTGTGGGTGAAGTTTGCGACGTACGCGTACAACTCCGCACAGCACTCGACCGTGAAGCTCTCCCCGAACGAGTTGATGATGGGTCGCAAGTTGCGAGCCCCTAACGAGCTCCTACGACGGACCGAGGTGACGGAAGCGGGCGAGTTGACGGCGTACCATGAACGGCTACTTCGGGCCATGGAACGGAGCAGTGAGTGCGCTGAGATCGCACACGTTCGCGAGCAGGAGCGACAGGCGAAGTTCTATAACAGGAACGTCAGGAACAAGCGGGAGTTTCATATTGGCGACAAGGTCTGGCTGTATAACCCACCGCGAGGGCCAAAAGCGACCAAGTTTGTCCATCAGTGGATGGGACCCCTGCGTATCTTGGAACCGGCCGGGTACGAGAACTTCCTGTTGAAGCGAGAAGACGGACTGGGCAAGGAGGAGACGATCATCGCACACGTTTCTTTCCTAGTGAGTTACTACGAGCCTACGAGTCCACTCTCTCAAGCAGCGGACGACATTGACGCTGAACTCCGTGATGAAGACGACGGAGGGAATGGCGAGGCGCCAGCGGCGGCTGTACGAGCAGCGACGGCAGCTACTGGGCGAACAACGACAGTTGAACGAACGAAAAGAAACAGAACGGCAATGGGCGGAGCGACGAGCAGGGACGACCCGCGTGGACTCCTGGTGGAGCGACGGCGACGCAGACGGCGGAACCGAGCAGGCCACTACACACTGGAGTACGAGCTCTGCCCAGTTGGCGACATTGGACGGTGGGCGACCGGTGACGGTGAACGGTGGACGACGAGGGACGGACGACCGCGGAGCAGATGGGTCTCGGTTGTTGAGTACGAGCAGCTCTACTGCGCCGGGCGGGTCGTGGAAGACCCTTAGAGAGAGGAAGTCGTGTAATGGGCTCCAACATTCCGGCACGGACGTCGAGCAGACGGTGGTTGAAGTGGTGAAGATACCGCCACGCGGTAGCACGTGTAGCCAGCGACGATCGCTGAGGATTGGACGCATGGTGCTACAGGACCGCCACGACGAGCTGGACCTGGACTGGAATGACGAGCAGGAGTCTCACTTACGAATTGGACGGCGAGCGAGCACGACGAACGAGCGAGTACGCAACCCAATCCCGCAACCCAGGACTCAGGAGTGAGCCCATAAGCGACTACGGATACGGACGAACGGTGGACAGACTAGTGCTTCGGACAGACGGTGGACGGACGCTGGAACTTGGACGAACGAACGGACGAGCACGAGTGAGGACAACGGTCTTCACACTTTCGACGGCTGCGACGAGTAGGACAGTACACGAGGTGCAAGTCCAAGTGGTCGACGGCAGTAACTCGTACTTGGACGGACGGTGAACGGACGAACGGAACGGACGAACGGTGTTAGTCTATTGACGGGCTTAGAGTAGCTAGTCGTAGTCTACCTAGAACGAACAGAAGACACAAATACAAATAGGTCGTGTGTCAGTACGATACACACCGGCGGGGTAGTGGAAGTTCCTCTACCGACAGCCAACGGACGCTTGGACCCATCAGCACTGGGCGACCAAAGCTCGGCGTGCAGAGCTAGAATAAGACACGTTACACTATACTCGGAGTAGTACAAAATATCAAGTGACTTGCCACCGCTGCGATGATTGAGCGCTTGCTGTCTGCTGTGTACACACGCGAGCCGCACATGAAGGTGGTGGTAGCGGTGACTGGTGGAGGTGTATCAGTTGCTGCACCATTGTTCCGGTGGAGTTCCTGCCGGGATGGAAGATGCTGAAGCGAGTAACTTCTTCTGGGAACATGCCGACTTGGAGTGGAGAAATTGGATTACTGAAAATCTCGATCTAGGAGCAGACAATATCATGGGTCCGATCTTGGATAGCAAAGGTTACATGTTGCCATTCATTGTGGCATCGTGGGCGAAACGAGCTGGTCATTCTGGACTTGTGTATTCATTCCCTAAAACCGCGATCAGTGGCGTTTCCCACTTCTTCCGATGGATTCAATGGGCAAAGGAACGAGTGCAAATGCTGATGGATACGCAGCCAGAAGTTGTTCCAAAGCATGTGAGGCCTGAAGGTGAAGATTATCCGACATTTTACATGAGTTTTCAGAACCGCATGGCTAGTCATATTCTCAAAGACTATAGTCGTGATTTTCTTGTCGATACACTTTCGGAGGATTTCTACGCCTGGCTTGTTGACAACCAAGATAACGAGGACGTTTTGCTGGAGATTTTTCGTAGCAACCCCACTGCGTTCGACCTCGTTGTAGAGTCTTGGACAAAGCGTGCTGGTAATCTATTCACCTACGTGAAACCAAAGTATCTGCACCACTTCGAGCCGAATCGCTTCGCAACGTTGTTCCTGTATCTAAACGATTGTCCTGAAGGTGGCGAGACGGTGTTCCCGTATTCAAAGGAGCGTTTGGTGACTGGGATCGAGCGTGAGGGCATCACGGCGTCGTTGTTTTATTCTCAGACTCCAACAAATGACTTAGATCCGTCAAGCCTTCATGGTGGATGTCCACCAGCAAAAGGTGTCAAATGTACGTTTGTATTTATCTTGTTCTGAAATGTTTATATAACTAACAATTCCTCTGTTGTAGTTGGAGCCAATTCTTTCATGTGGAATGCCGATGCTGACGAAGGTGCAAACGCCTGGTGAAGACTTCAAATCCATGTCAACAGTATCGCAATTTTAAAAAAAAAATATTAAAAGTCAAGTCTATAATAAACGAACAAGGACAGCAGAAGACATCATGGGCCACACAGCTAGCGTGAATCGACAGCGACGTAGCACGACAGGAACGCTGTATGGAGAGCCTGCAGGTGCAGCTGCGGCGCCACGTGGGAGCTACACGCCTGCGCAGATGCAGGCGCTGTATTTGAGTCGAGGAAGGCCAGATATGGCTTTCATGTCGAACCAGGGCCGAACGCCCGTTGATGTCCCCGAACTACAGCAGACGTGTACCGTGAAGAACCACGTGAACCTCAAGAAGACCAGTTTGAAGCTGCAGCAGTCGGAGGGGCAACAGTACGCTCTAGAATTCCAGTTCGACGCCACCAAACCTTGTGCCATCAGTATATATTTGGTAGCTTCAGAGACCGTCGACGTAGACAGTGGCGGGTCCAGCTTTGCGCTGATTCATTCAGACAGGAACCCGGTACTGACTCGGCACTTCAAGTCAGGTTTAGGACAGACTTTCGCTCTTAAAGGAGGCGAGAAGGGTGAGGTCGTTGTTGATACCGAAGAAGAGAATCGCGAGGATCCTTTGCCACTTTTGGACTTGTCATCATACAGTCCGGATGAACTGGTGTACAATTCCGGCACAACCCAATTTCCGTTGATCGTTGTTCTTGAAGTATCTTCAACCAGTGAGTGTGCATTAAACAATTTCATTGGTCTGTTCTGCTTATTGTCTGTTGTGTTGTTGATAGGGAAAAGCCCACAATCTCAGTCAACTTTCTGCACATTCGTCAAGAAAGGAGAGGATATGTGGGATATCAAGATGCTCAAGCAGAAAATCTTGGCAAGAACAATTGTCAGAGGTCGACCAGAATGTTAAGTGCTAACTTTTGTATCTGTTGTATTTGTTTAGGTTGAAGGGCTGACGTACGAGTTGCAGGAGATCTATGGTATTGATGGGTCAGTAGCAGCAGCACCAAAGACTGAACGGAATGGAGGTGACCAAGCTAATACGACGCAGACTGCCAAGGAGGAAATTGAAATCCCTGAAGGTGCCGAGTGCATTATCTGCTTGTGTGAACCGCGTAATACTACAGTTCTCCCCTGCCGGCACATGTGCCTCTGCAGTGAGTGCGCTGAAGCATTACGCAAGAGCTCCAGCACGTGTCCCATTTGTCGAACACCCGTTGAAGCATTGCTTCAAATTCGTGTAGAGGCAAAGGAAACCACGACAACCGAAGCGGAGGAAGACAAGACTGAAGCGGAGGATGTCAAGTGATAAAAACTAGGAACAAGCGACGCAAGTCAATTATGAATATGTACTCTTTGCCAATTTCTGTGGAATACCCATTGTACATGTATGATACATGACATATACATGTACTACATGTAGTAGGATTTGACAATATCTGAAGCATAACGAAAGAATTTATCAAATTACTGGTTCCTTCCTACCTCATCCTTTTCCTTTCGTTGCGTGACAGACAACCAGAATCAAAAGTTACCCCTCGGCTTCCGATCTGGCCACCCATTAACGCATCCAAAGGGTCCTCTATCCGAGCAGACCACGTCTTCGCTAGTGACACGTTGCCGCGCACGGTCCTGTAGCTGATGTGTGCGCGCTTGATTTTTCTTGTTCGTTTTGGTTGATTATCTTGTACAAATACTGGTGACGCCTGACGGTACGTGTTCAGCGGTGAAAAAACTCGACAACAAGGGTTTGTTCGCAAAGCTTCCCCCTTCATTGTCGATTAGTTACACCAAAACACATGCAGATAATACGTTACTGTCGCACCGCATCCCCTTCGCTGTCCTCGCCTGTGCTCGTGTTCCGTCCCGCAGACTATTAAGTCGATGCCATTCTCGTTAGGCCCCAAGTCCATGTGCCTAACTCCAGCTAATTGTTCTTCCTCCACATTCCCTTCATCTGCAAATTTTCAGAACATCAAAGTCAATTAGAGAAATCAACACACGAACGTACTCACCATAATCGGACCTTTTTCATAGATAAACGACTTACCAAGTTGGCGACTTGTTCGGGGGCGTCACGGAGCCGGTTGGCCGTCGACGGAGTCGAGCTGACATCACCCGGTGAGCCGTAGTAAGGGCTGCCCTGGCCTTTGGCAGGATAACCCCGCTGAGATCTTGTCTGCTGAACTTCCTCTGCAGCGACTTTGGCGTTCAGATCACCCGAAGATTGCGACTGCATATCAGATAGAGTAGGCTGCCGACCGCCACGTCCAGGCGGACTGCCACCGTTGTTATCCCCCCGTCGGCTTGGGCTTTCACCTCCGTGACTAAAGTTGTTATCTGCGCTGGAATTTGAGTCATCCGAAGTTGTAGGAGATCCTACCTTAGCCGCGTTGTATGAAAGCTTTCGCGTCATCATTTCTACCATTTGCTCCCGCTTCTTCAGTTCACCTTCGCGACGCATGTAATCCACCTCCAGCTCTACAATATCCACACAAAAACAATGTAAAGACGTCTGCCAAAAAAAACGCATGCCAGCTAGACGTACCTTTCAACTTCTTCTCCCGAGCCATCAAGGCAGCCTCCTGTCGACGAAGGTCCTCTTCAATTCCCAAAAGCTCCTTCATTTTCTGATTGTAGGATGTTTGTAAGTTTTGATCGGCAGCCGGTTGGGGGGCGTTGGCCGCTGTGTATGCACGTAATCTCTGTTGCAGCTGCGGAACACGCTCCAGATCTTCAATTCTCGGTCGCCGAGAGCGTTGCCTGTGGAGCATCCATCGAATGACCTGGAAGAGACCTTCCGAGTACTGCGAAGGGATACGAGTGAACTTGCCTGCGTTAATCTTTTTTGCCAGAGCGAGCTGGTTCGTAGCATCGAAAGGTGGGCCGAGTGTTGCCATTTCGTACAACAAACATCCCAGCGCCCAAATGTCGGAACGGTCGTCGTAAGTCATCTCGTTCACCATCTCCGGACTCATGTAGTAAGGGGTTCCGACGTTCGTCTGGGCAAAACGAGATTCGCTACTAAGCTCTTTGGCGAGTCCGAAGTCACCAAGCTTGGCATTGTTCTGGAAATAAATAAAGGATAACCTGTCAGAAAGCCATACACAGCTACGAAAAGGCTGACATAAAACACCATCGTACGTTGGAGTCTAAGAAAATGTTGCCAGGCTTGATATCACGATGAAGAATGGGACGGATGACGTTGCCTTCGCGGTGACGGTGGCACTCCTTCAGTGCCAGGAAGATGTGCGTGAAAATGTGCCAGATGAAGCCCTCTTCGATGTAGGACCTAGAAAAGAAAAATATAATCACCCACAAAAGTCAGAAAATCATGTTTCCGAAATGACACAAGATAATTCTCTTGGGATAGGCATCGTTTGTGGCGTACCCCTCCCGTTTCTTCCTCTTGATGAATTGGCCAAGATCACCGCCTTCGCAGTACTCCATGACAATGTAGATCTTAGTAGCTTGCTTGTCGATCACTCGGTCCAGGTAGCGGACAATGTGCGGGTGGCGCAATTCCCTAAGGATGTTCACCTGCAAAACGAAATAAAGTCAAAACCTCTACCCTCGAACTCCTAGCGACAGCTCTAGAGGTCAACGCACCTCGGACACGATTAGCTGCTTCTCTTTCTCGCTCATGGCGCCGTAGTTCACTTCCTTCCACACCAGCATCTGCCCATTAAGCTCAAGTTAATACGCATTCGGTCTCTTCATTCCGTGTCTAGTGCTCACCTTGCGGTCGGCCTTGCGCACGATCTGCGTGACGACGCCGAACGAGCCTTTTCCGATGATGCGGACCTGCTCGTACGCGTCCATGTTGGCCTAGCTGGAGCTGTGAAATTGAGGGGAGGGGGGTTCTCTGAGTTGGATAAGGGTAGGGAGGGGGGGGCTGTTCCTGTAACGCGAGAGACTGAGGCGAGTTCGCGGCGAGGAGGAGCGACTGTCGTAGTGACTGGTCGATCCAAACGCTGCAGGACTTCTCTCCTCCGCTGTTCTTCGGTTTGTGGCCTGCTCCTTGCAATTTATCGCCACGGCAAACGCCAGCCAAACTCTCCCCCTTTTTTTAGGAGTCCGGGTAGTCAAAACGGTCTCCCCTTTTCCCCGTCACATACTAAAATCAAGTCTTCGAGGAATCTTGGCAAATAGGTCCTATCCGTCATATGGCTTATTTCACAGAAATCGAGACTTCCACGCATCTTACAAACCGCCGTGGTATACTCGGCGTCTTGCTTGTTTATAGCTCAAAGTTGCTAAAGATTTCAAATCGGCGTTCCTGTCGTTTCAGAAGGTTGTTGTTTACAACGCCACACTGGCAACTGTACTGCCCGTGCCTGTTCAGTTTGACTACCCAGATGCATTTCTCGGTATAGGCAAGTCAGATCAAAAAGCCAGCCCCGCGTGGCCAGGCATGTCGTGCAAGAGCCCACACACCAGAGGCGGAAAGAAAGTCGAGGTCGCGCCTCGTGTAATGCTTTTCAGGGCGTCGTGCTTGCATACGATCGCTGCTTCACGCTCTGAGCACATACACATCTGTCAGTTCGAAGACGATTACTTTTTTATCTTTAGCTCAAGGTTGAAGATGGTAATACACTGAATGGCTACATGTACACTCCTCTTTTAGTGCTCCGCAGCCAGCAGCGCCTCCTGGTCGAGCGCGTCCTCATCCAGCATTAGCGAGATCCTTCTCTTCTTGGCGTTCGTGTGGTTTAGAATGGATCCGTTCTGGTAGTCCACCACGTTCAACGCAATACCTACGAGGCTGCCCAGCACGCCGAACGATACGAACAATAGCTCAACCCCCGGAATGTATCGGTCGTCGTGGTTGAATTCGGCTGCCACTGCCAGCGGGAACAGAGCAAGCCCAATGTTCTGGAAATATATGCCTGGTTAGATTCGAGTGTCAAAGCTATCGCCGTTAAAAAATTGGTCGCACCTGGATGGCAGTGATCGCTCCGTACGCAGTTCCAACATGCTTTGCCTCGACCACGTCTGCAAAGGCAAGAAAACACAGTTAGACAGTTCTAAACCTCACAAAAGCCGTCGCAGCACACTTACATGGCACAGAAGGCCATAATGCTGCAGCAAACACACTGTAAGCGAGGCCTTGCAGTACCAGTGGCACGTAAAGAGAAACTTGAGTCAATCCGAGCATGATGTGGACCGCTGTCAGCGCTAGTGGTGCCACCAGTGCCAAAAAAGCTCGAAGTCCGATCCGATCTACCACGAACCCAAGGAACGGGGAGATAACAGCACTGATAATGTACGGGATGGACATGGGGGTAGCGGCCTTCTTTGCTGCATCGGTTTTCGTGGCACAGTAAATCTGCGTCAGCGGTCCAAATTGCCAAGCCTCGTCGTCGCAATTAATCTTGTCGCCAAGAATTAGTGGGGGTGAAGTGGAGCAATTCCACTGGTCTAGAGGCTCTTTAATAGTGCAGTTTGCTGACAACAGAGGGAGGGGCCAACCGTAAGGAGGAGCACTGGGACATCCAGGGACGATTTCTCGGCAATCGATCTCAAAATCGTAGAACCCTTCTCCGCATCTACGACAAGACTCAGGGGGCTCCTTGAAGAAGTCACGTTCCATTAAAAGGCTGCTGGCAACGTTGTTGAAGGGAATAACACAGCCGTAGACCACCAGACAACTTAGTGCCAGTAGCCAAAAGGCGGGGCGAAAATGCTTCACGTCACTGAAATGGATGCTCTCCGCTGCAACCACTCCATCTTTCTGGTTCTCTTTCATCATCTTTTCAGCTCGTTTATCAATCGGAATCACCAGTAGCACAGTGAAAGTGGAGGCGAGACACATGATGACACCCACCCAAAGCGCTGTCGAAACATTTGAGGCTTCAGCGACAACCGGGCTGAGCTCGTTATTGATCACACTTCCCAGTCGAGCCACGCTAAGATTGATGCCCAAAGCTAGTGCAAGCTCACTGTTTTTGAACCACGAGGCGACGAGTGTTCCCTGTGCCACACCCAAACTTTCTCCACCGAAACCGAACACAACTCGACCAAACTGCGACATTGAAAAAAAAAATAACGTTAGCCTCCTTTATAGATTACAAGTGGAAGACAGCAACGACTGCATTACCAGCATCATATTGAAGCTAGAGAGAGAGCAGCCCGTTGCAAAGATCAATTGTCCTGCTAAGATCGCTGTTGAAAAGGCGAATAGCATCACTCGCGCACCGAATCGATCAACCAACACACCGCCAAAGAATGGCAGCAGGATGTTGGGGATCGAGTAAAGCGTATACAGCAAGTTCTATAGCAAAAAAAAAGCGAGCAACAATAGTTATTCTCTGCCATTTCCAATGTACAATTCTCGTCTGCAATGACAAACGTACGAACAAAAACTCATAGCGATCCTTGGGGATGTTGTTGAAGTGCTGCTGGAGCTGGCTCTTGAGCGCCGCAGGGTTGTCGAAGCAGTAGTAGTTGCCAATCATCAACACGCACGACAGGAACAGCACCAGCCAGCGCACGCGCAGCTCGCTCTTGTCCACCATGTCTGCTCACTCCTTCAGGGGGAAAGGATGTGGATTCAAAGTCTGAGTCAGACTCAGAAATTTGTATAAGTACGAGTTACTTCAACTAAGTTGACAATGTACTTTCAGGAAGTATTGCAGACAGATATTGAATCAGGCCGTTTGGATGGTTGTAGCATACGCGTTATTCCGTCAATATTTCTTGACGACGCTGGTACTCCAAACGAACTTTCAACTCGTAGAATTGGACCCGAGCTCGTTTAGCTCGATACGCGTTCTGCAGCAATAAAACGATACCGTTGGTAAAAAGAGACTGCTACATGTAGATTTATTGTGCGGTGTTCATGTGAACGATAAAGCTTGTGAGCAAATCTATGGCAGCCTCGAAGGCTGCCAAAAGGAAGGTGGTTGCGCTTCCTCACGCCTCTGAGCGAAGCTCTTCTCGCTTCCGGATCTGCCAAGCCCCCCCCCCCATAAGCGACACCCCATCAAGTTCGACAACCAAGCATCCCCGGCCCTGTCGGCGGCAACGCTGCGGTCTACGAACTCATTTACCGGCGAAGCCTTCGTCGCGGAGACCTGTCCACCAACTTCTGGTGGATGTTATACTGCTAGCCGTAGCTGTAGCTATCGTTGTAAGACAGGTAGACTCTTAAGGCGTTTGCCATCGACAGGACTTATTAGGCTGGGGGTCAGCAGAGAACGTGCTTCACATAAATTTCTGTGCTCTGGCAAAACTTCGTCTGAAATACTAGTCACACTCCATTTCGTTCCATTAGCAGTTAGGCGCTTCATCAAGTCCACGAGACCTACAATCGTCGGAAGAAATGCGCATTAGTTCGTTCCTCCAACACCACCTTTCTTCTTACTCGAGCTCGACCCGCAAGTTTAATTCCTTTGCCTCCATGAACGTAAGGAGTTCCTGGCATTCAGCCTCACTCAAGTAGGCACGCATCACACGGATGCCATCCATGTATAATTCCTTGCTCCATGCACACCCAGCAATTCCTCGATAAAGAATCTTCTTCGCAGCATCCACTTTCCCTAGCGCGACTTCGAAGCGCATGTATAATCCCCAGCAAAGTGCGTTGCCTTTTGTCCGGATTTGAGTAACCATCTTTTCAAACAAGTGGCGGATACGAGAAACCGCGGTCGCATTCATACCCCAGCGATGAAAGAGGCAGCAGTTAAGGCAAGAAGATCTGTCGATGCTGGACTCTGTGTTCGTTGATAACTCCTTGAGCGTAGCAGCCCGCTCAGCACGACAAAATTCGCATAGCAATGCAAATAACCACTCCACCACTTCCGGAGAATCATAATGACGCTGCCAGCGTTTCTCGACTTGAAGAAAGTAGTTGCGGAGCATCTGTGAAATAGTGTTTCCAGTCTCGGAATCGACAAAGAGCCGCAGAAAGAGCTTGTTCCTCGGATATGCCGCGACTGCCTCACCCACAGCCGACCGCCATACACGAGGAGAAAGCGGGGGGAATAAACCCGAGATTTGATGCTGCTGCATGAAATCAAGGAAACAAGTCCACATCTGTGATACATGTCCGCAGTCCTTATGCTCTTCAGAAGTCAAGGTTTGTCGATATTTGTGGCAAGCTGCGTCAAATCCATCATAGGCGTACACTACGAGTACCAAGTTGTGCAAGCATTCACCAACCCAACAACTCGACCGAAAGTGAGGTTCACAACACCCAGGATGCTTTGAGGTCGATTCTGCACAATGCTGAACGGCAAAACCAAGCTCGGCACGGTATCTTGCAATTAGGTCAGATTTTATCGCCGGATCCGACATCAAGAGCTTCGTCAAATAATCGTCGGACTGCTTCCGGTGCTTTTTCGTAATCGTCTCCAACGTTTCCTTCTTCTCGTCACCAAACTCCACAGGTTGCAACGCATCCCACATCGTATACAGACACCGCAACGTCTGGAGTCTGTTTTTCGTTTTGTCACTGGAGGACGGACATATCCCAAAATGCGTACGAAGATATAGAAACCGGTGAAAAATTCTAGCTTGAACCGCATCGTTTGTAGAGGGAAGACCAAGTGACTTGAGCGTATTGTCACAAATACGTCTGACCTGGCGTTCATTGCCTAGTCTAAGCTCCAGCTTGGCATAGGAATACAATACATTGAAGTCCGTACTGCCGTCAGCTTCTTTTCGAGCTAATTGTTGACTCAAATGTCGAGCATACGCGAGACTTTCCTCTAAGACGCCGACAGAGTGTACAACTTCAGCTTCAAATCCAACCCACAAGCTCTTTAGTGCACTCACAAACTCTAGATCCGTTTTGGCGAAAATATCCAATGCTTGCACGAATATTTGACGAATAAAGCAGGGGTCTGAATAAAAAATTTCAGTATCGATAAAATCAGTTTCTAAGAATAAAAAAACGGATTACTGGGATATTCACAAAAAATAAAATATGATATTTCTCGAAAATTGCAATACAATATAACATAAGTGCTTGCATAGACACAATTGAACTGATGGACGTCCTAACCCGAGAAGCCAGCTCTTTTGCGTTCATTATACTCCATACTGACCACCTAACTACCTTAAATCACTGGACACGTACGAATCCTTTTGCATGGTGACCTTTTCATTCTCAAAAACTCCCGCTCAGTCTAAACAATGACGAAGGAGCAGCACATCGCAAGCTCCTCGAGCTGCTGGAGCACATGAAGAAGTTCCAGAGCATCACTAAGAAGCTGCAGTGCGACGATATCGATTTGGCGGATGTCCGCCTGCTTTTTGACTCGGTTATTAGCGAGTACCCCACGATGCGTGCCCAGCTTAACGCGAACGCTAGTATAGTCCACTCTCCTATATTTGAAGCGGCAGCCGTCAAAGTGATCAACGGTGGCACGCTTTCAAAGGCTGAGGCAGATGCGGTGAGGGCATTCGAGGTGGCGAAGTGTGAAGACAAGCGCAAGAAACGCCAAGATGACTACGCGACGCGGATTCTTCTTGCTGGGCCAAACAAGCGTCAGTCGTGCCAACTACAGTCTGCTGTTGAAGGAACTGCCGCCGACTTCGAATGCATGTGAGCGTTATTTTTTCACAGTGCAAGCTTGTGCTCACCCCCCAACGCACTTGTATGCTCCCAGCGAATTTTGAACTCGTCATGTTTCTTCGTGCGAACAGGAATATGTGGGATGTAACGACATTGGCATCAGTTGGTAGCGAGCAGGAGCATTAATTCATATTGCAGTTATTGCGGCCGCTTTTATTATTGCAGCGTGTTGTATTGAGATTATTACTACTGCAGCACTTACAGCCAATTCCGTGTAATACTGAATTGGACAAGGCCTGGAATAAAGTCCACCCTACTGGGGTCTCGGGGTAAACCCCGCTTCACTGAAACGTCCCGAAGAAGGGCATCTCCGAGAAGTAATTTCCGGTCGCATGGATTAAGAAACAACTTGTTTCTGTTGGGGTTGCTTGATTGAGGGTCAAGCACGGAAATGATTGGAGCCACGAGCAATTCGTAGTCTTCAGCGTAATCCGCGTACATTGACTTTCCAGTCGAAAAACTTGTTTCCCATGAACATCCGTCTCCCCACTCGACGCCACATATCTGCAACAGCTCAACAACAATACGCCACTGATACACCACTGGAACAGTAAACAAAAATGGCTGGATTTCTTCCATGAGTATGGCGCGATCCGGTTGCTGCTCAATCAAATCTTGATGCAGAGGGTTGTTAGGATTCAGTGGGGCCCATTGTATCTCTGCTTGCTCTTCTTCAAGAATAAGCCAACGTAGAAAGCGGTCAGCTTCGTCAATTAAATCGTAGTTGGCACGCTGGTCTTCAATTTGAGCCTTTATCACTGCCAGTTCTGCCAGTTTCATCTTCCCCTTTTCATGTTGTTCGTATCGTCGAGATTGACCATGTTCAGTGTCGCGTAGCTCTCGAAGGATGCGCTCATAACTCCCAGCGTCGTCAGCTTCATCGATGTTAATGCGATATCCATGCATGTTGCTATACACAGCTTTACGATCTTGCTTCGCGTCTTCTTTTGAACTGTCATTCAACGAGGAGCTTTCATTTAAAAGTGCGACGCCATCTTTACCATGCACACCTCGTGATCCATTTTTTATACGCGAACGGCGCTGGTATACTGCAGAAGTGGATAATAGGCTCTGCTTGTGTCCTTCAGTACGTAGTACTTCAGAAGGATTTACTTTGTCAGCCGTGGTAACTTTTCCCTTTATATAGTCTCGAAATGCAGCATCAGACAGCACAGGAGCTTGTTTTCTCAACATCTCAAGGCTCGAGTCAACACCACCTCGATCTCCACCAATTCCATTGAAACCGTCATTCTGGCAAAATTCAAGGAGAGCTTGCAATTGAGCTATCGCGCGCTCGATAAAGCCTGTCTTCTTCTCAAACTGACACATCAGAAAATGGAAATCCAGGAGCGCTGTAGACACATCGCTACCTTCTCTTGAGTCAGGACTTAAGAGTAAACGTGTATCCTGTCTTAGCACGGTAAGAATACGTGCGTAGAGATCACGCACCGACTGCATCGAAAAGCTTCCAAAATGTTGCTGGCGGCTTTGGAGCAATTTAAGCCAAAGCTCCATGTTCATAGGGTCTTCAGATAGGAGAGTCTCAAGTTGCTGTTGAAATGAATCAACATCAGCGCTGCTACCTCGTTCTGACATGTTCAACTTGATTCGATGTAGCTCTCGTGACTGCGGATTACTAGCTAGCGCTTTCGCAATAATTGTGACTTGTTTTTCCACAACACTTGCGTTCATCGCTGATCTCAACTTGGCGGTTTTCGTGTGAAGACGCATCGTCTCCTCTTGGAAGACCATCAAGTCGAGCCAATTATCAATGTCATGTGGATTTGCTGTGACAGCAGCGTTGAGGGTTTTGCTGCGTTGCACCAGGTGTTGCTCGACACTTTGTCCGTCGGATAGCAGCACTCCATTGCTGGCATCGTTTCGGTCTGAGGAATTATTATTTTCTGCAACCTTAGCCTGAAGCTCGTCACCACCAAGCACTGGATCAAGTGGAATAAAATCCATTTCAATGTGGCAACTGCAGACAGCTCTAGCATCGCGATTTGTGTTGCTATCGATACGAGACAACCTCTTCTCTGAGTAGGCCAGATAAAGTCGCTTTTGTCGACCATCTCGCTCTGCTTTCCGTGCTATCAGCGAGAAGTATCGACTCGAGTCTTGCTCCTCCCTCTGCTTGGCTGTCACCTCGTTGGTGGTATATTGGGGTCGTACTGGAGCTAGCTTTGCTCCCGTCAGAAGGCTCCGTCGTGTAGCCAACGTGTAGAGCGGCTGGTCATTGGCGTACACAGATCCAAAGAACTGATTCTCTCGATCACCAACTCGGTCAAACTCAAATATCTTGTCGTCATCTTCTTTTTGGTCGTGAGCGACAACTTCACTTGGTGAATGTTTCACCATTCTACTTTCAGCCCTGGAACTGAGCGACCTGGATCTTGACCTGGAGCGCGACTTGCTCCGGCTGCGCCTGCGGCTTCGGCGTCGATGCCGTCGATATCGATGTCTAGAACGTATCCTGTCTTCGTCATCCTTGCTGCTATTGGAGAGACTCCGCGATCTCCGCCGTTTCTTGTTCTGGCTCGTCCTCTTTTCGAGATGCCAACTCTTCTTCTCAGTGTCATGCCGTTTTTTCTCCTTATGCCGCTTCTTCTCCTTTTTGTGTGTCTTACTGTGTCGATGCATGTACACTTGCAAAGCAGATGCAGAGGACTCAGCAGCATCTTGCTTCGCTTTACCTTCGCTTTTGGTGCCAGCAAAACTCTTGCCAACGCTTAGCCAATCTAATCCGCCACACCACACATCGTTAGTATAGTAACGCGTGCACAGACTAACAGTTTATCTATCTGTATACCTTCAGCACTCCCTTTGGCGTCGGAAGTGAAGCTCTGCGCGACAGCATCCCGCCCAGATGCAAACATGCCTTAACAATTTGTATTTGTCACAAGTGAAAAAAATTAGCTAATAATTAAAGTAGTAAATGTACATTAAATTTAGTTCCTGCCAATTCGCATTCAAGTATGAGTAGCGGGAAGCTCGCAATGGAGGCGCCGCCGGTTGACCTGACGAGCGAGGAGGAAGTCTCAGCCTACATCAAGGCAAAGATTCGTGTGTACAACAACTTTCCCAAGCCTGGAGCGGATTTTAGCGCTGCCAGACAATTATATGAAAGCTTGCCGCTTTTATCATAAAATCCCTGCAACAAAGCAGCACAACATTAGCAGTGAACACCAATCGATTGGCGATGTGTTTGAATTCAACGTAGAGAGCACTTACCTGGAAATCTTTTGGTCGTCGAGTACGAATCAGTGTGCCGTCAAAAATGCACGCAACATCAGGGAAATCTGCATTGCGAGCAGCAAACCCTTCCGCTAGTGCACTCCATTCATCTTCCGAAGATGGCGCGGGGAAGTATATCACGTCGTCCATCATTTCATGAAGTAGTTTTTCGAGATTTTTAATGTAGCGGCTTGCTACGCCTCTCGATATGCCAAGCTGTACAGCAGCTCCTCCTATTCCATCTCCATCTTGTCCGCATCCATTTCCATAGTATGCAAGCAGCACAGCAACTCCAAAATCAAACGCGTACTGGGTATTCTTCCCCGGCAGGCCGTATTTAGCATAGTAGCGGGGCTCCAGGAACGAACAGAGCATGTCAAATGACTCTGGCGTGCAGCGAAGAGTCTTTCGATAAGCTTTGGGTGATCGTTGGGCTTTGAGCTTGTAGAAGAAGTCCGAGCGAACCGTGATCCATTCACTGGGGGCTGCTCGAAGTGATCTCCAGTCCATCGTACCAAAAGCAGCTCCCAGTACGACAAATACCAAGCTCAGCATCAGAAACAAGTCCTCCTCAGCGTCTTGATCACATTCAGCGGTCATATCCACGTCCGCTTCATCCAGCAAAACATGGGCTTCTTGCTGAAGATCTTGTAGGTTTCTGCCTGCACAGATGCCGTGTCAGAGCTCCGTCGCGGCGTCAGCATCCCTATCAGCTGAATCAGCCTCACCTGGCATAACGCCCACGACGCTGTCGACGTCCATGGCGACGAATTCTTCGTGCAACTCCTGCGCAGAATGATGATCCATGTTGGAGCTCTTTGTGCGCTAGCGAAAAAGTTAGCTCTCCTGCAGAAAAGTGGGTATCGAATCTACTTCTTTTTGCCGCCTTTTGAGTCGGCAAATTCGCGGCCTCCTTTTTTGGAGGGTCCCGTCTATGCAATAAGTTAGCTCGAAAAAGCAATCGCTTTTTTATTTGAACATCGCTCTTATGACGACTTGTCACGAGAGAGGTAGGAAACGAGTCGTGAGACGGACGCTCGTCAACTTCACTTGCAAAGAAGAGGCTGTTCCACTTGGATCCTTGCAAGCAGGGGCGGAATGACGATCGATCGAGCGACCACCAGCGACGTCGCTACCAGAGCTCCGTGACGATGAGTTCTCCGGCCAATTTCTGTGTCACGACGCGCTCAGCGGCTTCTTGTGTGGTGATCTCGCCGTTCGAAAACTCCGGGTGCTCAAGTAGTGCTGCAGCAATGGCCTTCTTTACAGCGCGGCCCATGGCCAGACTTCCACACACGAAAATATATCCTTCCTCTGCTAGCAGATGTCGAGCCACGAGCTCACTCTGGTCATGCAACGCGTCCTGAACATACTGTTGTAAACAAGCACAGAATGACAAAGCGATGCGTTAGAGCTCCTCTGAATCACCCCCTTTTAAGCAAATACAACAAGCACATACTCGTTTCGGTCGGCCGCTCTCGCCAGAAAATTCCACGTGCAGTTGGTCCAGCGCACCCGCGTCTTTGGCTTGCTGGAGATCATCAGCATAGAGAAAATCCAAGTCTGCTTTACGGCACCCATAGAACATGTACGCTGGCCGATGCTGGTGTGGCGAGATCCTGTTCTCATGCTCTAGATCCTGCAGAAACGCCCGGAATGGCGCAATTCCTGTGCCCGCACTGATGAGCATAATGGGGCGGTGATCGTGGAACGGAAACACAAACGAGGACTGGTAGAATGATGCTCGAATAGCGTCACCCGGCATCAACATTGCGAGATAGCTGGAACATCGCGGCAGCGGCAATGATTCTGTCTTGCGAAGGCCCAACGTGATTGAAACGGTATCTGGGATAAATTGTCGCGATGAGGAAACTGTGTAATACCGCGGGGCATTGGGCGGCGCGATCTGGAAAAATTCAGCGAAGCTTAGGTGTATCGATGGAAAGCGGTCAAAAATGTCTGCGATGGTCACTTGCTGGTGCGGCCTAGATAACGAATTAGATTAGCAAACAACACTGGATGAATGAAACTTTGCTGGGCGTACCTTTCGGCCTGGATAGCATCTGCGGTCTGGGGTGCCATCAAAGCAGCAATGTCATTCTCATCCGAAGCGTACGCGGCAAGACTGCGTAGAAAACTGGGGCGGGGTGTCGAGTCTAAATCGAATGTCCACACTAGAGCATCATCCACAGTACCAGCGCGAGCAAACGGACGCTGCTGAAATCCATTGTATTGTAGCGCTGACTGTTGCTTTCCATTCTCTGCTAAACCGACAAGTGGCTCGGCAGCGTAGACAACGTTAGGATCGTCAACGTGCAAGTGGGCAAGCATTCGCTCCACCACAGATTGATCGTTTGGTACATATACTCCAATATTCGACGCTTGTTCGCTGACAAGCTCTTGTTGGTCGTCACGAATGTGGAGGTCAATGTGGCGCACCGACCGCCATGCTCCATCCGGTGTCTGATGTGGCGCACTAATCACATCGTTAGCTGCAACCTCGAACACTGTCCGATCGGCCTCTGCTAGAAGCTTCTGCCGTGCATCGGATAACTCTTCATCGGATTTGCTCGCGTAGAATGTTAAGTCGTATTTGGGTGCTGGAGCCTCCGGCTTTTGTCTTTGGTTTTGACTTTGTAAACTGAGCTCGTACTCCAGCATTTTTTCCTGCACAACAACCAATTAGCGCTGATACTGTAGTCATGCACCTAACTATCAACAAACCTGGTAGACTAGGAGTACGCAATTGGGGCAATCCAAGTGGCAGCACTCGTCGTCCTTCGGTTTGACTGGGGGAGTCAATGGACCTACCGAAGCTGGAAATTGATCAGACTATAGAGGAGCAGCAATAAATCAACACAAATATTTAATATCAGTGCAAATACAGCTTCGTATGATGACTACAATGCACTTACATTCTCTTTTCTTCGTTTGAGTGCCATCTCTCTTTCGAACTCCATGAAGGCGTCCATGCCATCGCTCAAGAACCGTCTCTGATGCTGACAGCCACCTCTGGTAGCTGTCCGTATTGAACCTCCATTGCCGCACAATGATACAATGTGGAATGCACAGAATCGCCCGCGACGGAGCACTCGCGTCGCCAACATGACGCCTTCTCCACCTCACAATACCAAATGTCTATCAAAATGTACCAATTCTGTACCAGTACGTCAGCAGTGCGTTTTATTGATCGTGGCATTTTTGACTTCAAGTTGAGTTGTTTAAACCCGACTACGGTAGTATCTGCGTCTTTACGGGAGGAGAGAGATAGTTTCATCTCCACCGCGCATTTCACGCAGTCGGTTGCGTCGAACCTTAGCACGCAGAGCGAGAAGACCAGCTACACCAACCAGACCTAACAGCAAGAAGCTTCCGATATAGTCTGACACTTGGAATCCTGCCTGGCCGTCAGCCATCGTGTTCATCAAGCTTGAGGAGTGGCCTTTGTTTTTCTTTTTCTTGGGGAGCTTGCAGTCGTGCTCAGTACGTGGCTTGCGTGCAAATGCAAAGGCCTCGGCAAACTCTTCGATCTCGCACAAAGCTGCAGTAACAAAAATGAGCAAGGTTAGACATGGAAGCTTCCAACTCTAAACTACTTCAAGCTATAGCAAGTGAACAAAAACGTACTGTCCTGGCACTCAGGGATATGCTGCGGTTCTCCATGGAAGATCATTCGAACTGCGTGCGAGCCACTCTTAGTCTTGTACACTTCAATCACTAGCATTCCTGCGTAAGGAGTCCAGAGGCGGTCCCAGTTTTCCTTCACAGAGGCGGCTAGGAAAGGCATGATGGTCGAGTCGTGTGCTTTAGGCAGGTAAAGCAGTTTGTGAGTAAGTATATCCAGCAGACAGCAAACTCGAGAAAAACTCACCCATCGTGACAGACAGCTTGTACGCATTCGGATCAGCATCTAGTACTGGATCCAACCGCTTGAGCATGTCATGGGCTAGTGGTTGCATAGCGAGCTTGGAGTACCACGAGTTGTTATACGACAAATAGATACCCTGGCGCACTTCAACCTCATGATACGTCTTGGTGAATGTTTCCTCATCAATCCCAGCAGGCAACTCCAGGTCGTTGCACCGAGCTGTACTTAAGCATTCCAAGGCTGAGCCCCAGGAAAAGTTGCCGACGAGGTCATGGAAGTGGTGCTCGATCTCGACGGTTGCAGGGTCTCGCATGTGCTTCCAAAAGTCTGGCGAGTCGTTGGATAGCTGGCCGATGTGACCCATGAACGGACAGATCTTCTCGTTGGCATTAATGTAGTCCACGGAGATATCTGCAACGTCCCATGAAAGCATGCGGTGAAGTTCAAGGGATAGAGTGCCATCTACCGGGAAAAGCCCATCGATAAGAGCTTGGCCCGACCCTAGCGTTCGCTCCTGGTCATCGCTACGGAGGTAAATCTCACTTAGCTTCAAGTGCTGGTCACGGCGAAAACGGTGGCAATTATTAGCACAATAAATTCCCAGTTAGCTTAACAAGAGCTTGAATAGTTTACGCACCGACAAATTTGAAGTGGGGAAAAGCTTCAAAGGCCCGTCTCCCACGTAGGAGTCACGCAAAAACCTACCATGAAGAAGTGGTAAGGAACTGCCTACTAAATAGCAATCATAGCACAATATCTGACGCACTGTCCGTTAGTCTTGTGCTGCTGACGTCCCAGCGGGAGCAATCCGCCGATGACACAGTCGCCCTTGAGAATGTTGTGTCCGTCCATGTAGGATTTACGGTACAGTCGGCCGAAGCCCTTTGTGTGCTCGTTCGGGTTAATGTCCTGAGACTGTAAAATAAAAATATTGTACACTTTTAGGCTATATGCAAAAGAAAACAGAATCAACACTTCTGGTGTCTTGTACCGAGACGGAGGTGGTGGTGCAGTCCCACTCGGCATTCATGGGATTATGCTTCGGCGAGTCCCAGCAGAAAAGCCTAGCGTAAGGCGCACGGGCTCCATGACGAGCAATAATCTGGACTTGCTCCAGAGATTCGACACGTTCGGCTTGCTCGGGGGTAAGTGGCGGAATGCGTGAAGTCTCGATGCCGTCCAGGTCGTTGCAGTAGCGGTGTGGCGCCCAACCGTCATACGGACCAGCCGCGGAGGTGCCCACAAGTGCAGCAATTAGCACAGCGAATCGCATCAGTCAGTGCGTAGATATGTAGCAGCGCCAGTCTCGCTCTGCAGGAAGTCTTCGACCAAGCGTCCCCTGCCAAACAGAATCTTGCTGGAAGATCGGCTACTGATACCGGTTCTGATTCAAAGACATACCGGTACTTAACTGAAAATTCTTGTGTGCCCATTACACAGTAGGCACTGAAGGGGGAGAAGCTTCTCCTTTACGCCCTTCCTTTTCTCTTCCGTCGTTCGTCAAAGGAAGACTCTCGTCTCATAAATCTTCCCTTCCCCTAAAAGATTCAACGCGTCCGATATGGAGAGCGGCTCTGATGACGAAGACATGTTGGAAGTTACGTCGTAAGCGGTAGTGGATAAGGTACCTCGCGTGGGTTAATTCTGCGCAGCGAGACTGTACGGCACTGATAGTAAATCACTTTTCCTTTTCCCTTCTAAAGCGTACACATTCAATAGGTTATGAGTTCCAAGGACGCTGGCGAAGTCTCGCCACGACAGACACCTCCGCTACCTGCGAAAGAGGTTGCGCCAGGTACTGGTGGCGGTGATCCTGCTGCCCACGAAAGGGGTAGCTCGCCTGATGAAGGAAAAGCCGCTCCCGGAATGGAGGATATGATGGTGCTGCTGAGGCAGCTGACCACCAAGGTGAACATGCTGGAGAAGGCGGTCACGCCTCGGGGAGCGCCGGTGTCTCCTGACCAACCGCTGAGGCGAAGCGTCTTCCGTCAAGCGATTGAGGAGGGCGGGAGCCTCGGGATGCGGCAAATGCACGTTGACGAGCTTGGAGGTGGACATGTGGGCCTGGGGTCCAGACTCCTGGAGGATGGGCGCGTGCTGGCTATCTTGACCACGAAGTGGACCGCGGGGTTCCACAGTACCAAGCGTACCGCCCGCCCCGGTCCAAGCACACGCGCAGCAGCAGCCACAGCAACAACATGCTGAGCCTGTCATGGCAGCTGAACCACGCGTCCCCCTGCGAGAGAGGCTAAGCTAGCGCTACGCGCATTCGACGGTAACGAGGTCTACAAAGGTCTAGGATCTGGCTTTGAACAGTGGGCATTACTGTTCATTGAGCAGGTTGAGATGGCCGAGATCGCCTACCGCTATCGCTGGACGGAACGGGCGAAGGTCAATAAGTTCGCAGAGCATCTGCGAGGCAAAGCTGAAAAGTACTTCCATCAACATGTGCAGCGGTGGTGGGCTACCCAGCCAAATCTTTGGTTCGTGATGGAACAAATGAATGCGGCGTTCCGTGTGAACATCTCCAATCAGCAGGCGATGAGGATGTTTTCAGCCCGGAAGGAGAGCTCGCGTACATGGAATGACCACTTCCTTTACCTGAATGCGCTAATGGGGCTACCAACGCGTCGCCGAGTTTGGTGCTGGAAAACGTGGTGAAGTACGCTGACGGATTTGAAGATCGCTATGATGGCGAAGTACGACCCTACGAGGCCAGACCCAATGCAACAGGCAAGTGAGCTTGTGGCGTGGGCTCAAGCACTGAAGGACGAGGACAAGACGTTCAAAGGGATCGGGAAGGACACAGTCAGCACCGTCACAACTGGCAGGAAATGCTACAAGTGTGGCAATGTCGGCCACATCCGGCGCGATTGTCCTGAAAAGAGCACAAGAACGATGGTGGTGACGAGAGTAAGATCAAATGGTCTTTGAATGTTCAGGAACATGGCCTCGGGACTGACGACTGGATATTGGACAGTGGTGCAAGTCGTCATATGGTGAACGACAAGACGATGCTCAGGGACGTCACGGAATGCCACGACGCGGAGGAGAGTTTTCAGCCCGATGGCACAAAGCTTGAGGTGACGCTGAAGGGAACAGCTGTGCTTAAAGCGATGGTGGACGGCGTCCAGGCCGAGATCACACTGAGGAACGTCTACTATGCACCTAAGCTAGCCAGGAACCTGATGTCGTACTGCTTGTTGCTGAAAATGGGCTGCAAGGTGGCTGATCTGGCTGGAAGGGCAACCCTACACGAGTGGTGTTCTACGCGGATATCAAGAGCAACGTACTGGTAGCAAGAGTGCAATGTGGTCGACAGCGCTCTGTGCAACAGATGAAAGAAGTTGTGATGAGCGCGGTGGTGGAGGAAGACCGCCATCTCACCTCTCGAATTGTTCAGAAGGATACTTTGGTCGGCTTTCACGAGAGGTTTGGACATCTTGCATTTGATACAATCAGGCGGATCGCGAAAGACCCAGCCTCTGGGATTGAGATTACTAGCCACAAGCGGGTCAACTGTCGTGTATGTGCTGAAGGCAAGCAGACGCGTGCCCAACAGCCGACGAAAGACACTGGGGAGCATGCTCCAGTTGATCGTGTGGGGGCGGTGATTTGCAGTGACTTGAAAGGCCCTGTTACGCCCCGAGACCGACGTGGAAATCGATACTTGGTGAACTTCGTGGACCATAAGTCCAATTACTGCCGCGTGTTCTTGGCGAAGACGAAGGATCAGGCCGCCAAATACTTCGAACAATTTCTGACCTGGTTCGAGAAGCAATTTGGGTGCAAGGTTCGTGTCCTACGTACTGACGGAGGTGCAGAATACAACAACGTGGACGAGTTTTGCAAGCAATCAGGAGTGGCCCGTCAGAAGAGCGAGGCAAGGAACCAAGCTGCCAACGGTAAAGCAGAGAGGATGCACCGAACGGTGATGAACATCGTGCGCTGCATGCTGTTTGCTTCCGAGTTGCCACTGACATTTTGGGGAGATGCGGCAGAATATGCGGTCTATGTATTGAACCGCAGTCCCACCCGTGCAAACGATGACCGAATGTCGCCGCTGGAGGTGCTCTCGGGACGTGCGCCAAGTTTGCAAGACATTGTGGTTTTGGATCTGCTTGCGCTGTATTCGTTGACACTAGCAAGAAGAATCTGCAAAAGCGTTCTCAGCGTGGAGTTGTGATCGGAAAAAGCGACGAAACAAAGGGGTATCGAGTATACTTACCGGAGAGCAACAAGGTTGTGGTGACCCGCCATGTAAAGGACATCGAGACGTTGAAACAGGCTGACAGCGACCGCATTTCACAGCAATTCTTGAAGAACTTGCAGAAATGGCCAACGGTAGAACGAGTCCTGGCGCGAGCAATGTCACGGAAGACGTGGAGAAGAATGCGCCTGAAACTGGAAATTCTAAAGGAGAGACCAAGCCACGTCGGTCACAGCGCGTGAGGAAGAAATCTGTTCGACGCCGTGAAGCTGATGGAGATGACGACGGAGGGTCGGAAGGAGCACTGGTCTCAAGTGCTGTACATGTGGAAGATACTCATGCGGATGATAAGAGCCAGCAAATTCTGCTGCTGCCAGACGTTGCGCGGAAAGTGAGAAATGGCGGGCCGCGGGCGAAAATTGCTTCTCTGGAAGCGAACGACACTTGGAAAGTTGTGAAGGTGTCTCCGGGTACCGCTCGACTACACTCGAAATGGGTATATAAGAAGAAACGGGATGGCAATGGCAAAATCCAGCGCTATGCGGAAATGAGCAAGTGTTCGGTATTGACTACTTGTTCACATTTGCTGCGGTGATGGAACTGCCAAGTGGAAAAGCTGTGCTTGCACTTGCAAGAATCTGGCGCGTGCCAGCGAGGCACGGTGATGTGCCGAATGCGTTCGTGAAGGCATCGACGGAAGAAGGCTTAGAAATCTGCCTGTACATTCCCGGCGGAATGGAGTTTACGGCAGCTGAGCTAGCAGCTTTGGGTGTCAAAGACGTTAGTGAACTCGGCTTGTTGCTCGGAAGAAGCCTTTATGGGCTTAAGCAAGCTGGAAGGCTGTGGCGTAAGTTACTGCACAAAACGCTTGTTCAGGTCGGATTCAGGCAATGTTTGTCCGATTCGTGCGTCTAGGTGAAGACTGACGTTGGTGGAGATAACTGTTGTGGGGACATACGTTGACGATTTGCTGGTCACCGCTACTTCGGCGCCGCGCGTCGGCTCATTTTGCTGATATGGCAATCCTGGAACTCAAGGACTTGGGATCAGCATCGATGTTCCTCGGGATGAGGATCAGCTACGACGATGAGCGTGGATATACGATTGACCAAGAGCATGCCATCACGGAAACGCTGATCGCGCATGGCTTAGAAAATGCCAACCGCGTTCGACTGCCTATCGCAGCGGGCGATCCACCCTTTGACGACGATGGGAAGTTACTGCCTATTAAGTCGGCTCCCGATGGCAAAGAACCGACGGTGAAGGACTTTCAGGCCTTGGTTGGGAGTCTCCTGTGGATCGCACGTGGCACAAGACCTGACATTTCGTTTGCTGTTCACCGCGCGAGTCGAAAGACTCACGCTCCCACTGCTCAAGACTGGAAGCTAGCGAAGCGAATCGCACTTCGTATTTGAGTGGAACGCGTGGTTTGAAGTTGCGCCTGACGGATGATATGGCGCGAAAGAAATTGTCCGTTTGTGTTGCTGGTCTGATGCAGACTTTGCTGGAGACGTGCAAGATCGCAAATCTGTCAGCGGCGTCATAGTCAAGTAAATGGAATGACGATAGATTGGGAGTGCAGGAAGCAAACCGCTGTCGTGCTGTCAACTGCAGAAGCGGAGTTTGTCGCAGCATCTGTTGGCGGCCAAAATGTGTTGGGTTTACGCGAGCTGTTCGGAGAGATTGGCTTAAAGGTAAAGCTGCCAATCGAGATGATGATGGATAACCAGGCAGCGCTGAAACAGATCACCAACGAGGCAAGCTCGGGGAGGGCCAAGCACGTGGATATCAAGGTCAAATTCTTGCGAGATTACGCTGAGCGAGGTGTCGTTCTGCCCACGTACGTCGGAACCGCCGATATGTTAGCGGACTTGCTGACGAAGGCTCTTCCAGGAGAACGAGTACTTCAACTACGAGAGAAGATCGGGTTAACTGGTGAGTGATAGAGCCTCACTGCGCAGGGAAGGAGTGTTGGAAGTTACGTCGTAAGCGGTAGTGGATAAGGTACCTCGCGTGGGTTAATTCTGCGCAGCGAGACTGTACGGCACTGATAGTAAATCACTTTTCCTTTTCCCTTCTAAAGCGTACACATTCAATAAGACAACGTCGTGTTCCTGCGCGAAGAGCTGCGTAAGAAGACGCAGGAGCTCAAGCTGATGCAGGACGAGTTCGATGAGTACACGCAATCCAGCCACGAGCTGGAGCAGGAGCTGGAGCAGGAGCTTTCTCGTGTCGAGAAGCGTAATGCACACCTGCTTAACAAGAATCAGTACTTTGATCGCGACCTGCAGCTCGCACGTAGCAAGCTCGAAGAGGCGCTGGTTCAGACACGCCAGTTCGAGGACGAGCTACAAGCCACGCGTACTGAGCTGAACACGTCTGTACAGGCGTGTCGTAAACTGGAGCAGCAACAGGATGAACTGGAGACGCAGGTTCGCGTGCTGCAAGCCACCGAGTCCGACCTGAGGCACAAAATGGAGCGGGAGATGGAGGAGAAGGTCTTCCTGCTCAGTGACCAGGAGGAGCTGCAACGGGAACATGAGTTAGCTACAGAACGCTTCCGCACCGAGATTATGGATCTCAAGTCGGAGCTGTATGCGCTGCAGCAGAAGTACGAGGACGCCACGGCGGTGTCGGAAACTTTCTCTAACAACGACAGTATGGCTACGACACGCAGTCAGTCAGAGGATGATGAAGATGGATACGACTCGAGTTACAACGAGAACGCACTACGTCACTCAACGGTGCACGAGAGGGATGAGATCAGCCGTGAAGTGCTGATTGAATCATTGCGAGAAGAG
The DNA here is from genome assembly GCA_018806915.1 of Phytophthora colocasiae. Classification (NCBI taxonomy): domain Eukaryota; phylum Oomycota; class Peronosporomycetes; order Peronosporales; family Peronosporaceae; genus Phytophthora; species Phytophthora colocasiae. The sequence goes on along the minus strand of JAGKQI010000033.1, from coordinate 886,166 downwards.
ATTGAGGCCCTTTCGTCGAACTTGCACGACGAAACGGAAGCTCGAGCCTCAGCTGAAGCGGAGATGCAGCAGCTTCGCGACAGCCTTGCTCACATGGAGGCTATGGAGGCTGAGATGACGGAAATGACCGATGAGTTGATTGCTAAATCGCAAGAAATCCGTACCCGGGATGAACAGGTTGAGGAATTGCAGGAAACTCTGCTGAAACTGCAATCCGAGATGGCAACTGCTAATGACGGAGGGATCGAGTTTGCAAACGAAAGAGAGACTATGCAGAGTCAACTCGAAGAGAAAGACAGTGAAATCTCCACTATCAAGGAAGAACTGGACATCCTCAAATCGCAGTACGATGATCTGGCTGAGAATGAACGCCAACTCAAGGCCAGCTTTGAACACGCCAATGAAGAGGTGGACGAGTTGAAGGAGCAAATCGAGACCTTGACGAGAAACTTGGAGGAAAGCAAACAGGAGCGCAGCGAGCTGGAAAAGAGGATGCAGTTTGACAAGGGTGAAATGTCACAAAACCGTAAGGAAGTGGAAGAGCTCAGCAGCTTGAATTCGGATCTTCAAAAGCAACTAGAAGAAGCCACGAAGAGAAATTCGGAGCTTGAACGTGCTTCAGCGTTGTCGACTGCTTCCACTGTGTCGTCTGTCTCTGATAAGGAGATTGCTGAGTCTAAACGCCTCACAATGGAAATTCAGAGTATGCGGGCATCTTTGAACTCCCTGTCGGCGGAGAACACACGATTGAGAAACCAAGAGGGCATGTCGTCAAGTGTTGTTCCTGCGAAACGGGTGTCAGCTGATGTGCTGCAGGTGAACTTCACACCTGAGCAGCTTGCGCGCAAGTATCTAGCTGAACGTACGCGCAACGCATCGTTACTTTCGCGCCTGCAGACTGTGTGCGGTAACATCCAAGTGTTCTGTCGTGTACGACCAATCATTAACGAAGAGTTGGAGAAGGCGTGGGGTTCGAAGTTAGCGGTGAACGTGGTAAACCAAGCTGATCTGGCGGCAATGGATATCCGACCGGATCGTTCGTTTTCGAGTGAATCTGACGGCAAACTCGTCGGTAATGGGAATATGGAGGCATTGGCGAATAATAGCTCCTGGAAAGTATTCACGTTTGATCGAATCTTGGGACCCGATGAGACTCAGAACGATGTTTTCCGAGAAGTGGAGCCGATCGCACAGTCTGTTGTTGATGGGTTCAAGGCGTGTATTTTCGCCTATGGCCAAACTGGCTCAGGTAAAACGTACACCATGGAGGGTACTCCCAGCGATCCTGGCCTCAACTACAAAATTATCAATCACCTCTTCCAGTCAGTTCAGCTGCGTGGAGCTATCTACACGCCTGAGCCTGAAACGAAGGAGGATCAGGACGATGAGATGAACGGTCTGCATGGCGCTACCGATTCTTCCCTGTACCATGTTCAAGTGGGCGTTTTGGAAATTTATAATGATTCCCTGCGTGACTTGATCAACACCAACAACTCGAAGACTCTCGAAATTCGTCACGACTCCGCGAGTGGAGATATTTGTGTCCCTGATCTGACTATGGCTACAGTGTCGTCTCCTCAGCAGACGATTGACGCTCTTCGCAATGCTCAAACAAACCGTGTGACTGGCAAAACGAATTCAAACATGCACAGTAGTCGATCGCACAGTATTGTCATTGTGCAGATCTCTAAGCGTCGGTCAGAAAGTGATGATGCTGACAAGGACCCAGCTGAGTTCGAAGCAGATGAAGAGGGATGTGGCAAGCTGTATCTTGTGGACTTGGCTGGTTCGGAGAGGGTCAAGAAGAGTAATGTGAGCGGAGACATGCTCAAGGAAGCTGCTCACATTAACAAGTCTCTTTCGGCCTTGGCTGATGTAATGGAGGCCCTGGACAAAAAGATGGCCCACGTTCCGTACCGTAACTCCAAACTCACGTATTTGCTACAGGATGTACTAAACTCGTCGTGCAAGACAGTTATGATTGTGAATGTTGGCCCGACGATCGAGAACGCGAGCGAGACTTTCCGGTCGCTTCAGCTGGCAGAGCGTGTGCGAAATATTGTGGTGGGCAGGAACCAAATTGTGAAGAACAAGAAGGATATACTCTCCGCGAAGAAGGCGTTCGCTGAACTCCAGTCTTTAAAGCAACAGATGCAAATCTCCAAGAGGAAGTACATGCAATCACAACAATCTGTGGTCGCTTTGGTAAGTCGCTGTCGGTCTGCTTTATATTCGAGGAGGCATGTGTTCTCACGTCACTCCGATGCCTCCTCTTCAGAAACGAGACCAGAAGAACCAGTCAGAAAAACAATCGGCAACCCTGCAGAACCGGCTTAGGGCGTGGGAGACGCAGAACGAGAGTTTGAAGACTCAAAATGATTCCCTGAAGAAACTAGTAGATGATCTAAGCAACCAACTGAAGGCTGAACGAGAGACCAAGCTAAAGGAGGCGGAACAACGCGAAGCCGCTCAACGTTTGCTGCGTCAACAGAGCGCGAAAACTCGTGTGTCTTCGTCTCAGCAAGAGGCACAGCAAAAGCTGCTCCACGAGCGGGAAGAAGAGATCAAGAAACTACGACAGCAACTGACTGAAGCCAGACGACGAAGTACTTCCTCGCTAATTCCACGTTTACCATTAACGTCGCCGCCGATGAAGAAGTCGAAGAGTACTCAGCCAGGAAGTTCACATGGCAACAACCAGCAAGACGGCGATGCAACAGAAGTGTCGAGCGCAGGTGCTAGTCGGGTTACGAAAACTCGCACAGTTGCCCGAAGATCCGCTGGGTCGCGATTGCAGCCAACCAGCTCTCCTGGAACCACTACGGATCAAAGCCCACTAGGTACCAAACGCGCAAGTTCGTTGGGCTCGACAAGATCAGCGCGGGCAGCAAGCAAATCCAAGGCAGGTGTCTGGAAGTAAGTGGGGAAGTCGTAGAAGGCAAGGCATGATGATCGATCGTAGATCATCGTCGTAGATCATGGATCCAGTGAGTAAAGAAGTCCAAATCGGTGAAAATGACGTGTTCCTTTATTCAGGGACTTCAACTAGGAAGCCACATCTGAGTCAGCCGCTGCATTTGTGTAGTCCGCCAAGCTCCGCAGCACTTGCCGGAGCAGGCCTTTATGTTGACTAACGTTATCAAACACATGCAGCAGCTCGAAGAGAAGATCTTCTTGAACCTCAGTAGCTGCCTCTGCGGCATCACGATGTGTAGGGGACATGAACCCGACGTTAGGCGGGTTAAGAACACGCTCCAGCACGTCACTGATAGCTGGCTTCACAATGCTGGTAAATGCCTCATCTTCTTCCACACCTTCATCCTCGTCCTCAATTTCATCGAGTGGGGTCGTCAAATTTGACGTCGCTACTGCAGCCGCCGGTGCAGCTTCGATTGTAGATGCAGTTGCGATAGACTGTTTACTTTCCCCAGACATTACTTGGCTGCTTTGGCTAGCATGCGTCATAGCCGCCGCTTCAGCTTCTGCTTGAGCCTTTAACTCTTGCTGAAGACTGGTCGACGACAAACGAATGGTGTTAAAATCCCACCCGCTACCCACTGATGCATCTCGAGCATGGGTCTTGCTGCTATCCCTTTGACCGTATGATGGCAAAGTGTCATCTCGACCGCCACTTAAAGGTGGACGAAGAGTATCGTCCAAGTGGCCAAAACCATTCTCGATATGACCGTTGTTAAAGCTGCTTGCTTTGCTATGCGCATCTCCAGTTGCAAGACGATCTTGTTGCTGGTCCTCTAACTGGTTTCGGTCCAAAAGCTCCGTGAGATGAGATATATGCTTGGCTGACCGGATAAACGGATGCTGCAGCAACTCGGATGCTGTCGGTCGATCATGTGGGGCCTTCTGCAAGCAGCACGATACAAAGTCGACGAATCGGGGAGAAAAGCTTCCATCTAATACGGGCGGATCCATCGTCGGAATCATGAAAAGCACTTTCATCGGATGAATACTGTGGTTTAATACAAAGACGACGTCGAAAACACGTCAATTACACGTGAGAAGATTTTCCCCGACAACAAGTGACACGTACTCTGCTAGTGGTGGTGAGCCCTTGGCCATCTCGATACCAGTGATACCCAACGACCAAATGTCTGCCTTAAAGTCGTACTCGGACTCTTGAATGACCTCAGGAGCCATCCAAAACGGTGTTCCAACCGCTGTGTTGCGCTTCGTCATCGTCTCTGTGATCTGTCCCGTGACACCAAAGTCTGCAAGCTTCACATGACCGTCTCCGCTGAGCAGTACATTGGCAGCCTTAATGTCGCGATGGATTTTTTTCTCCGAGTGCAAGTACTCCAGTCCCTTCAGCAGTTCACGTAAAATAATGGCAATGAAGGCTTCATCCAACGGACCATTGCGCATGACGTCCAGCACTGAACCGCCTGACAGAAACTCCATAATAATCCTACAAGTCGAACCTTTATTAGCTCCATAAATCCCACAATTAACAAGACAATAATTCAAATACCATAGCTTCGTCCCCGCGATAAACGAGCCCGAGTACGTTGTTAGCTGGTCACATGAACATTGCGACAGAACATGGATCTCCTGTATCAAAATTATTAGCCCAACGCTTTAGAACTCCCTCACAAGAAAAAACTCTCGCACCTGCTGCACATCCTCGATCTCATCAGCTGCAGACTCGAGGTCAATGATCTTAATGGCGACAACCTCGTCCGTCTGAATGTCCAGTCCCTTGTAGACCTCCCCGAACGCTCCGCCCCCAATGCGCTCCAACAGCTCGTACTGCACCGTCGGGTCTAGACTCCCGCTCATCCGTGCCGAAAATGATAGTGCCTCCCCCCTTTCACCGAAATTAATTGTCGACTTTCTATTGGCTAATCGCTTTTATTGACAATTTTTGTAGCCATCTGCTGGTATTGCTCTTCCAGACGCTGGTACTCGGCTTCGAGGAAGGCTTTGCGACGGTCAGCACTGCCCATGCCGTCCAGTTCCTCAGTGTGTAAGCGAAATAGCCGCTTCTTCACTTCAAGCCGAAATTTCTTGCGTTGAGCTTCGTTGTTCGGGTCTACGAACGTGAATTTGCATGCCTCGTAGCACGTTTGTACCTGTTTCTGAGTCACTTTGAGTTTCTCCTGCACTGCGTGGATATCGGCAGTTGTTAGCGCTGCTGTGCCGCGCCCGGTACCACCAGTTCCATCACTCTCCTCTGGGGATAATGAGAAGAATCCATGCTTGATGCAGTTCTTCAAGTCTACCAGGTCGCGTAGCTAAAACACAAGATCGGGTAAACATCAATACAATACGAGGCGATACAGAGGTTACGTACACGAGAGAATGCTGGCACTGGATCTTCTACCGTGACTTCGTAAACGTGCTCGTTGGCTACAGCTTGTGCGTGAATACAATGCACCAGACGCTCGGCATGTCCTACGTGAATGTATCGTGGTGAGAAACTTCTCATTAAGCGTAACAAAAGGTGACGAAAACCCACCTTGTCGCTGGTACGTAGGGAAGATGAGAGCCTGGCAAATACGATGCGTCTCGTTCTGCTCCGGTTTGCAGTATGCAGCCTTCCGTCCAAGCGGATTGAAGAACTTGAACACGGTGATAAACCCCACCGGCTGGAAAGCTCCACTTCCAGCATCTGACCGCTCATAGATTAAATACACAATCCATCGCGGATCAGTGACGTCAACAGAGTCAGCTCCTATACTTCCACAAAATTAACGTCAGTTAACACTATCCATTCTCTGGTGGCAAGTCAACGCACCTTCAATGAACCAAAGCGACAGTGTCTGCAAGTTGGCAAGGAGCTTCTGCGCAGGCTCGTTGTCTTCCAGCTTACATTCGTAAATTTCAAAGTGTCGTTCTGCTGCCGATTGCCCTTCTTCTTTCACTGGTACCTTTAAACTGTACGACTCGATGCGCTTCCCAGGAGGACCGTCAAAGTTCGTTGCAGATTCGCGTAGTGCAGCAACAAATTCACCTTTGTCTTGAACAAAATCTTGTGGTAGCGATGGTGTCAACTTTGTGATAATATCTCCAGCCCTACGTCATTACAAATGGTACACAATCAGCAGATACATCCCGACGAATTAATACATCAGAAGACACTCACGTGTCGTCCTTCTCCTTGAACTCAACATCCAGCAACGCTTTGAAGTCAAAACCATTGAAAGTCACTGATATCTTAAGGCCTTCGTAACCATCGATAATTTCGTCTGTACCAAACGCGTGGTACGTGAATTTAGGGGCGAAGCACTCGAGCGCCTGCGCTTCAACATGGGTGGCGTCGGTTGCTACAAAAGCCGTTAAAAATTGTACAACGAATGCAGCCAATGCAATAGAATACCAATTGCTAGCGACGTAGCCTTATTAGAAGACACAGAGTGAGCGAATCGAACGCGTTTAATGACGGGCAAATGGCCTTCCTCCGCTGGCCTCTTGGTTCCTACGGCTTCGGTTGGCGCCATTTTTGGTACCGACACACAAACTCGTAAAAAGTGGAACTGTTGCAAAGCATATTTGTTTTGGTAAATACTGTAACTTAGCATATTTTTATATTGGTGGCTATGCGAGAAGCATCAATGTGCGTCACAACTGAATTTGCAGTGAACAAGACCGTAGAACAAGATCAGAGGAACACGTTGTTTTCAGAGCTACTTAGCCTCTTTACATGTTTTCCTGGAACTGCATGTATATTCGTCGGATTAAAGTATGCTCGCCAACTTAGCCTTGGGCAAGCAGAAGTCGTACGACGAAATAGTGAATGACACGATCATGGCGACTTTAAACCAAGCGTGGGCTGTCTAATGCCCGCGTCTTGACCTGTCTCAACGCTACATCCCCATCAATGCATTGTTAGTGACGTCCAAGAGCAAATATGCTGTAAAGAACTGCTCTGGCAACGATATCAACGTCTTTTTGTGTTGCTTCCAAAAGCGTAATACTACTACTGTAGTATGTAGTATGCTATCAGTTAGTGTTGGTTGCAATTTGTACTAGATTTGGTTCCGTTCCTTTTGCAAAAGGAACGGAACCAAGTTATAATAGTAAGCTCTACCGTCCACAATTATTGTAAGGTAAATCATCAATTTAGGGCCATCAACCAATTTAGGGCCGTATTTTAACTGCCAATCACGTGAAGTTTTTCACAGAGCAAGTACTTTATTGGCTAAAACACACTAAATACGAATACCTTCAAAAATTAAATTTGTAAATTTGGCGCGAGGTGTCATGGCTCCAGGCGATGACAGATCAGCCGCCTACCTGGTTGGCGGCGAGCTTATTGAGGGCCCATTATGGGAGCAGGGTTGTCGCGGGTTCAAGTCCCGTTAATTCTCCGCACTGATTTGGTAAGTAAAGCATCTATTCAACCTCACTGTGCAAGACACTCGACTAACATTTTGTTGTTTAGAATACAGCTGAACAAGTGATATGCGCTACATGTACTCTTCTACACCTTTACCTGCAGTTGTAGTAACAGCTTTCTTAGACGACTTGGTTTTTGATGCCAGCCTCAGCAAGTTCCTGGAGCACTTCATGGGTAAACAGCCTCCCCCCAACTGCGACTCGTTTACGCTTTGTCGGCTAGGGGCTTCTATTGTTGGCCAGTCACTTGACTTTTACTGTTTGTCCTCCGTAAGTTAATTTCCGTCGAAACTTGATCACAAGTGGAAATATAAAAGGTGAGGGTGAATAACCCAAACCTCAAATGGTCACAAAAATGACACTCACTCAGCGCTTTCAATACTGAAAGCAAGACTAAATTCGGCCGTAAACTGATTAAGTCGATTTTTTTCTTCTCCACGGGCATGAGCTTAATTTCATTGGTCTGCTACTACAAAAAATTGAGAAAAAATCTCTGGTTTGCGACGTTTCAGAAACTGTCTCACTTTTTATCAACGCATAAGTAGATGCCGAGTAATTCGAGCATCTTTTATCTCGGCCCATATTTGATTTTTTACCTTAGCACCACACCCAACCCTGCCCCGTCTGTTCTTGCTTAGCGGCACGACTGCCCGAACTTCAGTCGTGATTCCACCATAATGGGGATGATCTGCGTGAACCAGAACGACGAGGCCAACGTCACCACTAGCACACCTCGCTGTGTGGCGGACTGGGCACATACTCAGGAGCAGGTGATCCACGCCTCCTACCTCCTCACTGGCCTCGTGCTCGTCGCTTTGCTATGGACAGTCGCCTCTCGCCGCCAACGTAAAGCCCTGCGCAAAGGCGAACTCGGTTTCTCGCTCAACTGTCGTCGATGGGCGCGAACGTCTCGTACAGCTGCTATCATTGTAGGACGTATAGTAGATTATCTAAGGCGGTTGTTTAGTAGTTATGCTGACTTTGATTACTGTGCTTTTGAGCAGAATCGACCTCTTCAATTGCTCGTGTCCTTCGGGATTCTGGGACTCACTTTATCTAGACTTAATTCATACGACGTGACGGAATGGTCCTACTACACTGTGCTGGGGCTCTACGCCATTGCTATTGTGGATGACATCGTGCGCTTTCTTGCGTCGCGATACAAACTGCTCTTCTGCTTCTCGCCATTGACATTGCTGGAACTTTTGTGTCTGGCATCCAACTTCGGTGTTGGCTTTGGCTCAGTGAAAATCATCGGAGGAGTGCGGACGCGCACGTATTTGGACTTCTCGGTGATGCGACCAGTGTTTATCCTACGAAGTTACTTGGAGATGGAGAAACATGTTCCCAGGTCCACGAAAGGCTGGATGATGGTCCGACTTGGCATCAAGATCTTGCTGATGATCATGGTCGGTGCGTCCATCATGTTTTTCTTTGAGACGCTTGGAGAAATGCCCTTCTTCACGGACAACGGATTCGCGCATTTGTACAGCTGCAGTGACGGGTCTGTCACGAGACACGAGTCTTCAGATTGCCCTGACGCTACCTGGTCCGTCATGTTCGCCTTCTATTTCACTGTTGTGGTACGTTATCGGTAAAAGCACTTTGCAGTTTGATAGTTTCGTTCATTAACGTTATGGATCTCGTTCACAGACACTTGGTACAGTTGGCTATGGCGACAACGCACCCCAGACGGTTCCTAGCCGGCTTTTGGCCATCATGTTTATTGTGATGGGCATTATTCTGTTCTCGATGGAGATTGACAATCTCATTAGCTTGTACAAGTTGCGCCAGATTGGAAACCCGCCCTACACGCCGAAGCCAGACTCCAAGCACGTGCTAATCATTGGCAATCCTTCGTTTGCTCAGCTCTCGTCCATTCTTCGAGAACTCTTTCATGCTGATCACATTAGCGATACCGATACACAACAACTCGAAGCTGTTGTACTAGGTGAACGCAAGTCAAAATTTACCAAACCGCTCATTGCAAAGCTGAAAGGTGACCCCATCTTCACGTCCCGTGTCACGTACATTGCTGGCAATGCCACCCGCTCCGAAGATCTGGAACGGGCTCTGGCTCGCAATGCCAGAGCAGTTTTCGTTTTTCCGGACAAGCTGACAGGCGACGCTGCCACTGAGGATGCGATGAATATTATGCGAGTGCTGTCAACTAAGCGCTACGTCGGGTGAGTGTCTAGTCGTTCTAGTATTTACCTTTCTTTTACTAACTCGTATTTTGCTTGTAGACCAAACGTGCGCTTTGTGGTGATGGTGTTGCGTGCTGAAAGTGCTCGACACATGCTAGCGGCTGGTGTACACCCGGACGATATCATTTGTGAAAATGTCATCAAAATGGGCTCGTTAGCTCAGAACGCGGTGTCCAACGGCATTTCCACGATGCTGTCGAACCTGGGGTCAAGCCTTTCCGTTGACACGGGCAACAACCCGGACGATAGCTCAGCCCCGCTCCTCGCTGTTCTTGCAAAGGATAAATCAATGGGGCCCGACATCCTGACAACTGATGTGGCTGAGAAGGAAATGTCGGAGAGCAGCTGGATAAAAGAATATTACGCCGGTGCAGCGAAGGAAATGTATTTGATTCACCTGTCAAAGGTACGGGCATGTTATGGCGGCATCTTACGACAAGAATTGGAGCTAACAAACTCGTATTGTTTGTTGGAAACAGAAATATGCCGGGTTAACGTTTTCTCAGGCGGCAACTCGGATTTTCCAAGAGACCTCAGGCACTGTGCTGCTTATTGGTGTCGAGGTGATGTTCTCCAACGAGGAGTCAAGCTTTGAATCCAATGCTGAGTCGCGCGTTTTACTGAACCCTGGTGAAAGTTTGTTGATGACGGAGTGGATTCAATGCTATTGTATCGCTGATGATCTCGACCAAGTGATGAATTACAAGATTTGTCCCGAGGAGGTCAGTCTGGAAGAAATGCGTCGACCTGCTAGTACCTCAACATTTATGAATCCAAAGGGAGACATATTTCAGCCTATCCTCTCAGCCTACCACGACGATGACCTTCCTTGTGATGAACTGCGGAGCTTAACGACGTACACAGCATACATGACCCCGAATTACAACTCGATAAAGCACCAAAGTCCGGTAAGTTTGAGAAGCCATTACGTTCGTTGAACGGAACTGACATGTTATGTTGACCGGGTAGCTGGCAACACCTAGAACAGGATCACTTGTACTGGTGGGACCACTGGGAGTTATCAGCGCTAAGCTCACTTTGAAATCTAACATTTTGTGATGCTTTCTTGTTTAGGATCGCTCGCTGGAGACTATTGCCCTCAGCTTCAAGAATTCCAGTCAGAACGTTACCAGTGGCAATCCCTACGAAAATCTACGACACCATGCTGGATTCCGCAGTAGCGATGTAACTCGGAACTCCATTACGTCCGAAATACTGCGCACCCCACCACTCGATATTCTCTTGCACCCGAATCACATCGTTATCTGCAGCTTTCTGGGTGAAGAAGCGTTGGAAAGTCTGCAGTGGTTTATTCTTCCACTTCGTAGCCCATACGCTACATGTCAACCTCCCATTACAATTTTGGATACAGCAGAGCCGTCAGATATTTTGATGAGAACTTTGGCCGCCTTCAAGAATGTGGTGCGTATACATGATGCAACACCCAATGCCATTGAGGTCTAACAGCTTTGACTTGTTTTGGTTCAGTATTACGTGCGTGGAAGTCCTCTGGTTTACTCGGATTTGCAACGTGCAGGTGCAAAAGCCGCTGCATCAGTTGTGGTGCTCGGAAAGCGAGCACGGAACAATATCGTTTCTGAATCTGCTTCGGATGTCGAGCTAGAATCCAGCATTGCTGATGCGGAGGCTATATTCGCAACGATGCTTGTGGAACTGAAGATGGATTTCTCAAAAATTTTCACCATTACGGAGCTTGCCAATGAGGCCAACTCGAAGTTCATGGGCATGTCGTTCCAGTTGAATCAGCTTCAGAACACAATGACAACCGATAGTAACTCAAGCAATAGCTTCGCAGTTGATACTTCAGGCCTAGAAGTGCTGAAGTTGTGGGATAGCGTTCTGCAGCATGATGCACCCGAGCAGAAGTCCGAGAAAGAGATATTCGGTCTTCCTCTTTACATGTCTGGAAGGATACTGCACCCTGAGCTGTGTGAAAACATGGCTGTGCAGACCTATTTCAATCCGTCAATTCACAAGATTGTTCGACAACTAGTCGGAGGTCCTCGCTGCACGGGTGTGATCCACACTTTCTCGGTTCCACGCACGTTTCGAGTAAGTCGTATCGAAGATTTGATTTGGGATTTTCTGTTGCTCATTACCCATTTATTATGTTCTGTGTCTGCAGGATGATTGCACTTACGCCGAAGTTTTTCATGCATTCGCTGCGTCGTCATTCTCAGGCATTTGTATTGGAATATACCGAATGTCAACGCAAGCAATGGGGTCATCAAATCAAGTGGATCTGCCTATCGTCATCACCACACCTAAGGCCGAACTTGAGATTTTGAGCACCGATCGACTCTTTGTTTTGATCGGAGCTCACACGCTGGAACGTGCAGCCACAAGGATCCAGAAGCGATACCGGAGGTTCAAAGGCTTCCCAAATCTGGAGAAGGATGGCAAGAGTTACTTGTAAAAACAAACGTGAGAGAAGCATGAAAGTGTCTATTGGGTGAAGAATGTCTTCGCTAAGAGTACGTGTCATCATCATGATCTACGACCTTTCTTCCGCTTACCGCCGCTCACTTGACCAGAAGGCTGCTTACGCTTATTGTTTTTGCCAGAAAACGAGTTCTTAGCTCTGAGAACGCTTTTGTCCTTGGTACGCTGTTGGCTACTGCTAATGTCCACCTGGTTGGCGTTGACGCTGGAGAGGCCCTTGGATCCCTTCCTCTTCTTCTTAGAGCCCAGCATATCATCAAGCGATGGTGTAAGTAGCAGATAGAGTTTCTTGAGGATATCCATCGTAACTGGTTCGATTGGAACACAGTTCACTGCGTCTCTCGCTTCATCACCTTCCTCTGGTGTCTCGGGCTGGGAGCGACTTTCAGGCACGAAAATGAACGTCAAAGAGTCCCAGATCGGGAACGAGCCTTTCGACAGCACCTTTTTGTTCGAATAACCTGGGTACAGGCATCGATCAAAGACGATGGACTGCTGGTGGCAGAGTTTGTTGGTTGTGGCGATGTTCTCAATTCCCCACTGACCGAACGGCTTTTTGGTTTTGTGCGTCACGTGTACTTCACCCGTGGGCGTCAGAATCTGCGCCACATGTGCGAAGAAGTCACTCAACAGCTTCTTGTTGTTCTCCATCTCCTTGTTCTGCCCGTCTTCTCCGCGTGGAGCTCGGACACACGGGAAGTTCCAAATAACGCGGTCGAATTGCCCCAGCGACTTCATCTGCTCGGCATCTGTAGCATCCACCTCATGCTTCACCGTCACATGAGGCATTGCATTTAGCTCCTCGAGGATCTTTTCGCCGTCGGGATACGTCTCTACCACCGTCTTCTTGCTCTCGTGCGACGTGGTGACAAGCTGCACGCCAGAGTCCGGACCCAGAGCTCGGGCGAGCGCCAAAGAGTACGAAAAGTTGCCATCTCCAACAGTCAAAATGCTCTTCACCTGCTTGGCATCGTACAAGCCAACCTTATAGCTTGCAATCTCACTTTCACTCTTCTGGTCGTCAGACTTGGACATCCGTGGACACATCTCAGGTCGCACATTAGGCAACAGTCCAGGACGGTTATGCAGTACAATCTTGTAACAACAAGCGATGCATCGTCTAAGCGCACAGCGCAGCGTGTCTTGATGCACGTGCAGCAGATGCAAGTCGCGCCACTGCTCGGAACTCTTGACGTCCATTGTCGGTACAGACTTCCCCGGCAAAGGGAGAATCGTGTGCATAAGTATACCTCCCAGACATAGTGGATCCTAGCATGCGATTTGCATCAACTGTTTTTTGGTGTACTGATCTAAGTTAGGTTGGAGGTATCATTTCAAGACCAAATGTCTGTGCGTCGTATTATGTCCTACTAAAACCTAACTTAATTAAGTACATGTGGCTGAATGCGAATTCCTGTTCCAACTTGTTGACTTGAAATTATTATTGGTCCCACCTTTCTCCCTTTGCCGGGGAATTCTGTATGATTGGTCTACGGCATTCAATACTCCCTCTCTCGAGTGACGTTCTGCTATCTGATGTAGTGCACACCACTGCTTCAACGTCAGAGAAAAAACCTCGTTTGTATTCTCCCGAGGTTTTTTCCTAGTATAAATCAGACTCCCCAAGCTTAAAAGCTTTCCGCATCCAAGAAGGCGGAAGAGGAGCTACAGCTTTGGCGTTCGTTAAGGCATTCTTGAAGAGGACACGAAGCGCCATGGACCAGCTGATCCCCATCATTAATAAGCTACAGGACGTCTTTAGTGCCATTGGACAGTCCCCCATTAATCTGCCGCAGATTGTGGTCATTGGCAGTCAAAGTAGTGGCAAGTCGTCTGTGCTGGAGAATATTGTGGGCAAGGACTTTCTCCCTCGAGGCTCTGGCATCGTCACACGTCGTCCACTTGTACTACAGCTTTACAACTCGTCAGGTACTGTACCTGTTGACGAAGAGGGAGGTGAACCGGTGGAGGAATGGGGAGAATTCCTCCATTTACCTGGTCAAAAGTTCGCTGACTTCAATGAGATCCGACGGGAGATTGAGAAGGAGACAGACCGTATCACGGGCAAGAACAAGGGTATTAGCAACAAGAGTATCAACCTCAAGGTCTTCTCTCCTCATGTGCTCAACCTCACGCTTGTGGATCTTCCTGGCATCACTAAGGTGCCGGTTGGAGATCAACCTGTCAATATTGAGGAACAGATCCGAGACATGTGCACAGAGTTCATCTCGAACCCGAACTCCATTATCCTCGCTGTCACCTCAGCCAACACAGATCTGGCCAACAGTGACGCTTTGAAGATGGCACGAGAGATCGATCCTGATGGACAACGTACCATTGGAGTGCTCACCAAGCTCGATCTGATGGATGACGGTACTGATGCCATGGATATGCTGCAAGGACGCGTCATCCCACTCAAGAGAGGATATGTCGGCGTCGTGAACCGCAGCCAGGCGGACATCAATTCCCAGCTGTCGATTCGCGATTCGCTGTCCAAGGAGCAGAACTTCTTCAAGACGCACCCTGCCTACCGAGCCATCGCCTCGAGGATGGGCACACAGTATCTGTCCAAGACACTTAACACGATCTTGATGCACCACATTCGAGACTGTTTGCCGGACATTAAGTCCAAGATCAGCAGTATGATTTCCGATCTTGACCAAGAACTGGGTGAGATGGGATCCCCTACGGAACAGATGACGCCCACTGAAATGGGCGGCTGCTTGCTCAATCTGCTGTCGCACTTCTCGAGCAATTTTACGAATTCGCTAGATGGACGCAACCATCAGCTTGTGGAAATGGACGAACTCTACGGTGGTGCTCGTATTAACTACATTTTCAACGAAATCTTCTCGAAGTCACTGCGTGAAGTGAACCCGTTTGATGGGCTAAGCGATGAGGATATCCGTACCACCATTCGCAACGCCAATGGACCACGTCAATCTCTGTTTGTCCCAGAAGTATCGTTTGAACTGCTGGCGAAGCGCCAGATTAGCCGATTGGAGCAGCCTGGCTTACAGTGTGTGGATCTTGTGTTTGATGAGCTGCAGCGTGTGACGTCGCAGTGTGAGACAATTGAATTGACGCGTTTCCCTGAATTGCGAGACCGTGTCATGGAGGTGGTTAATGGTATGCTGCGTGGTTCGTTGGTTCCGACGCAAGCGATGATTCAGAACCTCATCCAGATTGAGTTGGCCTACGTGAACACAAACCACCCTGACTTTATCGGTGGAAGCCGCGCAGTGGCTCAATTGATGGAAAGAATGCAGCGTGAAACCATGGCATCTGCTGGAGCACCTAACAACAATATGATTAATCAAGACCCACGGCGTGGGGGTCAAGCACCAAAGCAAAATGCTGTTCCTCCGGCTCATTCTGGAGCTGCTGAGGAAAAGCAAGAAGGCAACGGACTCCTGTCATTTTTCGGTGGCGGTCGCAAGAAAAGTGGTGCGGATACTTCCACGAGCTCGAAGCCAGCAGTTGTGAAGCTTCCTCAGGTACCAGTGAACATGCGCCAAGGGGATGACCCAACAGACCGAGAACGCATTGAGACAGAAATCATCAAGAGCCTGCTAGCTTCCTACTTTGATATCGTGCGGAAAAACTTCCTCGACTTGGTGCCGAAGGCCATCATGTGCTTCATGGTAGGAAACGCAAAAGAAAACATTCAGAACGAGCTGGTCTCCTCGCTGTACCGTGATGACAAGCTTACGGAGCTATTGGCAGAGACTGGTGATATTGCGGCGAGACGCTCTAACTGTGACGAAATGCGGACGCTACTACAGCGTGCGCTAGAGATCGTGAATGAAGTTCGCGATTTCAACACGTTTAAATGATCGAGTTGCCAAGATCGTAGAAGAGAACGCCCGTAGCCTGATATTGAAGAGGAGATATCTGGAGCAGTGTCGTGTCGGAGCCTCCTTTAATATACCTTTCGTTTGCTTTATCATTTTGGTATTGGTGTTAAATCGATGCCTCACTACATTACATGTGCGTCTAGTTAAGGCTGAAATCTGACGCCGGTGTTCCTGTCCGAACCTCAACTTCGAGAGTTGCCCTACTGTCTTCATCTAGACTGTGTTTCTTTCCGCTGTTGGCAGATGTAGACACCATGTTTTCGAGGTCGGCAGAAGTAGCAGTACCTTCCGTAGCTGAAGCTTCTTCGCCGAAAATGTCATCAAACTCTGCGTCATACTTCCCAGTGCTGGGCAGTAAAGTTGGGATTTCGCCAAAGTCTGCAGTCTCGGATGTTGCAGCAGACGAATCGCCAAAAATCTCGTCAAACTCATCTACACTTGCTGGTGGACCATCATCGCTTGTGGCTCCGTGCTCAGCTATATCATCAGCCACACCTACCAGTTCATCACCTTCACAGTCATTTCCACATTTCCCTTCAACATCATCACCACCAATTGAAACCAGGCTGACATCGTTAGAATTCACATCAAAATCTGTCAAGAACGCAGCCGTCTCCGGCGTGCTCGCCGAGACGCTCGACTGTGGTGCGTCGGCCGTGAAGCTTGACGCACGACCTGCCGTATCTGCAGTGAACGATGTGCGCCGCTCTGCGTCGGTGCCGCCGTCGAACGCCGGGGTGTCTGCGGGCGAACCGAAGTCCGCCGTCTCCGCCGCGCCAAAATCTGTCGAGAACGCAGCCGTCTCCGGCGTGCTCGCCGAGACGCTCGACTGTGGTGCGTCGGCCGTGAAGCTTGACGCACGACCTGCCGTATCTGCAGTGAACGATGTGCGCCGCTCTGCGTCGATGCCGCCGTCGAACGCCGGGGTGTCTGCGGGCGAACCGAAGTCCGCCGTCTCCGCCGCGCCAAAATATGTCGAGAACGCAGCCGTCTCCGGCGTGCTCGCCGAGACGCTCGACTGTGGTGCGTCGGCCGTGAAGCTTGACGCACGACCTGCCGTATCTGCAGTGAACGATGTGCGCCGCTCTGCGTCGGTGCCGCCGTCGAACGCCGGGGTGTCTGCGGGCGAACCGAAGTCCGCCGTCTCCGCCGCGCCAAAATCTGTCGAGAACGCAGCCGTCTCCGGCGTGCTCGCCGAGACGCTCGACTGTGGTGCGTCGGCCGTGAAGCTTGACGCACGACCTGCCGTATCTGCAGTGAACGATGTGCGCCGCTCTGCGTCGGTGCCGCCGTCGAACGCCGGGGTGTCTGCGGGCGAACCGAAGTCCGCCGTCTCCGCCGCGCCAAAATCTGTCGAGAACGCAGCCGTCTCCGGCGTGCTCGCCGAGACGCTCGACTGTGGTGCGTCGGCCGTGAAGCTTGACGCACGACCTGCCGTATCTGCAGTGAACGATGTGCGCCGCTCTGCGTCGGTGCCGCCGTCGAACGCCGGGGTGTCTGCGGGCGAACCGAAGTCCGCCGTCTCCGCCGCGCCAAAATCTGTCGAGAACGCAGCCGTCTCCGGCGTGCTCGCCGAGACGCTCGACTGTGGTGCGTCGGCCGTGAAGCTTGACGCACGACCTGCCGTATCTGCAGTGAACGATGTGCGCCGCTCTGCGTCGATGCCGCCGTCGAACGCCGGGGTGTCTGCGGGCGAACCGAAGTCCGCCGTCTCCGCCGCGCCAAAATCTGTCGAGAACGCAGCCGTCTCCGGCGTGCTCGCCGAGACGCTCGACTGTGGTGCGTCGGCCGTGAAGCTTGACGCACGACCTGCCGTATCTGCAGTGAACGATGTGCGCCGCTCTGCGTCGGTGCCGCCGTCGAACGCCGGGGTGTCTGCGGGCGAACCGAAGTCCGCCGTCTCCGCCGCGCCAAAATCTGTCGAGAACGCAGCCGTCTCCGGCGTGCTCGCCGAGACGCTCGACTGTGGTGCGTCGGCCGTGAAGCTTGACGCACGACCTGCCGTATCTGCAGTGAACGATGTGCGCCGCTCTGCGTCGGTGCCGCCGTCGAACGCCGGGGTGTCTGCGGGCGAACCGAAGTCCGCCGTCTCCGCCGCGCCAAAATCTGTCGAGAACGCAGCCGTCTCCGGCGTGCTCGCCGAGACGCTCGACTGTGGTGCGTCGGCCGTGAAGCTTGACGCACGACCTGCCGTATCTGCAGTGAACGATGTGCGCCGCTCTGCGTCGGTGCCGCCGTCGAACGCCGGGGTGTCTGCGGGCGAACCGAAGTCCGCCGTCTCCGCCGCGCCAAAATCTGTCGAGAACGCAGCCGTCTCCGGCGTGCTCGCCGAGACGCTCGACTGTGGTGCGTCGGCCGTGAAGCTTGACGCACGACCTGCCGTATCTGCAGTGAACGATGTGCGCCGCTCTGCGTCGGTGCCGCCGTCGAACGCCGGGGTGTCTGCGGGCGAACCGAAGTCCGCCGTCTCCGCCGCGCCAAAATCTGTCGAGAACGCAGCCGTCTCCGGCGTGCTCGCTGAGACGCTCGACTGTGGTGCGTCGGCCGTGAAGCTTGACGCACGACCTGCCGTATCTGCAGTGAACGATGTGCGCCGCTCTGCGTCGATGCCGCCGTCGAACGCCGGGGTGTCTGCGGGCGAACTGAAGTCCGCCGTCTCCGCCGCGCCAAAATCTGTCGAGAACGCAGCCGTCTCCGGCGTGCTCGCCGAGACGCTCGACTGTGGTGCGTCGGCCGTGAAGCTTGACGCACGACCTGCCGTATCTGCAGTGAACGATGTGCGCCGCTCTGCGTCGGTGCCGCCGTCGAACGCCGGGGTGTCTGCGGGCGAACCGAAGTCCGCCGTCTCCGCCGCGCCAAAATCTGTCGAGAACGCAGCCGTCTCCGGCGTGCTCGCCGAGACGCTCGACTGTGGTGCGTCGGCCGTGAAGCTTGACGCACGACCTGCCGTATCTGCAGTGAACGATGTGCGCCGCTCTGCGTCGGTGCCGCCGTCGAACGCCGGGGTGTCTGCGGGCGAACCGGAAGTCCGCCGTCTCCGCCGCGCCAAAATCTGTCGAGAACGCAGCCGTCTCCGGCGTGCTCGCCGAGACGCTCGACTGTGGTGCGTCGGCCGTGAAGCTTGACGCACGACCTGCCGTATCTGCAGTGAACGATGTGCGCCGCTCTGCGTCGGTGCCGCCGTCGAACGCCGGGGTGTCTGCGGGCGAACCGAAGTCCGCCGTCTCCGCCGCGCCAAAATCTGTCGAGAACGCAGCCGTCTCCGGCGTGCTCGCCGAGACGCTCGACTGTGGTGCGTCGGCCGTGAAGCTTGACGCACGACCTGCCGTATCTGCAGTGAACGATGTGCGCCGCTCTGCGTCGGTGCCGCCGTCGAACGCCGGGGTGTCTGCGGGCGAACCGAAGTCCGCCGTCTCCGCCGCGCCAAAATCTGTCGAGAACGCAGCCGTCTCCGGCGTGCTCGCCGAGACGCTCGACTGTGGTGCGTCGGCCGTGAAGCTTGACGCACGACCTGCCGTATCTGCAGTGAACGATGTGCGCCGCTCTGCGTCGGTGCCGCCGTCGAACGCCGGGGTGTCTGCGGGCGAACCGAAGTCCGCCGTCTCCGCCGCGCCAAAATCTGTCGAGAACGCAGCCGTCTCCGGCGTGCTCGCCGAGACGCTCGACTGTGGTGCGTCGGCCGTGAAGCTTGACGCACGACCTGCCGTATCTGCAGTGAACGATGTGCGCCGCTCTGCGTCGGTGCCGCCGTCGAACGCCGGGGTGTCTGCGGGCGAACTGAAGGTCCGCCGTCTCCGCCGCGCCAAAATCTGTCGAGAACGCAGCCGTCTCCGGCGTGCTCGCCGAGACGCTCGACTGTGGTGCGTCGGCCGTGAAGCTTGACGCACGACCTGCCGTATCTGCAGTGAACGATGTGCGCCGCTCTGCGTCGATGCCGCCGTCGAACGCCGGGGTGTCTGCGGGCGAACCGAAGTCCGCCGTCTCCGCCGCGCCAAAATCTGTCGAGAACGCAGCCGTCTCCGGCGTGCTCGCCGAGACGCTCGACTGTGGTGCGTCGGCCGTGAAGCTTGACGCACGACCTGCCGTATCTGCAGTGAACGATGTGCGCCGCTCTGCGTCGGTGCCGCCGTCGAACGCCGGGGTGTCTGCGGGCGAACCGAAGTCCGCCGTCTCCGCCGCGCCAAAATCTGTCGAGAACGCAGCCGTCTCCGGCGTGCTCGCCGAGACGCTCGACTGTGGTGCGTCGGCCGTGAAGCTTGACGCACGACCTGCCGTATCTGCAGTGAACGATGCGCCGCTCTGCGTCGGTGCCGCCGTCGAACGCCGGGGTGTCTGCGGGCGAACCGAAGTCCGCCGTCTCCGCCGCGCCAAAATCTGTCGAGAACGCAGCCGTCTCCGGCGTGCTTGCCGAGACGCTCGACTGTGGTGCGTCGGCCGTGAAGCTTGACGCACGACCTGCCGTATCTGCAGTGAACGATGTGCGCCGCTCTGCGTCGGTGCCGCCGTCGAACGCCGGGGTGTCTGCGGGCGAACCGAAGTCCGCCGCGCAAAAATCTGTCGAGAACGCAGCCGTCTCCGGCGTGCTCGCCGAGACGCTCGACTGTGGTGCGTCGGCCGTGAAGCTTGACGCACGACCTGCCGTATCTGCAGTGAACGATGTGCGCCGCTCTGCGTCGGTGCCGCCGTCGAACGCCGGGGTGTCTGCGGGCGAACCGAAGTCCGCCGTCTCCGCCGCGCCAAAATCTGTCGAGAACGCAGCCGTCTCCGGCGTGCTCGCCGAGACGCTCGACTGTGGTGCGTCGGCCGTGAAGCTTGACGCACGACCTGCCGTATCTGCAGTGAACGATGTGCGCCGCTCTGCTTCGATGCCGCCGTCGAACGCCGGAGTGTCTGCGGGCGAACCGAAGTCCGCCGTCTCCGCCGCGCCAAAATCTGTCGAGAACGCAGCCGTCTCCGGCGTGCTCGCCGAGACGCTCGACTGTGGTGCGTCGGCCGTGAAGCTTGACGCACGACCTGCCGTATCTGCAGTGAACGATGTGCGCCGCTCTGCGTCGGTGCCGCCGTCGAACGCCGGGGTGTCTGCGGGCGAACCGAAGTCCGCCGTCTCCGCCGCGCCAAAATATGTCGAGAACGCAGCCGTCTCCGGCGTGCTCGCCGAGACGCTCGACTGTGGTGCGTCGGCCGTGAAGCTTGACGCACGACCTGCCGTATCTGCAGTGAACGATGTGCGCCGCTCTGCGTCGGTGCCGCCGTCGAACGCCGGGGTGTCTGCGGGCGAATCGAAGTCCGCCGTCTCCGCCGCGCCAAAATCTGTCGAGAACGCAGCCGTCTCCGGCGTGCTCGCCGAGACGCTCGACTGTGGTGCGTCGGCCGTGAAGCTTGACGCACGACCTGCCGTATCTGCAGTGAACGATGTGCGCCGCTCTGCGTCGGTGCCGCCGTCGAACGCCGGGGTGTCTGCGGGCGAACCGAAGCCCGCCGTCTCCGCCGCGCCAAAATCTGTCGAGAACGCAGCCGTCTCCGGCGTGCTCGCCGAGACGCTCGACTGTGGTGCGTCGGCCGTGAAGCTTGACGCACGACCTGCCGTATCTGCAGTGAACGATGTGCGCCGCTCTGCGTCGGTGCCGCCGTCGAACGCCGGGGTGTCTGCGGGCGAATCGAAGTCCGCCGTCTCCGCCGCGCCAAAATCTGTCGAGAACGCAGCCGTCTCCGGCGTGCTCGCCGAGACGCTCGACTGTGGTGCGTCGGCCGTGAAGCTTGACGCACGACCTGCCGTATCTGCAGTGAACGATGTGCGCCGCTCTGCGTCGGTGCCGCCGTCGAACGCCGGGGTGTCTGCGGGCGAACCGAAGTCCGCCGCGCCAAAATCTGTCGAGAACGCAGCCGTCTCCGGCGTGCTCGCCGAGACGCTCGACTGTGGTGCGTCGGCCGTGAAGCTTGACGCACGACCTGCCGTATCTGCAGTGAACGATGTGCGCCGCTCTGCGTCGGTGCCGCCGTCGAACGCCGGGGTGTCTGCGGGCGAACCGAAGTTCGCCGTCTCCGCCGCGCCAAAATCTGTCGAGAACGCAGCCGTCTCCGGCGTGCTCGCCGAGACGCTCGACTGTGGTGCGTCGGCCGTGAAGCTTGACGCACGACCTGCCGTATCTGCAGTGAACGATGTGCGCCGCTCTGCGTCGGTGCCGCCGTCGAACGCCGGGGTGTCTGCGGGCGAACCGAAGTTCGCCGTCTCCGCCGCGCCAAAATCTGTCGAGAACGCAGCCGTCTCCGGCGTGCTCGCCGAGACGCTCGACTGTGGTGCGTCGGCCGTGAAGCTTGACGCACGACCTGCCGTATCTGCAGTGAACGATGTGCGCCGCTCTGCGTCGGTGCCGCCGTCGAACGCCGGGGTGTCTGCGGGCGAACCGAAGTCCGCCGTCTCCGCCGCGCCAAAATCTGTCGAGAACGCAGCCGTCTCCGGCGTGCTTGCCGAGACGCTCGACTGTGATGCGTCGGTTGTGAAGCTTGACGCACGACCTGCCGTATCTGCAGTGAACGATGTGCGCCGCTCTGCGTCGGTGCCGCCGTCGAACGCCGGGGTGTCTGCGGGCGAACCGAAGCCCGCCGTCTCCGCCGCGCCAAAATCTGTCGAGAACGCAGCCGTCTCCGGCGTCCTCGCTGAGACGCTTGTTTCACTAGTTGCCCATATACCAAACGGAGGGTTGGTAGAAACTTCAGAAGCCGAAAAGTTTCCGAAGAAAGGGTCGTCAGTCTTGGTTGTCTGGAACGCCTCTGTTACAGTGTTCTCTTCATCCCAGCTTGAAAATGCTGGAGTTGATAAAGTTTCTGGTTTGGTACTTATAAATCCCTGTGTGTCGTCACCATCACCCCAGAGGTTGTTGGTAGAATTTCCCCCTAGTGTCTTGAAAGCGCTAAACGAAGGGGGCTCTGTGGTCGATTTAATAGTAGACGTATCATCACTCCAATTCGAGAAGCTTGAGTCTGCCATACTTGAAGCTGCAGCTACATCAGCGAAGGGGTCATCATGAATCGTACTGTTCGTTACCTTTGACACTGGCGCTTTTTTGGGCGCTCTGAAATCCGAAAACGGGTCTACATCGGTAGCAGCTCTACTTGTAACATCCTCAAATGGGTCTTCATGTAAAGAGAATATGGGCTTATCCACTCCGTCCGTATAAGCTTGCATAAGATGTCGCGATTTTTTCTGCAGGATAGACAGAGCTGCGTCTATTTGTTGAGCAAGTTGGGTAAATTCCTGTGCCTGTGCCTCGTCTCGCATTTGGGTTAATGCTCGTGCACTCATACGCTGGGAAGTACTGGTTTCTAAAAGCGCTTGCTTTGTAAGACGCAATACCAGAGGTCGACTCCAAGTCTCGGAACGAACAGCATACTTCATACCCCCTTCTCGGTGGCTGAGAAATTGCAAACCACTTTGTTTCACTACAAGACAATCTGGGGCAGCGCTGTTTGAAGGATCGCAGTGATAATCAAATAGATCGTTGATGGACGAGAACACATCATCACCTAGCGACACAAGGCATTCTCGAAGAGCAGTGTGCCAGATTGCAGTTAGCATAGCAGCGTGCCACACACAAGGTCGGAGCCGAAACCACGCAAGCACAACGCGAAGGCAGCCCGAAAGTAATGGAGTTTCAACGTTGTATCCATACGCTTTTAGCGTTGTCACACAGCGTCGAAACAACGTCCAGGCAATAGCAGCGCGACGTTCGGGCTGAATACGGTTGAACGGAAGACTTTCCAGCTGCCAGAATACATTTTCCCAGTCGGCTCCGATTTCCACGCTATTCCCACCGCGTGGAAGTAGCCACACAAAAGCACGGAGAGCTTCGCACGCCACAAAGGCATTGCTGTGAAGCGTTAGAGAGAGAATACGCTGCTTGAGCTCATTTAGGAAGAGTGGAACCACAATCATCTCGCCTGCTGCCACACTCAACTGAAGAACAACAGCGTCTAGACGCTCGGCTACAAATTGCACAGCTCGGCATATCCGATGCAGCATGACAGTACTATATGCCAGTCTAGTTGAATCTTGAGGAGCTGGAAGCAGCGACAGTAATGCGGCCGCCACTAGTTCAAAAAGGCATTTCGAGCCCCAGTTAGGCTGTTTTCGGAAGCTAGCCTCTGGTGAAGTTCCGCGCAAAACCTCTTCTACAGCCACTAAAAGAACTGCAGGACCAACCGATGGTTTTGCCGTTGGGTCATTGGGAACAGCAGCTTGAACAACATCTATCAAGTACTCCTGGATTTGTGCCGACAGTGTGTTGGAAACAAAATAACCGTGAAGCGCAGGATTCTGGTCCGTCGTTGGTTTCGGAATTGCACTAGACGATGACTCAAGCAGTGCTGGTTCAAGAATCGTGCTTGCTTGACTGTTGGTTGCAGAGCTGTGTTGCTGCTGATGAACTGGCAATCGATACAACTGTCCACATAGCCGTAGCAAGTACACCGACGTCAACGTGTCTCCATTGAGCAACACTCTTGGCCGTGTTTTCAACAGATACAATTCAACTGCCTTGGCCGTAGTAGCTGCATTCGTCTGCTTGCCTTCTTTAAGCGCTGACGACGTAACAAGTGACAACAGAGTTTTCGCTGCATGTCGAGATGCTGCACTCGCTGGCGTCATAAACGCGAGTTGTGTTAACTTGTCCACGGCAAAGATTTGCTCGTCAGGAGCTGTATGGAAACGTAGAGCATGGCAAGCTCCAGTGATAGCCCCGTATTGGGCCGGCGCAGGAGGAGGAAGGCGCTTCCCCTTTGCATCCATCGGGTTTTCGACGTAAGCAAGCACTGGCGACTGCTGTAGTAACGTCGTAGCGTACGTTACAAGTTGTTCTCTCTTGCTAAAGACCCGACAGAGTTGCGCATACACTCGCAACGTGGCTCGTTGTCTCGGTAGCAGCAGCCCTGGCGGTGTCGTCACAGTTGTCTCCAATGTTAAGAGGAAGCTAGTCAGCACCTGTTCCGCTGGATCAACATTCTGCTCCTGTGAGTCCATTAGCCTCGTTGTCATCTCTTTCTGGATCTCAAACTGGTCGATCAGTCGCCCTAGGAGACACAGCGCAATCCGAGCGATGCGCTGGTGCTCATCCTTGAGTAACGTGATCTCCTTTTTGTCCTTAAGTTGCGGCAACAGCGAGCACAAACCGCTGAGCAGCGACTGCGGAATCCGCGAACCACGGGCCGCTGACGTGTAGAAAAAAGTGAGAGCACGAAGCACATCCGCCATCTTGCGCGACGCCACGTCCTTAGAGCCCAACAGCTTGGCTAATTCATTCAGTAGTTGCTGCTCCGACGAGCATTTGCTGCGCAGATACCCGTTCATGGCGGTTGGCCGAGTATGAGAGAATGGGGAAGGATCGCGTCGCTTAAAGATCAGTCAGTAGAACGGGGTTCAACCCTCATTTGAGTGTCACAACCGTTACGTGACATTGTGTGAATATAACACTGCTGCAACTTGACAAAAGAAGCATCTACTGCTCACGGAGTTCGATCTTCATGCGCTCCTCGTAGCTTTGTTTCTTCTTCTCCTGCTTATCCCCGGCAGCCAATGCTGCACCACCAGCAACAGCAAAAACGGTGGCGGTCTGAGCCACCACGCGCGCTTGCATGAACCTGTTGCCCAGTTTGGATTGACCTCGTTGGAATGTCACCAGACCTCCCAGCAATACGGCCGTGGTGAATGCACAGCCTAATGGGACCAGCGGATCCTCCTTCACGCGCGTCCAGAGAGACTTCTTACCGCCGTAGCGCTCGTCCTCCATCCAGCTGAAGTCCCCAACTGCATACACGCGCGGCGGCTCAGCCTCTTTGCGGTCCAACGGCATCACTACTGATTGAACTCTGTGCAAATCGTCACCCCACGTTTAACAGTTTTCTTCACGCAACCTTCAGGGAACCTATTCTCAAAAGTGTAGCTTGACAGGGCAAGTTCTGTGTACTATTGTTACGAACCCTCTTCTTCATGATGATCGTACTGGCTTGCTTTCGCCATCGCCTCGGCAGCACGAAGTTTACGCTCAACATTAGCACGGCGTCTATCAGTGCGTGGAAGCAATCTACGAGCTGCTGTCAGGTGTTTCACGGCTTCACCCCAAGCTTCATTTGGCGTGAGGACGCTATCAGCATAAATCAAATGCGTCTCCCAGTTCTTCGGACGCAACTTGAAGGACCGTTGAAAAGCTGCAACAGCTTGCTGGAAATCCCCCAATGCTGCGAATGTACGGCCGTATGTACACATCAAGATACTCCAACTGGTTTTCTCGTATTCGGGGACCTCAGACAGAGCGCTCTCCACAATTGTTTTGGCACGTTCTGGGTCTAGCGGCAACTCCAACAACGCACGGATATTCCATACAGAAGCATCCGAAGGATCGATCTTCAGTGCCTTTTCATATGCAGAACGAGCTGCTACAAATCGACGATTCCGCTGTTCAATCTTACCCAATTCAATAAGCAATGGAGCATCGTTGGGCACATGCTGACTTGCTCTGGTCAGGACTGAGCGCGACGCTTCATAATTTCCCAGCCTAGCCTCCACACGTGCCAACGCCCGCCACGACTCGACGGATGTTGATTGTACCTGTGTAGCTTCCTCGTAGAGTTCTCGAGCATTATCGAGCTCTCCGTGTTGCTCTTCAAAGTCTCCAAAAGCCTGCAACACTGGCCCAGTGTTTTGCAAGTTTTTGAGCGCATTCTCGAAAATCTTGCGCGCATTCCGCATACGACCACGTCTTTTATATAAAATGGCAAGTGACATCATGGAAGGCACGTGATCCCTGAACTGTTCCAAAGCCTCGATGTACAGGCCCATAGCTGCCTCCTCGTTACCCAGCTCTTCCTCCATTTTCGCATACGAGTTGTATGCCGAAGGCTCCACGTATAGTCCACCGTCAATGAGCCGACGATACGCTCTTCGAGCTTCGTACACGTCTCCAAGCTTAAAATGAGCCATAGCACCGAGAAGAATAAGCCACTTGTGTGTCGGGAAACGTTCAAACGCAGTCGAGATCACAGCCAGCGTGTTCTTGTACAGTCCAGCATCGTACTCTGCTTTGGCCCAGGCATGCCAAACTTGACCTGTCGCTCTCGGGTGAGAGACCGCACTCTGAAAAATACTGCGAGCTAATCCAACATGCTGGCATTTTGCCTCAAAGACACCATAAGCCTGCATTATAAGCACGTCCTTTGGGTGCTCCTCCAGCAGCTCCTGGAATCGTTCTCGAGCTTCATCAGGGTGACCAGCCTGCACTTCCCACAAAGCCATTCCGAGTCCCGCCATTGGATTGTGCGGGTCCGTAGCTAAGATTACTTTAAAGATTCGTTTCGCTTCAACAAGGTTTTTCGTCTCCAACTCCATTGAGCCCCAAGATGTCCACAACTCAGCATCAAATGAGATCTTGGATGCTTTTGAGAAGATCATGCGTGCCAGCCCGTAATTGCCTGCTTTCCACTCCTACAATCATCGATTTCAGTTGACAAAACCATCATTATTATACGCTACACCCGCATTACGAAAAATCCAGCGTACCATGACGCCCCACTTGTTCCACATGCCCATATCCTTCGGATAGCGGCGCTGAAGCACATTGCGGAACAGATTTCGAGCGGTAGGAACGTCCTCGCGCACTAGTTCATTCAGTGTAGGCTCAGGTCCCTGCCAGCGGCTCTTGAGGCCGTCCAGATATTTCACATCAGGCTCCCACGGGATCTTGCCGGACAGCTCGCTAAACTTCTTCTCTACTTGTCGCGAGTAGTCCTGTCCTTCATACAACGCATCCATTGGTCGATAGCTGGAGAACTGGCGTGGCTTCATCTGTAAGAGAGCTGAAGATGCACCGCCATGCCTCGCCAGCACTTCGGGACGCCGCAGCGCATGCCCCACAGCAAGCTGCAAGCGCCCCAGTCCTCTCATTTTGCGGAATGCATGTTAAACAAAAAAGAGTGACGTGGCACTGAAATGAAAGGTGAATGAATTATCCGTACTTTTTTATCCGGATATATGATGTAGCCCACATGATTCACAATCGACGCGTTTGAACCAGTCAAATGCCTTGAGTAGCTCCTGCTAGGCGGCAATCGATGCTCATTACGTAAAAGCTTCTTTCCGAGGACTCCACCGTTTACAAGAATCATGTCGGCTGAGGAAGTTGTGGCGGAGGTTGAAGTTCCCAAGGAGCTGGGAGAGATGGACGCCCTCAAGGAGGTGCTCAAGAAGGCGCTCATCCACGACGGCCTGAAGCGTGGCCTGCACGAGGCTGCCAAGGCCCTGGACTCGCGTCGCGCCCGTCTGTGCTGCCTGGCCCAGGACTGCGACGAGCCCAGCTACAGCAAGCTGGTGCGCGCTCTGTGCGAGGAGCACGGCGTGAACCTCATTCTGGTGCCTTCGGGCAAGCAACTAGGCGAGTGGTGCGGTCTGTGCAAGATCGACGCTCTGGGTGAGGCCCGCAAGGTCGTGTCCACGTCGTGCGCCGTCATCACGGACTTCGGTGAGGAGACCCACGCCCTGAACGTGCTGCTGGACTACCTCAAGCGCCAGGGCGAGAACTAAGCATCATCAGGAACAGGTGAACTAGGAGACCCAAGTGTGTAACTACGCGCAATTATAACATGATCTCCTGGAAAGCTGCTGCTGCTGCTAGCGCTGTCCATTGGGACTGAGGCTTCTGTCGGAAGCTTTTACACTTACATCATTTTGTTGAGATATGCTTCTTGTTGATGCTCTGTTATGTCCTCGGCTGCAGAATGTTCGTCTTCTTTATCAAGCACTCAATTAATTTTGATTTCACTTAATACTGCGGCAGTAATTTTCGTACTACTTCGTAGTACGTTGTAGCTTAAACACTTGTGTCCGTTTTGCAGCGAACGCACGAGCTTCTCGCCCTCTCCTTCACCCGGAGAGCACGAGATTGAGCATGGGCGTATTTTTCTGCGCCACCAAACCCAATGGCCATGTTTGGAGCTGCTGAAGATGGTCTGAGTTGAGACGTGTCCTCGTATCCATCGATGCAGGTGAAAGAGGCCTTGGCTCCGCACGCAGCAACTACGTCAGTTTGACTGCCGCTCCAGTTGCCATCTTGGCAGCATGTCCGCTAAGGTTAGCAACCGTTTCATAGTCCACTCGTATCGCAAAGTTCAGCGATCCAGAGGCGCGATGGGCTTCGTGACTTGCCCACCGCTTCTTGAGTATAGGATATCTACCCGATCATCGCTCGTGGGGCGATTTGTCGAGGAAGCGACGTTGTTTGGCCCTGTTCAGTGGTGGCATTTGAGTATCGGCATTGCGACCGTGAACGTCGTGCATTGCAGATGCCCTCATGAACTTGAACTTGCCTTGCGCAACGGGTTCCTCCATCGTTTCATCAGGCATCATTTGCCGCATGCTCATCAGGAACGGATGCTGCATCGCTTCGGTCGGCGTAATGCGAGAATCGGGACTATAAAGGCGTACACAATATTAGTACTGCTGAACTCAGTATCAAGGCACTACACCGTGAGTGGTAACGTACTTGAAGTCCAACATGCGCATGACCAGATCAAGGAATGGCTGATACTGCTCGGGACTATGATTCAGCGTCCCGTATTTTGCAGAGCTGCCAAGGATCTCAGCAACTGTCTTGGTATTATCTGGAATCTGCAAATGAAAGTGTTAGGTTAAGTTCCATTTACAAGGAAAACTTTAACGCTTACTCACCACGTCAACCCCCTTCGGTGGCGTCACCTTGTGCACTTTCAACTGGTAGTCGATCCACTTATTGTTGCCCTCAGTCGTCACAATCTCGTCGAAGTATTCTCGTCGATAACTGGGGTTAGCGCGAGCGATTAGCTCATGTGGTGGCATTCCCAAAATGTTGATGATTCGGTGGAGCTGATCGGTCGAATCGTATCCACAAAACAATGGCTTGCCAGTGTGCATTTCCACTAAAATACATCCGAGACTCCACATATCAATAGCAGCAGTGTAGCGCATGCCCAGCAGAACTTCCGGTGCGCGATAGAATCGACTTTGCGTATATCGATGAATCTGACGACAGTAACATGACTCGTCATTCTCAAAACTCTTCTTCAACACAATGAAAATCACCACCAACACTCACCTGATTGCGGGAAAGGCATGAGCTACCAAAGTCAATGAGCTTCAGCGAGCTGTGTCCATGAGTGACCAGCAAGATGTTCTCCGGCTTCAAATCGCAATGAATCACATTGACGTTTGGGTGACGCATGTACTCGAGCGCCTTCAAGATCTGTCGCGTGAATTTCTTCAGCAATTTCAAGCTAATGCCACGGAAGTTGGTTCCGCGCAGGACGTCAAATAGGTTCGGTCCAAGACGTTCAAATACCAGACACTGATGCCCCTCGTGCATGAACGAATCCGTGAGTCTCACTATAGAAAGTAATAAAACAGAAATTACGACGCAACAGTCAGCAGTCACATCGCATAAGCCTGAGAATGCCTCTTGGGTAATTATTCTCTCTGAGAATAGATCCCGAAACCAAAGTCCTGCATGCGACCGGCTAGAAAACATAAAGAAGCACGTACCTATATGGTTCGTGGCATCATGTTGTTGTGGTACATGCAACTGCTGCAGGATGTTGATTTCAGTCTGAGCCTGTTCCGTGTACTGCTGTTTCTTCTGCACGATCTTGATAGCCACTAGCCTCTTGGTCATGAGGTCCTCAGCTTCCACTACCTGTCCGAACGAGCCCTGTAGTAGTAGTAGCAGTAGTAGTAGTAAGAAACAAACTGTCAGCCTCCTGCTATTATCCGTGTAATAGACCCAGCACGTCCGTACCGCGCCAAGTTTCCTGCCGCGCACGAGGTAGCGGCCATTGTTGAACGTCTCCTCGCCCGTCTCAGAGAAGACGTAGTTGGCAGGCACCTTCTTCTTCTTCTTAGTTAGCACACCTGTATGCTTAGGGTTGTGCTTACGGTAGTAGTTCTAGCACCAGGACGTCATCAGGTCAGTTTTCTAAGACTTCTACCACTTCTAGCGCTCGTATTTTGAAGCGAAAAGCGGCAAAACACGCACCACATTGATGACGTTCAGCGTGCGCAATAGGCCGCGCGTGAGCTGATGGCGGGGCGTCTCCTTGAGCGGCCGCCTGGGCGCGGCGGCGCCGTCCGTGATCTCCATGGCCTGCGGCTGCTCTGGCTGCTGCTCTGTGTCGGTTTGAGCGCCAGAGAAGAAAAGGGAGCGAGTACATTCGCGGTTTTTCTGCGAGGTTTTATCAGCTTCCGAGGTTTTTCAGATATTAACCTGTCTTTTAGAATAATATGCCAATAAGATAGGATCTCGGTTTTGGGTGGTCGCCACGATGCGTTTTATAGTGAAACGTGTGGCGGAAGGTGATTCCTGCAGTTGGGAAGTGCGCTGGTGTATCGATGCGATTTAGCTAACTCGACTCTATCGCGTTTATGGCCACTTTGGAGATGTCGGCTAGTGGCAAAACCAAGGTGAGCAGTGTTGGCGCCTTTTCCATAACGGGGCCAGTTTTCCCGCGCTCAGTCAGCATACAAACTTTCATACTAAAACTCACATCGTCGTCATGCCGGCCCCTCTATGCTAGGATCGCGATACAACTTGAAGAGGCGTTTGAAAAAGAGCAAGGGAAGGGTTACGTTGCCGGTGATCGACATGTTGGTCTCCTTGCCAAAACCGTTTACATTATTATCCGGAGATTTTACGGCAGTTGCTGTTGCTGCATTAATGAGACCGACAAAGTCAACGCGGGAAAAAATAGCGACGAAGTCGTTGCTAACGCCTCGGTCTGTGCATTCATCGTCAATAGTGCTTCCGTCAACCAGGAGCGCGTTTCACAGACCAGGGTGCTCCAGCAACTTGCTAAGTACGTGTAGTAGCAAGCCTACTGTGATATGCATTGTCGATACCAGTCTCTTGCTATTCCGTAAAACCCGCTACGGTAGAAGAATACCCTGTAGTTAGTATAGCTACTGCTTCCGAGGCTCTGGTCAACATGGTCAAATACATCTATTAACGTTGTCTAGACTGGAGCCTGTGGGGAGTTACCACGGTAAAGATACGTTATTGTGTTATGGCCATCATAGTGCGTCAAGCTTCACGGCCGACGCACCACAGTCGAGCGTCTCGGCGAGCACGCCGGAGACGGCTGCGTTCTCGACAGATTTTGGCGCGGCGGAGACGGCGGACTTCGGTTCGCCCGCAGACACCCGGCGTTCGACGGCGGCACCGACGTGTTCCTATAAATTTAAGCATGCAGTACTGTACGGCTTCGTAGTGCCACGTCCGCAATGTCACGCGTACCCATCTCCATTGAATGCGAAGAACCTCCTGCGACTACATGTAGCACTACCTCCTTGCAGGAGGTCATTCCCCAATCTCCCGTGGCCTCCGCACAACAGAATTGGCTATGACGTCACCTACACCAGATGAAGTTGAGGCCATGACGGACCTGGCCAGCGCCACGTACGGGTCGCGCGTACTTTTCGCTACCGACGAGTGGTTCGCCCCTGCGAGTTGCCTACTGCAGCCTGAACCTCCAGTATTCATCGCCGACAAGTTCACGAGCTTCGGCAAGTGGATGGACGGCTGGGAGACTCGACGCAAGCGCATTGCCGGTCACGACTGGTGCATATTGGCGTTGGGTGTGCGCGGTGCTGTGAACGTCATAGACGTGGACACCGCCTTCTTCACAGGCAACAACGCGCCGCGCGTGTCGATCCAGGCCGCCGATTTCTCCCAGGGTAGCGATGGTGAAGCTGCAATGCACATCTTGACCGCAAATGCCACAGACGACCGTCCTATGGGCGTGTGTGCGACACCCGAGGAGTTCGATCTGGTCGAGCAGCTCCATTCCGACAAATGGACGGAGATCGTACCACCAACAACGCTAGGACCTGGATATGCCGAGACACGACACAACCTACTGCAAGTTCAGTCGTCCAAGCAAGGCCCATGGACGCATGTACGAGTTAATATGTTCCCGGACGGAGGTATTGCGCGTCTGCGTGTGTATGGGGAGGTGGTGATGGACTGGCTGCACGTCCCGAGCTCCAAGCTGCTGGATCTTTTGAGTGTTGCTCACGGAGGGAAAGTAATCGGCTTTAACGACGCTCACTACGGACACCCGCGTAATTTGATGGCGCCAGGACGCAGCAAGACGATGGCAGGTGGCTGGGAGACTGCTCGTAAGGTGACACGTCCTGCCGTTTTGGAGGCGGATCCTACGACTGGACTGCTAGAAGTGCCTGGCAAAGACTGGGTCGTGCTCAAGTTGGGGCATTTAGGAGTGATCCAACAAGTTGAAGTGGACACGAACCACTTCAAGGGGAACTTCCCGGAGAGTTGTGTGGTGTATGGGACTCGATTCTATGGCAGCGATACAGGCGAACTCCTGAAGGATGGAGCTATCCAGTGGGAAGTCGTGCTGCCTCGGGTGAAACTACAAGCTCACAAACAGCAACATTTCACTGTAGCAGAGGGAAGTGTGAATTTCATTCCCGCTGGTGTCAACTATGTCAAGCTTGAGATGTTCCCCGATGGAGGGATTAGTCGTCTCCGGTTGTTCGGATTCAAGAAGGAAGCTGAAGCACGGCTGTAAGATGTTCCTAGATTCAACCTTCAGAACGAGTCTTCAGCCCCCATGGCTTGTGCTTGTGTGCTGTTTATTTCGACTTCCCGGCGGTACAATTCCCCTCTTGGCGGCCGAAAGTAAATGCCTTCCCTGATCATATACCCAAGAAATGAATCTATTGTCAGTAAATTGGAAGCTTCTTTCGTTTGATCATCGCTTTGTACCTTATTAGATGAGAAATTGGCAGGTTCCGAATGCGAGCAAGGTGGGTATTCGCTGACGCACGGAGTTTTGCATCCGTATTATTTCCGTGGTCCTTGCTAGAACGTTTTGCTCGTGCAGCAAAAAGTTTCTGCACAGCATTGCTGGACGTAAATGACTCGATGTTTGGTCGACGGTGGCCGTTTGTAATGGCAACTTTCAGCATGTTGTTCATGTTTGGCGTCTTGGTTTCTCTCGCCTTCCTGAAATCGTATTTTTCTGTGGCTGTGTCAATTTCGCCTAGAGAGTTCAACAGCGCTTCTTGGTAGTTTTGGACTGAGATTCGTCCATCGCCGCATGTATCGAAACGATAGAGGAGACGACAACAATCCGATGGCGACGGTAAACTCAGTCCAAGCGCGTTATGAAAGCGTCTCACGCTTTCTATAAAGTCTGGCCACGGTATTAGCGTATCATCATCGAAAGGTTTCTCACTACGTTCGTGATCATGGTTGTTCCAGTGTACTCCACTCGTGGGTTCGTCTACATTGAAGCTGTCTGTCAAGATCCGGATTATCATTGCACGGTCTGACTTTGTTTTCTCCCGGATCTGATGAGCTTGTTGCTTCCAGAAGAACTACACAGAAGGCAGCGTTAGGAATGTGGGGAATTAAACATTTTAGTTGTGTGTTTTACCTGGTGAAAGGGGTCTATCAGAAACGTACGAAATGTGCTAAACGTGACCCCAGTGCTATTACGTGGGGATTGGGATTGAATCCCACGGAATAGCGCAAACCATTCTTGCTTCGAGACGGCGACCACCTCAGCGAAGCCTAAAGCTGTTGCGTGGAATATTAATTCTCGTAAATGGATGACATCACGGATACCAGCATACTCAGAAGGAACCTTCAAGCCTGACTTCGATGGACTGGTAAAGAGAACAAAAAGCTCCTCGATTTTCTTGCCCTCAGCCTTTTGCCACAAGAAATCGCTTAATTGAGACCTCAGCTGGGTGATTCGTCCGTTTTGGGCAGTCTCAGGGAACTCGTGGCTTTCGTGTCCATATCGTCGTACCAACAACTCATTAACTTGAAGACTGTAAAACAAGTCACCATTCAGTCTCCTCCATGATACGATCGAGGCGTAAGCGTTGACGATGTTCGGGTTGAGAGGCAGCAAAGCACTTCGGACAGCACTTTGGTGCGGATGGGATACACTTCCGAGGAAATCAAATGGAATTTGTTGTACAGATAGGCCGAGGGTCGCAGCTGTTATCCGAGCTTCCTCAAAATCAACAGGAGGGTTATCAGTGTCTCGATGTTGTTCAGCAGTAGGTTTCTCTAGCCAAGTTTCGATACGCAACGCTACTTTCGATGATAATATTGTGGCCCATTCTGGTAGAATTGAATTGAGACTCAACGTTCCTTTGTCATGTTCAGTAAAATGCTGGGAAGAGCTCACAATTGGTGGGAAAGTCAAATAGGAATCCCACAGAATAAAAGGATGTTCAGGGTGACGCAAAAGTACGTCTCGTGCGTGATGTTCACGATCAAAATCAAACGAAGATTCGCAGGACTCTTCATCGTATGTGGATATCCAGGGAGAACAAACAATGGAGTCTCGTAATGATGGGTGCTGTAGAACCGAAGCCAAAAAGGATGAGAAATTAGCAGACTGTGGAGTGTTTGTTAAGGCAAATTGATACCTCGACCATAGATATTCATGCTTTTCCGCCAGAATCTCGTGTCTCTGTTGAGTGGGCAAGCAGCAGCTTACTGTCAACAATGGTGTACAACGCTCCACTTCATCTACACGAGGCCTTGTGTAAACGAAGTATTGACCAGGAGATGGAAAGCGCAACTGCATCACACTTAGAGTTTTACGCCGAGACTTATTGCCACCCACTACGTCAAGACGCGTTAATCCGTACTGCCAGATATTATCGCTGTATTCCACCTGAACGACTAGGTCTGCATCGGGTATTGTCGACTCAACCAGCACTATTACCGTATCTTCGGCGTACACTCGGATCCGTTTCGAGAGTAACTTGTACCATTTTGTATCAATTCGCTCTTCATTTTCAGCCTTAGTTCCTTCAACGTGTATTCCTAGGAAACGGATAGAGGAGTGTTGATTTTCATGTGTAGTACCCGTCGAGTCAAGCATGAACGCGTCTCCCTCGTCAGATTTAACGTCAATTACAAACTCATTCCCAAAAACTCCCCCAATCGAACTCTTCAGCGAACAGACAAGTCTTCCGTGAACTTGAGCATTCACAATTACCTCGACCGTAAGAAGGCCATTACCATGTGCCACTTGTGTAATACTTGTAGAAGAAATCACTGGTCCAGTTGAGGCCGAATCATGTTGTGTCATTGATAGCACAAATAAACCGTTCGAACTTGGATCATCATGATTACTGAAGGTGGGTGTGGCAGCCAGCGCGCGTTTGTTTATCGGCTGTACCTGAATGCAGACTCTTGAACCAACGTCGACTTTCAAACAGGCAAACCCTTTCTCAATATTTTGGAGACTTTCGTTATCGGCAACAACTTCGTTGACAATCCAAGCAGGTTGATCGGAGCTTATATTACGGGAGTTCAGCAGCCACACAGAGTTTTCCAAACCCAGATCACAATCCAAAAGTCTGCTTTGGAATGAAGATACTTCAGAAGGCAATAATATGCCAATACATGGAGCTGCAACACCCCAGAGATATGCCTGCTGAATTTCGGGGTGGTTCGCATTAGCGCACCGAATTAGCAGACTGGACGAGTTCCCTCTGCAGCGAATTTCTTCGGATCGATGAGAATAATCTGCTCTACATTCTTCAGGGTGCGGTATCGTAACAATCGCAGGTTGGAAATAGTCACAAAATTTGCTTTTAGTGCCGCATTGCCCGTAAGAATTACTTCCCCAAGTATATACGTCGCCACTTCTTGATATTGCCGCACAGTGATTCCAACCGCAAGAAAATTTAGTAATGAAATTACTAGGCCCTTGACGAAAGAAGTCCACTTGAGCAGGATGGTTCTCAACGTTTGATACAACCGAAGGCCCCAGTCCAAGTTGTCCAAAGCTCCCATATCCCCACGTAAAGACGCAGCCTTCATCAGACAGCAGCATCACGTGCTCCATACCCACAGCAACATCAACTAGCTTAGTGTTCACATTTATCAATGGAAACTCCACAGGAACGCCCTGCCGCATGAACTGAGTCTCACAGCCAGCAGAAGGCAACAATCCCCAATGCCACAATACTGAAGATCCACGAGAAAATAGATATGTTGAAAATGGTCCACAACGCAAAAGTGCAGGGCCGATTTCATCTGAACGTCGCAAAAGTTGGTGAAATTCATTGGATGCTTCCACCGATGTCATTGTAGTGGCGAATTGACAATCTCCCAGACCTAATTGTCCATACTCCCCCACTCCCCATGAAAATAATGAATGATTTCCTCCATTCACAGCGCCCAGCGCTACACAATGGGTAACTCCACACGCAACCTGTGTCACTTGGATTTTACCAGGCACAGAGAGCTCAGTTGGACAACAGAATGCGTCACACATATGTCCACTATGCAACTCGCGTTCTCTCATTGACATCCTTTTTAAAGTTGCTCCAACTGCATGCGCTTTACTTCGTCTCTGGCCATGACGTCGTTGAAATTTCTCGTACGAAACTCTTCGGGGAGTTTCTCCACACTGAAGCAATTGGCCCGAAGCGGTCAAATATACCACAAAGTCCCTCCCACTCTCCACTTTCTCAATCTCCACTTCATCTTCCAGCATCCAATTACCAATTGCAGTCCATGTCCACGCTACTCGGTTCTTCCTAGCGATGAGTTCACATCGCAGCGGCACATTCTTCATCTCTAGCCAAAAATGTTTTTCACTTCAAACCCATCTATTTTCATATATTCTGTTGACCAGGTTGATATGATCCTAATTTGGAGACTTTCCTCATAGCGATGTCAGGCGTCGAGTCTGTAGACGTGCGCGAGCGTCTGCTACCTGATCGGCCAGATGAGGAGCAAGATGTCTTCACGCATGAGGAATTGCTGCATTCCATTGGTTCATTCTCTGCTGTAGTGTGGCCGGTGGCTGTCACTATGCTGCTTGCCAGGTTTGAGCAGCTTAATTCTTTATGATGAAGAGCTCTACTGACTTTACTGTACTGCATTGCTTGTATTGTATTGCAGTTTTGTGTCACTAAATGTGGTGGATCCAGTGTCTGCTAAAGCCCTTGCGGAGTACGTTGCAATTTGACAGTATGATTTCTCCAATCAAATGGAGTTTTTTAACAGTGGGCTGTCATGCATGTAGTGCGTACCTGGTATATGGGCCAGACAAGGACAAAGGAGCTTCTACAGGGACGAAAGTGGAGAACGCACTTGTCAATGCACTAGTTATCGTTTCATTTTTCCTCGTGGCTACTTTCGTCATCGTTTGCTGCTACAAATTCAACTTCAACAGAGTGAGTAGTTTGGATCCTTTTTTTGCAAACCATTTTCTGGTTGCTTTGTTTGCTGATGCTGTTATGTGCTGTAGATGTTGATTGGATACATGATGTTTTCGTCAGCTATGCTACTGGGCATGCTGGGAGGCAATATGATGGTTATCGTCATTGCCAGATTGGAGGTCCCCGTCGATGTCTTCACAATGTTGTTTGCTATGTACAATTTCTCGGTTGTTGGCGTGCTGTCGATCTTTTACCAGAAGGGAACGCCAATGTGGCTGACACAAACATACTTGGTGGCCACTTCAATCATTATGGCGTGGCAACTTGGACAATTTCCGGAATGGAGCACCTGGGCACTTGTAATTGTGCTTGCGTTTTACGACTTGTGCGCGGTGCTGACACCGTGTGGACCGTTGAAGTGGCTTGTGAATCTGGTGCAGCAAGAAGGACGTCCACTACCTGGTATGTCTGCGGAAACGCCGCGTATACTGGCTACTGTTTCTCACTGAGCTCTTATTCTCGTATATGTAGGATTGCTTTATGAGGCAGAAATCCATCGCGACCACTCTGGTCATACTGCTCAACCTATTCATGAAAATGTGTATTACCAGTGCGAGTCGGAAATACCTCTTCGCCTTGGTTCACCTCGGGGTCCACCAGAAAACGCCGAATCTTCTTCTGCCCAAGTCTCTCTGACGCCTCGTCAGGCTCAACTGCGCGCTCGACTGGTTGACTTCTATGCAAAACACAACCCATCGGCAATTGCCCGTGTGGATAAGATTTTGGAACGTTATCATGGACGAGAAGCCGAACTTTGGCACGATCTGTACCAGAAGTATATCACTGAGGAAGGCGGTACGATGTTTATATTGGCCCATGTTTCTTGAGGTTGAGTGCTAACATGTTGTTTGCTAAACCATAGAGGTGGATGAAACGATTAAGCTAGGCTTGGGGGATTTTGTATTTTACAGCGTTTTGGTATCACGGGCTGCCAAGTACGACTTCTCTGCGATGATTGGATGTATGGTGTCTGTCCTGATGGTTAGTACTCTTAACTTATCACACTGTAACGAGAGCCATGATGTTGCGTACTGACACGATTTTGTCTTTAGGGTCTTGGAGGCACACTTCTTCTTCTTGGAGTTTATCAAAAAGCACTTCCAGCACTTCCGATATCCATTTTGCTTGCTGTCGTGATGTACTTTTGGCTTCGAGTGGTGTTCGTGGACTTTGCCAGCAATGCGCTAAACCTTGGTGTTCCTCTGTAATACACCTGCTCGATGGGAGTCCAAAATGCTTCGATAACTTGCTATTAAAAAAGTTTATAAAAAGTTCCCTTCCTGGATACAATTTTTGAGGAAAGAGGTCAAAAATGTAAATCCTAACAAGTGAAGTGCTTCAAGCTCGATCTTCCACGGCAACGTGTCTGCGAGCCACATTTGGACTTCGTGTTTGAAGTCTTCGTTCGTCTGAATCGCCACAGTAATGGTCAGCAGTGATGTCATAATATGTTTTAGTGAGTAGAGCCGCACTTGGATGAAGCTTGCTCGCATCAACGAGTCTGCTACGGCGATATCTTTTCGCGTAAGTAATTTAAAGGCTGAGTTTGGCAAGCCCAAGGCTGCGACTTGAGATGGTCGAACTCCAACCCACTTAATGTCGACAGCTGTACAGATAAAATACAAGACGACGGAATGAGCATATACCATCCGCGGTGTGCGATACTCAAACATACCATATTGAAGTGATTCTAGAGGCATTCGAGCTGATCCCAGTTTATATGTTAGCTGTCAAAAACACTGTTAGAAAAACAAACATTTCGTTTTGAAATCTTAAGCTTACCATGATGGAGAGGCCGAATGGATTGCAGTCACAGAGACCGAGGACTGGAATGTTTAGAGCGCTGCTCAACAGGCTAATAAACATTCTAGACGGAAGAACTTGCGGTGAATGGCTAGCATACCTGTTTCATGCGCAAAGCTTACCTCGTAGCTAGATCCGGGAATCCCCTACCCGTGATCAAAATGCTTGGAACTATCTCAAAAAACTTATCTTCTCTGGTACCGATAAGTACAAAACTAACGGTAAATGCATATGCAAAAGCAACAACAAAAGCTAAAACACCTCCTTATAATACCTGAGACGATTAAAGATGCCTTCAAGATTCACAAACGAAATCAACCAATCTCATACGGTATGAACTATAAAATCTGCTCCATCCCAGTTTAACTTACCATCTTTTTCGATCACAAGGATGAACTTTGCGTTGCTTTTCCTGTATATCCAAGGAATAACACCTCATTACAATTTTCACCAAGAACCAACGACTTGGTTGTGAAAACCACGTCATATATGACATACAGGTCGCTTGGTTTCAACTGCAGAAGCTCTTGAGTAATTGAAACCTCTTCTCCGCTCACAAAATGTCTCCACTGTTCGTCTCGCTTCAAGCCAAAGGTTAAAACACCGCGCATAATCATCATGCATGCTCTTGTATTGACGCACAAACAAGCTGATGTCACCTGTGAAGCATCCTTTAGTTGCACCGACAATATTTAAGTGCCCTCTTGGGATGCCTAGAATGCTTCCAGCATCTACCAGGTGCGAACACCACGCACAAATGAAAACAAGGTATAGCAATGGACAGTAAAGAATGGTTTACCTAAGATTGCTTCATCCGCCTCACTTTGCCCTTTGAAGAACGAGTGCAGATAATAAACATCTCGCTACAATACGGGAAAATATTAAATTTGAAAGCAAAGAGTTGCAGAGTAGCAATAGAAACCTGCGTTGCCGTCTTGTTTTCTGTGAGAAGAGCATGAGCCGTCTGCAAAATCAGCCAGATACCAGTGTATCTCC
The DNA here is from genome assembly GCA_018806915.1 of Phytophthora colocasiae. Lineage (NCBI taxonomy): Eukaryota > Oomycota > Peronosporomycetes > Peronosporales > Peronosporaceae > Phytophthora > Phytophthora colocasiae. The sequence continues at coordinate 845,193 of JAGKQI010000033.1, read as the reverse complement.
TTCCTCCTTTTCGGTTCTAAGCACACATCATCAAACCATCAGAATAGCAATTATTCGAGTTGTAAGATAGCAGTGTGGCGGTACCAGTTTGATCAAACGCGTCTCGTTGCCGTGAAATTGTTGCTGTTTCTCTTGGTCGTAAATCATCGCTGACGAATCGCGCTTCAACTTGATATCCAGTCAATATATGTCCCCATATAGCAACCTCACAATACATACCGCCTCGAGTTCTAGTATTTTTCCATCCTGTACATCAAAAATCTTAACCATTGTTCACCAAAGCCGCACTTCTGCTAGACTCGCACCACTAGGCACTCCAAGAATTCAGCTGCTAGCGCTTCGATACGATGCAAAACCTGCCCAATTACCACCATCAACATGCCATTCACACAGGAAGGAGAGATACGCAGCTCTTACGTCATCTCTAGACAGCTCGTTCGATCCTGTGGCCATTTGCTGTCTCTTTGCCGTGGCAAAATGCGGAATGACCATCACTCCTGCAACTTCAACGTCAACAACTCATGGATTCCGCACTCGAGCACATTGACAAATTTCAGAAAACTGGTGGGACAAAAAATGGCTTGCTTGTCATTGGCGTTAGATCAGGCGGATGCCTGAGAATGATTCGCCGTTCGGCCGCGGGGTTCTGCTCGTGGCGCGCAGGAAACAAGTGTGTCCTCGCCAGAATGTGAAGGACTGACACTCGGAATGTTCACAACACAGTTGTTCGCACTCATCCACGTTGGCCACTTGCTGGTTCATGAGGTCGTTGATGTCGCCACCAGCATCCATCCAACTGCTGGTGAAGTGCTGAAAGAAACATTTCTTCTGCTGCCTTTTGGAAGACTCCTCATCACTTTTCAAGCTGCGTCTAGCAACCTCACTACCCTCTTCCTGGACGTCCAACACGGAGATCGGTGTCATGTAGGAAGCGTAAAGGGCCATGGAGTTTGTGTGAGTGCAAAATGGTCCTGTCAACGAGCTGCAGACATCGACTGCATCGGCATTGACTTCGGCTGCTCTAGGCTCAATTGGTTTCAAGTCGGGTAGACCCTCAGCTGACTCAGTTTTGGCCACACTAAGAGCTTCGATGCCTGGGCACCATTGCAAGGTTGAGAGCGCAACGAGGAGGAACGCCACTTCAGTATTTGGTCTCTTCATGCTGCTGACGATTAGACCATCACATTCTAGGCCTGGTGGATTGGGATTGGCTGAAAAAGGATACTTGGATCGCCTCGAAAGGTCATAAGCGAATCCAGCAGCTCTGGAACCTGCGGCAGTATGTCCATTGTATATGCGTTGGTAGCACGACAACAGAGCGTGCTATGCGAGCATACGGACCAGAACGGCAACTTCCCAACCGTCACACGTGCAGTGCTCAAGCATCTTGCAGAGCATGAACCCAGCGCGTCGGCTGCGGCCTCCAAGAGCGTGTTCCCGTACAACGAATTCAACTTCTTTTTCCTGCATGACGACGGGATTACGTATATGTGCATGGCGGAGGAGCGTGTACATGCAAATGTAGCGTTCATGATGCTAGCTGAGATGCAAACCATGTTCCTGGCAAAATACAAACAGCAGGCACAAACAGCTTTGGCATATGCGATGACATCCTTCACCCCGACGCTGGACTCGCTTATGAAGAAGTACGACAACTACAAGATCGAAACACCTATGTCACAGGTGCGGCAAAAGATGGAGCGAGTCAAGACGCTTATGATTGAGAATGTTAACCAGGTGCGGACTGACAGAGCGATAAATCGTGTTCACCGTGCTAATGCAATCGTCTTGGTGTTGTCAGTTAATGGATCGTGGCGAAAAGATCGAGCTGTTGGTTACAAGGACGACCAAATTGCAGCAGGATGCTATGAAGTACGAGGCATCGGCTAAGAAGCTCAAGAATGCGTATTGGTGGATGAATGTCAAGTACTGGATTTACGTTGCGCTTGCCTTGGCCGTAATTGCACTCGTCGTCACGTTCACAGTGTGTGGAACTGACCTTTCAAGCTGTGCTTCGCGAATTGAAAGCAAGGCGGAAGATGGAATTGACAAGGTTGCCGCTACAACTTCGGGTGTAGCAGCCAATGCAGCTGATAAAACATCCACAGGAATTGCTGGTGGTAATTAGGTGAAGCCAATGTGATCCTGTTTTTGATCTCTTCATTAGTTTGGTAAAGGCATTAACGCCGAAGACGTGACTGCTGAACGTCAAAGCAAAGGCGTAACACCTTACTTATCACCAGAAAACGTTTTAAAGACATGCTGCTTACATGTCGCCCGAGGAGGCCGTGTCTGCAGCCGCAGACTTCAGCAGCTCGTCCGTCTCTTTCTCGGTGAGTTGGCGGTGCACGATCTTACCATCAGCGTTCCGCGTGACCGTCGTGAACTCAAGCTTCTCTGCGCTCGGAGAGGTCGAGTCCATGGTCTTGTTCATGACCTTCACTGAGAAAGCCAGTGCCTCCTCCACCGTCATGCCCTCCTCGTAGTCGCTCTTAAGCATGCTCTTAGCGGCACGGTTGTTCGCGCCAATAGCAGTTGCCTTCCAACCGCCGTAGTTTCCACTGGGGTCGCTGTGGTAGAGCTGGAAACCGTGGTGACGGTCCCATCCAGCGTACAAGAAGGATACACCAAACGGGCGTTGACCACCGAATTGCGTGTACGCCTGTTTGTAGTTGCAAATAGTCTGCACCAGCTGCTCGCACGGCTCCTTCTCTTGGTAAGCCAGCTCGTAACGCTGTGCTGACAGACGCGCATAGTTCACCAGGATGTTGGCGTCAGACGTAAGGCCAGCTACGGCACAGATCAGGTGGTCGTCCAGCTTAATAGTCTTCTCACTGGTCTTGCTGGGCATCAGCAGCTTCGAAACAGTCTTCTTCTCCGCTAAAACGATATATTGACAAAAGATCGCATCATTTCGGTCAGTATATCCCTCCTAACTACCCAAACAACTGACTGCATATCCATGGCACCGACCTGCAATCACGATACCGTCCTTAGCCAGGATACCAACTGCCGATCCAGCATTGTTAATGGCTTCCATAGCATATTCCACTTGGAAGAGGCGGCCTGCTCGACATCGGATCCACAAGAAAATATCCACAACATATTAGTCTCTAAGAACAAGTAATGCATGTAACTGCCCAGTAATAATCTAGTTAAATGAAGCAAGTGTACCTTCCGGGGAGAAGGTGGTTGTGCGGCCGTCGTATCGTCTTGACATGGTGCTTCTCGGGTGCTGCTCGCTGTGATCTTTGCTGTATCTGGAAGAGGGGGAGAAGCGGATGGAAATTTGGCTCCTTACTGGTCGAAAATATTTTTTTTATTTTGACCAATGAAAAAATGGATTTACTGTGTAGCCATCTGTTGACGTAGCTCAGTTGAAGAGATGTCGTTGCGGAATGCAGATGCAGGTAGCGGCACGAAGAGATGGCGAAACACGGATGGGACGTGCTTTTCCAGCACTTCATCCGCGCTGATGAAGCGGTTTTCCACCTTATTGTCAAATCTCCCGGCCACCACAAACGAGCAGCCGTTGCGTTCAATGCGATCCAACGCGAGAATCATCTTGTGCTCGTCCATATCATAGTACTTCTTGTCCACAATGCGAACTGCCGTATCCGCACCAATGACAAACGCACAATGAGGTAGAAGATCGGCTTTTTGACCGAAAAGCATAGCGTTTGTGACCAGCACAGGCCACGAGCCCAGATCTGAAGTATTGCCAGCAGTGAACTGCGCAATCCGAGTCGAGATAGTTGACAGTTCGATCGCACCCTTGTCGGCATTAGCAACTGCAAGCTCAAAAGCCACTGGAAGCTCAACTCCAGTGCGTGCTTTCAAGAATTCTTGGGCAACACGAGCCAGATCCACATGACCCTTGTGCAGAGGGTTGAAGGACCCAGGTAGGATCAGTCCGCGGAAATTAAAACTTTGTGTAACAACTGTCGAAGCAGATCCGTCACTCGCTTTTGTTGGTAAATACGCAACGCTCATCAGTTGCTTTGACTTCCCACTGCAGATATCGTGGAGTGGGTCACGTGAGCCGACGTCACCTTCATCCGATGTCAACTTCACAATAGCGTCGGTTCCAGACTGTGCAGCAATCAATTCGCCATGGAAAGCTTCACAGGCATCCGACTCAACGTTAGCAGCTTTAGCAAGCAGATAGACAAGCCATTGACTGACAATGTGGTCCTCCTCCGTCCGTGAGCGTCCTAATGTCTTGTCCAACTGCAGATGGTACGTCTCACATTGTGGTAACAGGAACTCGCTGTTCTTGGACACTAAGCGGGCTTGACACACCGACAAAAAGCACTCGTGTGGTCCTTTTTTGGGGTAATTAGTTGCGAGTCCAGCAGTGCATGCGATGCCCAAAGACGTGCGGAATCGCTGCAGTGCACTGGGTATTGCCGCTGCAGCTTGAGCGTTATCCTCTTTAGCCTCCTCCCGCGTAATATCGTTCGCTTGATTCCATGCAGCCAAGGCCATGCGCTCCGATGTCTCCGCTGAGCAGAATTTGAGCTTGGAAGACGTTGACGGTACCGAACGTAAGAAAGATTGTAAACTGGCGCGTGAGTAGGGAACTGCGAAGTGAAGCATGGTGGAGGAGCTACCTGAGCGGAAGAGGTTTTCAGCAACTGATACACCTCCACCGGTCACCGCTGCCACCACCTTCATGTGCGGCTCGCGTGTGTACACAGCAGACAGTAAGCGCTCAATCATCGCTGGGGTGCTCATATGTATCGGAGCAATTGTGTTTTGCCATTAGATTTTGTACATTTTTTTGTGTTGTCATTGCAATTTTGATTAAGTTGCTTCGCGTGCAGAATGTGTCGGGTTGCTGGGCACGCAAAATAGTTGAAAGTACGTCGGGTACGTTAGTCAGTTTGGAGTTGGGGTCGTGACTAACATCGTGTTCATTCCACGCTAAGTGCTGCCTCTAGTCTCTTTCTTCGTTGATACTTTTTTCCCGACAAAAGGCATCCATATAGGTGGGACAGACCAGAAAGCATGTCTTGCGATCTTCTCTTCCGGTCTACATGCCCTCCTCCTCATCTTCCTCTAGAAAGCCGCGAGAAGGCATGTAGCCGCGGGGGCTCTTGGCAGCAGCACGCTCTGCCGGGTGCAACATTCGAGATCTCTCGTCCTCCAAATCGTAGTCGTCGTCCATCGTTTGATCCTCGAGCGGCATGTACTCAGCCAAGATACTGCGAACCTGGTCACGCATGTGACGCTGGGTACGGCGCCAATATACGAAACCTCCTGCAGCCACGATACCCACGAACGCAAGCAGCACAGCCACGAGCGACGTGAAAGAGTATCCGCCGTTACCAGTGATGGCAGCTGCATTCGCGAGACTTCCCACCTTCACGCAGTCCAATAGACCCACTGACGACTGACTAGCACACGAGCAGACCGCAGGAGGGTCGTGGACACCATAGCCAGCACACACCATGCCCAAAATACTGGTGGGGTCCACACGGCCGCGGGCGTGAACTCCGTCCACATAAAGCGCAGGTAGGCGAAGCAGCTGAAGCGCAGTCTGCTCCTTCAGCTCCTCCTCAAGCAACGGGTTCACTTCGTCCACGTTAACACCATAGGGCTGCATGCACTCCTCGACTGCTTTGATGTCAATGTTCAGCTTCTTCATAACCTTTTCAGCGCAAGATCGCTCCCGGAAAGTGTTCTCGTCCTGTCCGCAAGCTTCGCCAGACGCCTTCACATACTTCCACCACTTGAGCCCAACACCAGGGTCCGTCTTGCTCTCCAACTTCCAAATACATTTGCGACGCAAGTTCTCCAGCACCACATCAGCCCCAGACGCGCCTGTTGTACGGTCATGGAAAGGTGACGGATCCAGCAGACAGTATCGGCCATTGTTCAAACACATATTGCCACAGGCCGACGAGCTCGGATCGCTGTCATCGTGGCAGCCCACTTTGGTGCCGTTGTACGAAACGAAATGCGGAGTGAAGAAAGCGCGATCGCTCAAAGCCGTTACCATCTCCTCCAAGTTAGCCAACGTCGACAAGGACTGGTCGTCCCAGGCGCTCTGCCAAAGTGTCCACTCAACCCGGCCATCAGGGGACGGAATACCCCAGTCAAACTTGACCATCACATTGCTCACACCCTTGCTTTGTGCGATTTCACGCTTAATCGCGTCACCGTCGCTCTTACGAATCAGCATACTGGGGATGGAGATATCTCCGCCAGACTCGTCGTCCGCCATGAACGGCAGCACAGTCTCACAGAAGTCATCGCCCGTTTCACGCAAACATTCGACGTCGGTACATAGGCATTTGTTGTCTGCAATGAGAACAGCGCGGGCACCAGCGTGCTGGGCACGACGCACCTTCTCAACAAAGTGGCAGTCTCCGCGGTCCAGCATGAGCGCAAAGGGCGGCTCCCAGTCCGAGTTCTTGATCTCTCCGCAGCCGGACTCGCTCGTGTACACCAGCTGAGTCTGCAGCGAGCCCATCGAGTACGCGGGGTAGCCGAACAACGCCTCCTTGTGCGCGTAGCCGTCCTTCTTCATCAGTTTCTCAGGTAGAACTATCTGCAACTTCGTGTGGTCGCTCTAAGAGAATAAAAGCACACGAGAACGTCGTTAGACACAGCTGAAGCATATAAAATGATACGAGATCTAAGCCACTAAGAGACGCTCACACACCTCAGTTGACGGCCACTCGTCCACGTCCATTGCGCGCGCATGCACGGAGGGAGAAGCGAGCGCCAGTAGCGCCATGGCGAGCAGCACAGTCTTCGGTGCGTGCATCTTGATCCTTGAAGATTCTGTTCCGCCCAAGTCTAATGTCAAGTGATATTGGGCACGCGCCGGCTTGGGGGAAGCTTCTTCAGGTTGAAAGATGTCGCCTCTCCCTAGATGTCTAAGAAACAGAATGTAATCAGGAGGGATGACCTGTCGTAACCCTAACTCCCTGGAAAATCCGATCTGATCCGACCAATCAGAAGCCGTTAAAGCAGGAGAACTTTGAGTTGAAGTGGTAGGGCTGCAGTCTCCTACTTTGACGCAGGTGCGAAGGGTGCGCCAGGAATGACACTGGTCATGTTGACAGTATATTAATGCAGTACGAATTACTGCTGAAGTGCGAGAAGGTAGAGTTTGGCCTGGTGTTTCATCTGGTTGAGTAGCGTCACTCGTCCCGCATTTGCCGCTTCACCGCTCCTGTTCTCTACGAGCTGCTTTTCCACAGCCTCAAGCTGTGTTTTGGTGCTCTCGGCCATGAGATCGCCTAGAGCCAAGAGGAAGAAGCGCGATTCGACAAGCAGCTGTTCGTACAATTAAATGTCAATGGAAGATCTGGGAGGTTGCAGAAAAAAACTCACTTACATGACAACGCTTCCATTCATCCAGGCTTGAACCACTAGTGCCCTCCAGGCTGCGTACAGAGGACTGAAGAAACTCGGCTAATTCAGCGGTTAGTGGATCAGTAACACTGCGGATGTAGTCCCAGCATTGAGGGTAGTCCCCAACACTCATTTCCACTTCACTGCGCAGTGTGATCATCTGAAGAAGCACGTTGAATACGTATTGGCGTGGATCTGATGGAGTGGCCGTCGAAGAGGCTGAATTGGATGCTGTCTGGAAGCTTACGCTACTAGAGCGATTCGAACGAGAGTTGTGCCGGCTGTTGCTGTTGTTCACTTGAGACTGGAACGGTTCTTCCGCCGCTCCTGCTCGAAGAATTCGCTGAAGTGGTTCTGCGTGCGTCGCCGAGTAGATATCCATGCACTTGATCTCGACCTGTTGAACCAAATTGGAGAGAGCTCGCGTTCCGGATGTAGCTGCACGGCCGTGCTCGAGCATACTGTTGTAGGCATCTTCGTCAATGTTGCCGTATTTGAGCTGTGCCATCCATCCGTCGACAATGCGAAGGCATTTTTCGCGCAGTTCAACGCAGTTCGCAACAATGGCCAGTAAGATGCAAACGCGCGCTCCACCTCGGTTGGCCGCACGGCTCGTAGGAGCTTCCACCGGGGTTGGCGGAGTAATTTCACCAACGAAAGCTGTCACCACTTTGTCAAGAAACTCGGACAACATAACGCGCAAGTGGTTCTCCAAGGCCTGAATAATCTGTGCCCGGAAATGAAAATCTACGTCAGTATCAGCAATGGCTGTAGAAGAATGCCCTCCGAGTGTGCGGTCGGAGATATCCAGAACATCTAGGAGTGCTTGCCCAACATCTTTCCAAATTCCCGTCCACCGCTGCAGAATATCAGTAGCACAAGTTATGAAAACGGACGGCCGATGTAGCAGAATCTTGGACTCAGAGGATATTGTCGAAGTATTCTTGATGATATCGAATGCCTTTCGAGCTTCAAGAATCACGCGCTGCACTTTCGTTCGTGAATCGGTTGACATCATCGCAGGAGTGAGAGTGGTTGCATTGGATGTTGCAAGAGCTATATCACTTGAAAATGAAGGAAGTACTGTCACCACCGGCTCAAAGTAATCAGCGAGAAGTCCTAACTTTGCGGACTGGCACACCTGCTCCAGATATCCCAGCGTGATGTCGGTTCGGAATTTATCGCAGAAAGTTTCATTGAGCTTTTCGATGTTTGCATTGAGTGCTGCAGCGTTTGGACATTTCCTGAGGCAGCGAAATTGACGAAAGGCTTCGGTTAATAATTGGAGCCGCAAGGCAGAGGGCGGTGATGCATGCCGCTCGAGTAAACCGCTGCACTTGGACAAGATACTCCACGCTTGCTGCTGGACGCGTTCCGCTTCAACAGAAGTGATGGCATTGCTGGTAGCTGCAGCACTTCCTGCCGGTGTCTTGAAGAGCTCACAGATGAACCCCCACAAACCGCTGCGAAACCGAGCTGCGATAGCTACGCATTCCTTCATGATGGCCTCGCTAGACATTTGGCTGGTGCCTTCGCCAGCGATTTCTATCAGCTTGGTTTCCAGATACTCAAATTGTTTGGCGAGACAGGTTAGTATGGGCTTTTCCACTAACGCTAGCGCTGTTAACACGTCTATCGCGCGCTTCTAGAGGAAATAAAGCACAGACACAGAGTCAGATCCGTCAAATTGAATCGTACCTCAAGAACAACGCACTTGATCTGCAACAGAAGCCGACATATCCTCGAGCTTTCGAAGCAATTCTGCGTTCGCAGTAGCTGCAATCTCGTGGCCAGCAGCTACCACACGCTTGAGAGGCGCAGCAAGATTCGCGATCTTCCCGCTTTGATGTTTAAGCCTTGTGAAGTCTACTGCCAGCTTATCATAGTCCTGTATGCGCAGACTGGCCTTCATCTTGCTTGTGAGCTCTAGAATGGGCCGCAAGCGTGCCAGCACTGCCAACGTGTGCCGAATGCGTCGCTGATCTCTCGCACGCTGCAGCATCACAGCCAGTGACGCGTCGGTCACGCGGCTCAGATTTTGCATGTCGCTCACGAGCGCCTCTGTCTCTTGTTGGTGTGTATTGATATCAGCGGCTAGTACACGAACAGCTTCATGACAGCTCAGGTACTGATCGAAATGTGCGCTCACTAAGGCCTTGAGCTGTGCTGTCTTATCGGATGTCGTCTTGCGAAGCTCTGTCAGTGCAGCCTGCAGCTCTGGGAAGCTTGTATTCTGGGATATGCGGATTAATTTCTGCACTGGGAATTACCAGGCAATGCAGTGGATAGCTTACCGCATGAGTAGTGGCCAGATATCGCTTCGCATTGAATAGAGAAGAAGACAAATCGGTCTCAGACTGGGAGGTGACTGCTACCCCCGTCTTTGCCAGGAGATCCGCGCTCGGCGCCATGTGCATTCGTGGAGTTCTGCGACGGTTCAAGATGCACACCTTATTTGTACCATTTTGGAGGTACATCAACTCGTTGATCATTGGTCAGTTACACCGATCGACAGAATGCATGGTCCATATAAAAAGGGCGCCTGTGATATAGAATTGTGTACACATGCCGTATAACCGGTGTCAATTCCAACGTCTGATATTTTCCGATTGCTCATAAAACTGCGGCATAAAATGGACCTCCCCGGCCGCTAAAAGCACGCAATACACAGCCATTCGTTCAACGACAATGGGGCGGGGTCAAGCTACGTGAAGACGGAGGCCGCAAGCCACGGCAGCACAAGAATTTCACGCCAACCTACCAGTTTCGTCTGGATGTCCTGCACTACTACGACAGCCACGGCATGACTAAGACGCTCGAGCGTTTCTTTCCTGACGTCGAGGGGAAACAGCGTGCCAACAGACGAAAGAGCATCAGCTACTGGAAAAAGTGCGAGGCGAAAACCGTAAAGGCCGGCGGAAGCAGCTCTACCTGCCGCCTGAGAAGGCTTACAACTACGATGGATTTCCTGGCTGGGGGACCAGCTCCGTGGCATTGAAAGACAGCGCATGACGCCCCTGGTAGAACTGACATTGTGGAGTGGACTGTTGACGCATGGCGCGATTTGAGCTCATCAACCATCAGCAACGGGTTTTAAGGAATTCTAGCCGAGTCTGTTGCTAAACCTGAAGACATCAAGGCAGCTGATGCTGTGGCCGAACAACTACGTAGAAAAGCTGCAATTGATCGACGAAGACGCTGCATCAGACAGAGAACGATTAGATTCTGTGCTAAATATAGGTTCAGCTAGTCATAATTCGTTTGCAATTCTTACGTGTGACATGTGAACACCAGTATACACGTCGGAATTGACACCGGTTATACGGTATTGTTATCAACCAATCAAATCACCCGTCGCAGCGTTCAATCGCTAAAATAAAACTCCACTAGCCACTCGATAAAACGGAGGTCTCCATCAGCCACTCGATAAAATGGAGGCAGCGGACGAGGAGTCCTCGCAGACCCCACCACCCGCGACAGTATTGCAGGAGGCAGAGGAGGTTGCCACCACAGGCCGTCACTAGTGCATTTAACAAGGCACTTAAAAACCAATTTTTAGTGGGTGCTCTCTATCTTTTACCAAAATCGTTATTAATTCGTTCTCACATAACCAGTCTGCGGGAAAGTGGTTCATGCATTCTGTCGATCGGTGTAACAATGGAGATGGGCAACTTGAAGCTTCAAAACCCATCCCTCAGAAGTTAGACCCAGCGATACAGTATCGCCGACACCACCACGCGCACAGTACTCCACGTTCACGCGTCATACATGTATTCAATCCATGCTTATATCATGCGCAGAATGCCGCGCACCGCACTCCTCCACGCCATGCGCAGATTTACAGAATCGCTTGGTTTCCTAGATCAATGTGGTTCACACCATTCCACTCTTGTCGAGACGACCGATCTTTTATGTGTGAGGGTTAGGTCAAATCATACTGCACATAAACGATATCGGTTTGGACGGGGAAATGGCTGGCAACATCAGTGACGACAGATAGATCCCCTCCCTATTTTAGAAGCTCTGCTCTGTGGCCTGCTCTGTGTCGTTCAGGCGCGATGCAGCGCTGCCTTCCTCGACAGGCTGAACAATTCATGCGATCCCATGAGCGGCGCTGCAGTGCACAGCTCGCCTCGCCTGTCTTGTGCTCGATCAGAGCAGGCACGTACCGCGGCGCTGCGTCACGTTTTCGCCTGCACCGGACCGGTTCTGCCTCGACTCGGATGGATTCACCTCATGGCTCAGGCAGACGCGGCTGCTGCCCACGTTTCCCCGCATCCCCACGTGTTCAATTGCGGCCACTCAATCTGGCGAGCGTTGCCGACGCTTGGGCTTTTTAAGTGCCGTGGCGTGAAACCTGGTCGGTAGCGCTGCCTGCGCTAAAATCTTTTTCGGCGCACCACTGCGTGCAGTACGCTGCAAAGCAAGTCGCTGGCAGCAAATTCCGTGTCTGCTTCGGGGCGCTGCCCACACAAGTTGCAGTTAGGTACAGTATGTAGCACAACTTTATGCCACGCCACGCCGAAAAAGAAACAGTAAACCCCCTTCCCTCGTCGGTGAGCCGAGCGCCGAGCTCCAGAAGAATGGAAGTGGCGTGCTTGGGTGTCGCTGCCGCCGGCCACCAACCGTTGGTCCAACGAGCACTATTGGTACAACGAGCAATATAACGAGTGCATGCATGGGCATTGTTGCCACCGGAGTGAGGACGCTGAAAAAGCAACGGCCCCCAACTCCATTGGCCCGGCGTTCCTGCATCTCCACTCTTGAGCTGGATACAGTACGCCTCGAACGGCTCGGCATAGTCAACGCCAGTCAAATGGACAAGTGTCCCAAAACGTTACACATCGCAAAAATACTGGTCGTTATAATCAGGGTGCTTTTTTAAACATTTATAAGATAATTGCCTCCAAATACTGCAAATATGCAAAACGAACCCCCTTGTGGGCGCCGCTTCGCTTTGCTGGTGAGACACTTTCAAGCTGGCCAGAAGGCGTGCGAGGGCCGGGCGGCCTGGAAACCTCGATGGGGCTTCTTTCGCTGGCATTTGGAGTCTTGCTTGGGGGCGAGTAAAACGGCAACGTGCAGGTACAGAGGGAATCGCGGAGAGTGGGCAACTTCAGTGAACGGAAAGTGTTCGTCGGTGGTAGTTTGAACTGTAGCGCGCCAGTTAATACACACACACAGCAAACAGGTGCAGGCCAGATTTGCTCCCGTCAATTCAGCGCAGCGAGTAACACGGCAGCACACACACACAGACCCGAGCCTTTATGCCTCGACGTATGGAGCACATTTTGACCCGCAAGCCCCAGGCAGCCGTCGTCGCTGGGCCAGTATCGACGCCTGTCGCGTCCTCGTCCTCGTTATCGTCCTCGTCGCAGGCATCTACCGCTTCCAGCAGCGGCAGCCCGCGCTTCACGTTTGAATCGCGCCCCGAGGACCCTTCCCCCGTGGATGACATGGACAGCTGCAAGTTTGAGCTTAAGCTTGGGAGCGAGATGCACATCCCTGTGACCAAGTCAGCGGCAGACGTGCGTGCAAGCCCAGTGAATGGAAACGATTATGTGTACGAGAAGCAAGCGACGGCATCGTCGATGACGAGCAACTGCAGGTTCCCGACGACGGTCGCTATCGAGGCCAAGATTAAGACCTTGGCCTCCTATTTAAAGTCCGTATCGGCAGGCATTCGACGCCGCAGCATCGCCTTCGACCGCGCGCAGGCATACTACCGGAGATCGGTTCCGACCCCAGCTGCCATGCGCACTAAGCTTAATGTTATTGTTTCCAGACATAGCAGCGGTGAGCATCAGACAACGCTCTCATGGGACGACATTGATGAGGAGGAGAGCTTGAGTTTTGGTGATTTAAACGAGGTGATGACTGCGACCCCAACATCTAGGAAACGTGGCCACCCGAGCGAGATCTTCTGTGAAGCTGAAATCCGTCAAATCTGCGTTCGTTGCGATGTTCCGGCCCAGTACATTGATCAGGTTGTACGGATCATCAAGTCTACGTTCGGTACACCGGAACTGGACGTGATTGCTCTAGAGGAGTTCATGCCAGGCAATGTTGTCGTGTTCGTGGGCACGCTGATCTTCGAGAGCATTGACTGTGGTGAAGAATTTGTGGATCTCAGCCTGTTGCCGAGCTTCTTGCGGCATATTCAGGAACGTTACGACGGCAACATGCCGTTTCACAACGCCACTCATGCAGCAGACGTGATGCACACGCTCTTCATGATGTTGTGGAACACAAGTCTTGGTGAGAAGATTTCTCAGCACAATCAGGTCGGTGCTTTGTTGGCAGCGGTGATGCATGACGTTGAGCACGTTGGTTTGACCAACGACTTCCTAATTAAGACCAGCCACCCCATTGCGCAGAAGTACCCCACCAAGGCGCCGATGGAATCCAAGCACATGGATCTGGCCTTGAAGGCTGTTGTTGACCCCAAGTTCAACATTTTGTCCAAGATGTCTCCGGCCAACCAGGACCAGATACTCGAGGTTGTTCGTGAAACAATTTCGGCGACAGCTCTTATTTATCAACCCGAGCTACTCGCTGAGATTAACGGCACGACTGCCGAGGAGTGGAAGCTACTTGAAGAGGACGGCGCTGTGCTGCCTCAAAGTCTGCAGGTGCGCGCTCTGCGCATCGCGATGCATGTGAGCGACATCAGCCAGACGATGAAGCCGTTCGCGAACCACCAGAAGTGGGTATTTCGCCTCAACGACGAGCACTACAGACAAGGCGAACTGGATGCGCGCGAGCAGCGCGGTGTGAGTCCGTCGTTCTGCTTCCGTGAGCAGTGGACGTACGAGGGCTTCCTATGCAGTCAGGTGTGTTTTCTGAGGAAAATGGCGCTCCCGGCCGTCGTGACGCTCAACAACATCCCGTGGCTGGACGTGAATGAGCTCGTGAATGGGATCGAGAAGAACATCACTGAGTGGGAGCAGCAACAGATTGCTTCATCTCACTAGGGTGTATTACCGGATATTTTTTGCATGTTGGAGTATGAAGGCGTTTGCTGTAGAACTATAATGCACATTGCAGAAATAAATTGAACGCTACACTTCCAAGAAGCCATCATCTCGTTGCGTACTGTTGCTTAAAGCAACTTGCTTTAAGCCGAAGGAAGCATCCAGCTCGTTTCGGTGGCGTTGTAAATAGGCAACGCCACGTTGCGCTACGAGTTGTGACACAACAACGGACGTTCCAGTGCAGTTGCTTTGGGACACGCCAGCCAGCTGAGCTTATCAGCCTGAGGAAGCTTCCCCTCTCGCTTTGCTCGTTCGCTCCAAAAAAGGCAACTTGCCCTCTACACTTGTAGTACAAGTGTAGCCATCTTACTGAGCAGGTGCAGCTACCGCCACCGGACAAATGCATATTACTTACAAACATACTTACAGAAACTACAGAATTGATCACAGTCATCCGGTGACGATAGAAACTAATCGCGTGTTGTGAAAAACAATCACCAATCAGCAGTTACCTCCCAACTTCGACCTCCCCGACCACAATGCTCGTTCACCGCTTGACCAAGCTCACCCGCTCCGTGGCAGCCCCGGTAAGAGTGAATACAATGTATATGCATTGCTGTCATATTCCTCTCCACCTCCCCCCTCGTTCTTTTTTTTCTAGACCAGGAGGGAGCTTTGTACATGATCATCGAACTAACGCAATTATCACCCCATCGCTGTTATAACCATTCAGCGCCATGTTCGTGCGCTCTCCATGCTGGATCGCTTCACCTCATCACAACCTGAGACTGTGAGCGACATTTGGCGCTCTGTGGGCGCTGTCTGCTTTGACGTCGACAGCACCGTGTGTGAGGACGAGGGCATCGATGTACTCGCTGAGCACTGCGGTGCCGGAAAGGCTGTCAAGGAGTGGACGACCAAGTGAGTTGATACTGGAAAAGATTGAGGTGGTTTTGGTGTACTTATTGCAGCATTTGTAGGGCCATGAACGGCAATGTGAAATTTGAAGATGCGCTGGCGGCTCGACTGGACATTATCAAGCCGTCGAGGAAGGATATTCAAAACTGCTTGAAGCAGCACCCGCCAAAGTTCACACCTGGTAGATAGCAGTGACTAATTTGATGCAGCTGATGCTTACGGTCTCACTTTATGTTTCTTTTGCTTTGAAGGCATCAAGAAGCTCATTGCGACGTTGCATGACAAAGGAATTCATGTGTTCCTCGTGTCGGGTGTGTTGAGGTTAGGGCTCGTTCACAGGGACCACCTCTACACCGTGTCTTCTATAAACTAATAACGAAGAGACACGGTACTTTTGACTCTAATAAATAATGTACTAAAATGTCTGTGACATCAGTACGATGAATGGTAGCGGCAATTCTAGACTACGTTTCTGAATGCCGCATACTATTTTCTAGTGAGTAGCTATCTACTTTCTTAAACATTAATCTTACTTCTTCTTTTTCTCTCTTCTACCCTACTTCCTTCAAGCTGCGCCCAAGTTCCCGCAACAGGTCATGAGCCCTCAGCAAGCCTCAAGTGACGACTTCCCCCGACTCTCTGGAGCTAAGAACTTTGACGTCTGGACGGCCCGAGTCAGTGCATCACTCGATGGCAAACATCTGCTCGGTTTCGTCACCAAGAAGGACTACAATGGGGTCAGTGAAGACGAAGATGAAGACTCTGACGACGACCTGGCTGGAGTCCGACGGCGACGAAGCTGCCAAGCCAAGTTCTCCGGCCGGAATCGACTCTCGGATGAGGTCGACTTCGAGGACAGCTCGGATGAGCTGCAGCCCAGCGACGACGACGACACTCCGCCATCAAAGAAAACCAAGCGCGCTGATCTTCCCATCGTTCGCCCGTTTGCTGAGCGCGACGCCAGCCGGGATCGTAAACAAGTCAAGCGGACGCAAGCCTACACCGCCGTCTGCTCGACACCTTCGTCGTATGGAAGCGCAAACCAGAGCTTTCCTGATGAAGACGATGGATGATACTCATATCCGTCTTGTCAAGAACCTGACAACGGCCTTCGACATCTTTCAGGCCATCTGTACCAAGTACGAGGGTGCAGCCTTTCATGGCGACCCCTACTTCATCCAGCACTTCCTTATGGAGATTAAGTATGAAGAAGGCGGTGATCTGACCAGCTTCTTCCGAGCTGGAAAACGCGATGAAAGCCGCGTCTGAAGCAAACTGAGTCTCCCTTGACCGATGGGCAGAAGTCATTATACCTGTTCCACTCGATGCCAAAGACTTGGAAGGATGATCTCGAGTTTGGAAAGGTGTGCGGAAGTATATCCCGTACGATGAACTCAAGATGAGTATTGAGACCAAGGTTCGCGAGATCCAAGCTCAAGAACGTTACAGCCGCATCAAAGGGACACCTGAGAGTCTATCAACTCAGGCTGAACGGGCCCTCATTGCTCCTTCTCAGGATTCTGCATTGGCAGTTCAAGCATCTGTCCCCGTTGATGTCTGCAGCTACTGTCAGAAACCACGCCACAACATCCGACAGTGCCGTACTCTGCAGAAGGACTTACGTGATGGATGTGTCAAGGCAGGCACTGTTCTTCCTGCCAACTTCGAGTTACGAGGTCCCACAACTACCGGTCACATCCTTACAACAACAACAACCAAGGGCGATCTGGACGTGGAGGTGGATCATGGCACCAAATGGTCGCGGCGGTCGTGGTGGTGGACGTGGCCGCGGTAACTACGGTGGAAATCGCAACAACGGCAACAACAACGGCAGCAACAACAACGGCAACAACAACAATGGCAACAACAACAATGGCAACAACAACAACAAATCCTCCTGTCGCGATGAAGGTGGATACGATCAGTCACGCCGCAAAGAGACCCTGATTGCAGTTGTGTCGAATGTACAAACGGCTGCATCCGCGCTATCAGTCTCACGGCGCAACCTAGCCAGGACTTTGATTTCAGCTGGACGATTGACTCAGGTTGCAGCAGCCACGTCACGCAACATGTGAAATGGTTCAAGACTAAAACACCTGCAAGCGGAGGCATCACTGTCGGTGGAAAATCGCAAGTCCCCATCGAAGCTATTGGTACTGTAGAGCTCCAGATCACGGACTCCAAGGGCCAACTGCGGACGCTCACGCTTCACGATGTCCTCCTTGCGCCGAAACTGCAGTAAAACCTGCTGTCAGTCGCTGCCGCTGTCGACGATGACTTCCGTTTTGGCTTTAAACGTACTATGTGTACTGTCCAAACAAACCACCGCTTCTCGATCAAGGCGATGAAATCCGCGACATCGAAGCTCTATCAATTCGAAGCCTCTCCACTGCCGAAGGCCGAAGCTCACGTGGCTACCACAGGTAAGCCGACTCGACTCATGCTACTACACAAACGTCTTGGTCATCCTAACATCCGTGTTTTACAGGCACTCACTAAAGACCAAGCTCTTCATGGACTGGATGCACCAGCTGTAGTTAGACCAGATTCTTTCTTTGTACAGCATGTACTTACGCGAAGTCACACCGCGCTCCTTTTCCATCCAATAGACATGTTGAACGCTCTACTAGCCCCTTACATAAAGTTCACTCTGATATTTGTGGCCCTCTTCCCGTCCCAAGCCTTGGCGGCTGCCGCTACTTCGTCGTCTTCATTGACGACTTCAGTCGCTACATGTTTACCTATCCGATGAAGGCACGTAGTGAACTCTACTCATGCTACAAAGACTTTCGCATGAAAGCTTTGAATATATTCCGAAGTGATGTTCATACTCTTGAATATCTCTTGCCACCGCCGGATGTGGACATCCAGGCCTTGCAGGCTGACAACGCTAAAGAGTACGAGAAACTGGGACGCGTTATTTTTTCTAAGTATGGAACGCACGCTCAATTTACCAATGCTTATACACCACAACAGAATGGTGTTGCGGAACGCCGCATGCGCACAATCATGGAACGTGTACGAGCGCTACTGTTAGATGCCTCGCTTCCCAAACCACTCTGGGCAGAATGTATTTACATGTTACGACACTCCTCAACATGACACCAAGCGCTAACACACAGGATTGCACACCGTTTGAGTTGTGGTACAACTGAAAGCCGACTGTTCAATATCTGAAAGTGTTTGGCTGTGCTGCGTATGTCCATATCAACGACATCTACAGGGACAAACTTGATCCCCGTGCCAAACTATGTATCTATCTCGGAATTCCTGAGCACAAGAAAGGATATCGACTCATGGATGTCAAACCCATGGTGTCGTTTATAGTCGAGATGTGGTTTTCAATGAGATTGACTTTCCGACTATTGAAAATATTGAGGTAACGTCGGACCGCTCCAGCTACCGGATCACCTAACTGAAGCGCCTATTATTGCTGACGAATGAACTTCCAGCATTTGTTCCATCGGAAACACAAGCCTATCCATCCCAGCCTGAATCT
Organism: Phytophthora colocasiae; assembly: GCA_018806915.1. Classification (NCBI taxonomy): domain Eukaryota; phylum Oomycota; class Peronosporomycetes; order Peronosporales; family Peronosporaceae; genus Phytophthora; species Phytophthora colocasiae. The sequence continues at coordinate 826,434 of JAGKQI010000033.1, read as the reverse complement.
CCAGGTAACTCAGTTGTAGAACCACAATCTGCATCTACTTCCGCTTCGAACCAGCTTCCTTCTCTTGGGAGGCTCTGGAACGTGGCGTCTTGACATACTCTTTTGTTACGGAGACGCCGTCACAACCGTCGACCACAAGTGTAAAACGCCCACGGTATGACGAAGAAATCGATCTAGGGGCGCGTTAAACTCCCTTGAAGACATCCAGGAAGTAGAGGAACGCACATGTCTTGTTCTTAGCCTACTTGCAATTCGTCATGTGCCGGAACCAAAACGTACCATGCGGCGATGCGCCTGTCTTACGCAAATAAGTGGCACGCAGCTGCTGACTCGGAATACCAGTCCTAATGACCAACCAGACGTGGATCCTGGTACCTCCTCCCAATAACCGCAAAGTACTCCAAAACCGGTGGGTCTTTGTTGTTAAATACACTGGCTCAGGAGAAATCGATCGCTTTAGAGCTCGGTTAGTTATCAAAGGCTTCTTACAGCGATATGGCGTTGATTACGATGAGATATTTGCCCCCGTCATCCGTATGGAAGTCCTACGCCTGCTACTAACGATTGCAGCTCTTCTTGATTTTGAAATTCACCAGATGGATGTCAAGACAGCGTTTCTCAACGGAACCCTTGACGAGGAAATATATATGAAACAGCCAGAAGGGTTTGTAGTTCCTGGAAAGGAAGGCCTCGTTTGTAAACTTCTCAAAAGTCTTTACGGTCTTAAACAGGCACCTCGTATCTGGTATCAAACCTTGTCCGCTTTCTTGGAAAGCCTTGGATTCCACAAACTGATTAAAGATCGATGTGTTTTCATGGCAACACTCAAAGGCGAGACATGTTACGTAGCAGTCTATGTTGATGACTTACTGATCATTGCACCAACTGTCAACCTGTATGTCAGATCAAATCTGCCTTGAACAAAGATTCTCCATGACAGATTTAGGGGAGGTGAAGTACATTCTCGGCTGGTCAATCGAACGAAACCGCGAAGCCCGAACGATGTTATCCACCAACGCAAGTATGCACGCACAGTGTTAGATCGCTTTAAAAACCTTGTAACATATCCAGTGGCAACTCCATCAGACCGTAATGCCAAAATTACAACTCAAATGCAACCAAATACACAACTTGAAAAAGAGCAAATGGAAGGTATTCCCTACCGTGAAGTTGTAGGTAGTGTCATGTATCTCATGGTTGGCACAAGACCCGATCTAGCATTCTACATGCGCGATGTCAGCCAATTCCTTGCTAACCCTGGGCAGGAACATTGGAAAGCAGTGATTAGAGGGCTTAAGTATCTCTCAGGTACAGACGACCTTGGTCTCTTACTGGGAGGGTCAAAGTTGGTCAATGCAGCAAACCTTGCAGACCACCTCACGGCGTACACTGATTCAGACTATGCCAATTGCCCTGACACAAGACGCTGTGTTGGTGGCTACATCACTATGGTAGACCAAAGCCCAATCTCCTAGCTTTCGAGGAAGCGCCACACAGTTGTGCTCTCGACAACAGAAGCAGAATACATTGCACTATGTCACTGCATGCAGGAGTTAATTTTTCTTAAGCTACTGCTCAAAGAACTTGGTTTCTTAACCTCAAAAGCAGTCAAGATTCAAGAAGACAATCAAAGCTGTATTAAGATCTCGAATAATCCGGAATTACACGGGAGATCAAAGCATATTGATATTCGATATCATTTTGTACAAGAGAAGGTTGAGCGACATGAATTTAGTATTGTATACTGCAACACCAAAGCGATGGTAGCAGACATTTTTACTAAAGCGCTTGATAAGCACCAATTTCGAGACTTAAGAAACAAGTTAGGTATGCACTCTCTTGCTAAACTTAACAGTTAAGCCTACTTTAAAATACACGATAAATTTCATCATTCATATATTACTTCACAACTTATAAAGAGTCACGTAGTAACATGAGTTTTTCCTTTAGAGCTTTAACAGTAAAAGGTTTTCTCATTTACTTACGGTAAGGTTTTATACTCAAAGAGTTTTCCCTGGCACACAGCCGCCAAATTTACATTTACTTTTACACAAAACAAAACGTGAAGAAACAAGAATGAAAATATATTTAGAACTTAATCAAAAGTACAACCTGACGAACTGGACAAAGTCGTTTCTGCGACCTCCGTTGACCTACTTGTCGACAAATTTACAGCGTCTCAAAATCCGTCCTCAACAAGCAGTTAATACGGACACTTCTTACGTCGACGCTGTCGCTCGGTTATGGACCCTTTTGGCGAAATGTGGCCAGTGGTCGACGGGATTGAATGCTGCGTCGAAATTCGGCACTGTAATGCCGCAGTCGTTGACCCGGTGTATGTAGATGGACTTGTAGCAGATGAACATCCTGCTCCGAGGTCGAAATCGAGCCTGGTAGTTGTCTCCGTAACCGTAGCTATTCTTGATGTACCAGTTGGATTGAAACTGGTAAAAGTTGCCTTTGAAATATATTCCATAGTTGCTACAGTCCTTACGGGCAACCTGTGCTGACCGATGCATGATCTCTGAAGCTGGCGTTTAATAACTGGAGCCCCAGACCAATCTGCACGGTCACCACGGTCACCTGGTAGTACGGTACAGTAGGTTGTACGAAGTGCCGAGCTCTGGAAATGCTGCACAGGGTCGAATGGCTCTCTTCCTCTTACGCTGGCGTAGTTCTTCAGACGCAGGAGACGCTGGACTGGCCCCAGGAGCTTATGTACTTGACTTGGAAACGCTGTGCACGCTGAGGAAGGGCTGTGCACGCTGGAAGGGCTGAGCACGCTGAGGAAGGGCTGTGATGCCTCGGAGGTGAGATGAATTGAAAATGAGCTCTACAGTCTTCATAACATAGCAAGTAGCCTTTGCCTAACTGCAGAGAGCACGTGGAGACCTGATGGCACCTTTTTTAACATGCGTTTCTTAAACGCTTGGCCTCTGTAGATGTAGTAGCTCGTTGCCACGCACGCAGATAAGACAACCACATGTATTATATAACTTCAACAATTGTACCCTCATACTTTATGACTGTCAAAACTAATTCGTTTTGAACATTTGGCTCACTTTCTATTCTGCCACCTGCTGCAATAGGTGGCCAAATGACTGATTTGGACTCTGCCTCGCCAGAAAACTGCCCTGGCGAGTAGAGTCAAAATCCGGTCTCCGTTTGGCCGTAGGGCCTCTAGGAGCTTCAAAAACGAAAAATACTTGATTTCGTGTAGCCATTTTGTGGATTGACTGAACACTTTTAACAGGGTTTTATACAGACCAATCAAAACACGTATATTTTATTATCCAATGATGTTCCCTGATGTCGATCCAGGGAGGCTGTTGAGGTTAGGGCTCGTTCACAGGGACCACCTCTACACCGTGTCTTCTATAAACTAATAACGAAGAGACACGGTACTTTTGACTCTAATAAATAATGTACTAAAATGTCTGTGACATCAGTACGATGAATGGTAGCGGCAATTCTAGACTACGTTTCTGAATGCCGCATACTATTTTCTAGTGAGTAGCTATCTACTTTCTTAAACATTAATCTTACTTCTTCTTTTTCTCTCTTCTACCCTACTTCCTTCAAGCTGCGCCCAAGTTCCCCGCAACAGGGTGGATTCCGTCTCATGATTGAGCCTGTCGCCGAAGAGGTGGGCATCCCCTTGTCCAGCATCTATGCCAATACGATCTTCTTCGATGACGACGGAAACTACAGCGGCTTTGATGACGCAGAGCTTACGTCACGTGACGGCGGCAAGGCTAAAGCCATTGATGTGTATGTTGATCGCAGAAGTTGTTGTTTTATGTTCTTGTATTTACTGACATTTATTTGCGAACTTCCAGCATCAAGCGGATTCACGGCTTCGAGAAGATCGCAATGGTCGGCGATGGCGTCACAGATCTTCAGGCTCGCCCACCTGCGGATCTGTTTGTGGGTTTCGGAGGCATTGTAACCCGTGACGTCGTGAAGGAGGGAGCTGATCTTTTCGTGACCGACTTCGACCACCTAACCAAGCTGCTGAAATAGAGCGCCAAATCGAACACTACCGCAAGTCAACCTTGCCTTGCGACTCGAAACCAAAACCCATTGTAAAACAAGTTACGCATTCGTGCGCTGTTTGTGAAATCAAAAACGCAAATGCCTTGTTCGTCTAAAAGCTAGTCATGATCTATACATTAGTCTTCCATCTCAATGTCGTCTCCGGCGTCCTCGGCGTTGCTCTTCTTGAGGTCGGCGGGCGTTTTGCGCAGCGCCTTCACCCGGCGGCTCTGCATCGAGTAAATATCCTGGTGGTCCATGTGAATACGGCCCAACTTGTCGCCCGTGAGCTCGTCGCGAGAGATGTTCTTAATCTTCTTGGGTGCCAGACCCTTGGGCTTCTTGGTAGCAACCTTCAACAAGTCAGCCGAGGCGAACTTAGTACGACGGAACTCCAGATCGAACCGAGGACCCATCTCGTCCAGCTCCACGCGCGGGTGGGATTCGTCGCCCTTCTTAAAGTCAACCGAGTATGAGCGAAAGAAGACCTTCTCCTTCCAGGCCGTGCACACAATAGCGTGGTCCAGACCCTTGACGTTAACGCTCTGCACGATAGTGCCACGGAACGTGTCTAGCAGGATGTTCTTGAGCTTCATAAAGGCCTCGACACTTTCCCACTGGTCTCCAGTAAACACAAAGCTGGGCTTGGAGCCCGGAGCTTTCTTACTCTTGCACTTAAATGCACTGATAGCCTTGAAGTTGGAAAAAGAGAACTCCATGACGTCCAGGATGTGACCGTCGAAAGTGCGACCGAACACGAGATTGTTCGGACGCTTCTTGGTGCTGCTGCCAACGAGGAATAGACTGGCGTCGTTCTTCTGCGTGAGAAATTCGACCTTGTTCTCGTCGTCAAACACATGGATGTCGTTCTTCTTGCCCATAAACTTGGCGAAAGGAGCCTTGAGCATACGTAGGTCACGCAGCAAGTCGTTGACTTCTTCATTGGTCTTGTTACCGCGCATCACCAGCAAATTCTTGGTGTTTTCAACCAGTTTAGGCTCCTTAGCCTTAATTGCACGCTGCACATGGGCTTTCAGACGCTTGGGTTTGGCCACACTAGTGACCTTACGACTCTGCTTGGCCGCCTGCTTCGTCACCTTCTTATTGGCGCGCAGAGCCTGCTTGCCTGCCGTGTTCTTGATGATCTTGCCTCCGCCTGCCATCGCTGCTACAGAACCTGTTACACCTGCACGTGCCGTCGACTGGTTATGCTGTGGCGGTCAAGCGCAATTTTGTCGTTCCAGGATGTGATTGGCCGCTTTTGATTGGTGGTGGCGACGAACAGTTCGTAACTGAAATAGGGCATCTAAATATCAGTTAAGTAGATGGCGTTCCTCATTGTTTTTTTTTTAGTAAAAATTTTTTACATGGAAGACCACAATAGACAACATCATTAACATTGCGGAAGCACACCATATTAGTACTCATGCTTCGATAGAGTGACTGCAATATCTTGAATCTAGGATAACTGGTAAGTTACCTTAACAAGTTCATTTTCAAGAAAACTATGTAGATCGTGTCATATGGATATGACAGTCACTTGGCAAATGTTGCATCTGCTTTTCTCTCAATGATCTTCACTCACAAGATCATTCATTGTCAACACTACTTGGTGGAACTCACCACGTTCTAGGATTGACAACCCGTCGCGACTGAACGGCAGCTCTTGCAGGTTATCGCGTCATAGAAGAGCGCTGTAAATATGTTTTAAATCCGGACGGGGTGTCACGTCGATTTACACGTTAAGTTTTATTGTTGAAATTTAACTGTTATCATGACATCCCTCCTCATTTTGACACGCTGTATCAGTCCACAGCAAAAGGAACAAACCAACCAGACAAGCAAGAGAAGAGCAGAGCAATGGCGCAGAATTTGGGCTTCGCACGCAGCGGCACCAGCTCCTGGGCCGACGACGACGACGTGGACTTCCAGCCGCTTCCTACTGTCCCAAAGATTCCGCCGTACGTCCCCTTTTTAACCGTTAACCATTGACACAGCTCACTAAACACTGTGTTATCTTAGTACGGAGACCCCGCAGCCCATTGAGGAGGAGGAAATCCAGCACCATGAGCGCCAACGCGACGGTAATACTGTCGCGTAATTATTACCATTATTCTACAGTAAAAATTGACAACAATTACTTCATACTCGAGCAGAACCGCGTCGCGGGTATGAGGAACGTCGTTTTGATGATCGTCGCGGCTCTGATGACCGTCGCGGGGGTTATGGAGACCGTCGTGGGGGTTACGACGAGCGTCGTGGAGGGTACCAAGACCGTCGACGTGAACCTCGTGAGGAACGTCCTAAGAATCCGGTGCCGGACGTCGGCCCGTGGAAGGTGAGGACTGGTTCATGGACTGGGGGAGGTGACGATGAACTGACGACCTTTGTGTCGTGGCTGTAGCTTTTCGTGGGCAACCTATCGTTCCGCCTGACGGAGGACGATTTGGCCGACTTCATCGGACCGGAGGGTATCATTGACATCCGCTTCCCGCGGGACTACGAGAACCGCCCCAAGGGCTTCGCCTACGTCGAGTTCGCCCAGAAAGAGCAGCTTGTGCAGGCTCTGCAGTTGGACGGACAAAGCTTGGATGGACGCCACCTCAAGCTGGATGTGGCGCAGGACCGTGAACGCGAGCGCAAGCCGCGTGACAATGGCTTTTTCAATAAGCGCAATGACCGCGAGCGCGAACGCCGGTTGGTGCTTTCCTGCATTTTTCTGAGGTTAGAGTGATGATACTGACTTGCGGTCTCTGATTATTAGAGAGTCGAACGATGGTCCTCGTGAACGTCAGCGTCTGACGCTACTGCCACGCTCGACATCGTCGGAGAAAAAGGACTCGGACTCCCACAAGCCGAACCCGTTCGGAGGTGCGAAGCCTCGCGATGAGTCCGCTTATCTGGAGCGTAAGAAGACGCTTGACCTCGAGCGCAAGGCTAAGGCTAAGGAGGAGAAGGAGGCTAAGGCTAAGGCTAAGGCGGAAGCTGAAACTGCGGTGCTTACTCGCAAGGGCAGCCATGATGAGGGATTCCGTGGCGGCCGTGGACGTGGACGTGGTGACCGTCGTGGTGAAGGCGGCCGCGGTCGTAACGTCCCTGCTAAAGAGAATTCTTCCACCCGGAAGTCGGAGCCACGCCCGAAGCGTATGGAGCCCCCGACTACCAAGATCTCGGCCCCAGCTCCTGCGATGACAGCGAATGTGTTTGGCCTCCTGGGTGACTCGGATTCGGACTCGGATTAGAGACTTGAGTTTGTGGAACGCTTGTCTCCCTTTAGCTGGTGGAGTAGCTGCGTTCTTCTTTCATCTAGTCAACTGCAGGTAGTCCTAGTCCAGAGAACTTACCAGCTTAGTTAGCTACGTCAGTTTTATCGATCGCTGCGTATACCAGTAGCTTAGTGTTGCCATTTTGTCCTTTGACTAATGAAAGACACTACAGTTCATAACCATCTTGAACGATCTCTATGCATTCGCTTTACATTTTTTCACTCAAAGCATGAACTCCTGGTACATTTGGTTGTCTGTTTCCTCATGGAAGACATAGGCCAACTGGTTGAGGAAGCTCTGGAAGTGCTCATGATCCTCATCAGGAACTTGAAAGCCCACTAGTACCCGACCGACGTCTGCGCCGTGGTTACGGTAGTGGAATAGACTGATGTTCCACGAGCTCTGTACTGCCTCCAAGAACGTCGCCAACGCACGCGGGCGATCAGGGAACTCAAAGCGGTAAAGCCGTTCGTTTTGTACGTCACCACGTGCCCTGCCACCAGCCAGGTATCTCGTGTGAACCTTGGCCAGTTCATTCTCGGACAGATCTAGTACCTGGTAAGCTCCACCGCGTGCAAACCCCAACGGAGACTCTTCTTCCTGTAGCTCACGAATAGCAGCGGCTGCATGTTCGGCACTGGGCGAGTGGAAGGACAAATGGATACGTGCCTTCTGTGCGTCAGCGTACCGGTAGCTGAACTCGGTGATGCGAACACCCACAGCATCTAATCGACGGTTGAGACGCAGGAAAGCTCCCGGGTTCTCATCAATCTCCACGGCTAAAAGTCGCTCGTGCGAGTCAGCGCGCTCCGACACGAAACGCAGGCGGGCGAAATCGATGTTGGCACCGGAAATCACTGCAACAAACTGGCAGCCCGAGAGTCCACGTGTCTTGGCGTACTGCGTCATACCAGCAATGGACAAAACACCTGCCGGCTCGAGAATCGCACGGGTGTCGTTGAAACCGGCCTTGATAGCCGCGCAGATCTCGTCCGTGGATACTGTCACCATCTCGTCCACAGTGTCAGCGCACACACGGAACGTCTCGGTTCCAATTTTCTTGACGGCCGCGCCGTCCGCGAACAAGCCGACATGGTCTAGTTCAACCACGTGTCCCGCCTCGAGTGATGCCGTCATGCCGGCGGCATCTGCTGCCTCCACGCCAATAACCTTGACACTGGGCCGGATCTGCTTGACCCAAGCAGCAATGCCGGCCAGCATGCCTCCTCCTCCCGATGCGACGAAGATGGCGTCTAACTTCTCTCCAGAGCCACTGGTCTGCTGCAAAATCTCCATACCGATGGTTCCCTGTCCGGCGATGACGTACGGGTCGTCGAACGGCAGGATCATGGTAAGTTTCTCCTCCTCCACTAGTCTACGCGCCTCGGCGGCCGCATCATCGAACGTTTTTCCATGAAGTACAATGTCTACGAAGTCTCCACCATGGTGGCGTACGGCGTTCACTTTAATGTCGGGCGTGGCCAGAGGCATGACGATCTTGGCGCGTACGCCCAGTTTTCGGGCAGACAGCGCCACGCCCTGTGCGTGGTTGCCGGCCGAGCAGCACACGCATCCGGCCGCCTTCTCCTCGTCTGTCAGACTGGCCATCTTGTTGTACGCTCCACGAATTTTGAAGCTGAACACGGGCTGCAGGTCCTCGCGCTTGAGCAACACGCGGTTCTGCAGTGCGTGCGATAACGCTGGCGCCTCCTGCAGCGGCGTCTGCTCGGCCACGTCGTACACGCACGACTCGAGGATCATGCGACGGTAGTTTGGTGGTTGCGTTGACAAACAACGCACAGCGGCGCCAGCGCGCGCGAACATCGAACGGCGCAGCATCGTAAACGTCACGTGCGCGGCGAACGGCAGGATCGGGAATGACACAGCACCGGCCGCGCCGTTTTGACCTGTTTGCGCATTATTATCGGAGACCAAATCGCACACAAACCGTGCATGTATTTTTCTTGTGGAGCTGCTCTTGATGTGCATTACCACTGGGATCTATCTACTGGCGGCCAGTTGGCGAGGAATTGGAGATTGATGCTGTCCATACAGAGAGCTGGCCGTCTTGAGTGCCTGTGAAGAGTTTGCGCTTGTCTGGCGTAACGCAGACGGCAGTGATGGCGCTGTTTGGCGTCACCTTGTGTCGACCTTGAAGCTCGATGATCCATTCGTCCTTCCGTCTGCTGCGTTCACTTGAACCTGCTTGAGAGTACGCCCAGACACATAATGTACCGTCGGCATGGCCAGTAACGACGTGCTTCTCGGCACCCCATTCACACGCCTCGCCACGATTCACAGCCAGCGACGTGATGGAGACCGGAGAGAGAGCAGACGGATCCTGGAACACCACCACACTGTCATCCAAGCGTACGCGGAGTGCGCCGTTGATGTTGTACACGCCAAACGTCGAGCCGGCTGCCACGACGATGTCACCTGTCACCTCGTTAATGCATACTGCGGTGATCCCGTGCAAGTTTTCATTGGGACCACTTATCGACGGGAGTTGACGAATGAATCGACGGCGGTTTAAGTCCCAAAGCACAGCAACTCCACCGGCACAGCCGCTTATAAGAACGCTATGCGCACGACTTGCCTGCAGTGCTGTAATGCGTTGCTGGTGTGTTGGTGTGGCTACGGACCCCATCAACGTAAGCGACCTTGTGCTGGATGGCATCGCGGTGTACGTACGGCGCCGGTGGGGTGCGCTCAGGTTCGACGCGGCTGCCAGTGACGACGCTACTGCTGCAGCTGATGATGAAGAGGCCGAGACTGACGAGGACGCTGCGAGTGAAGCAGCCAGAGAGCGACGTGACGAGTTGAAGCGCCACATACGCATCACAGGCAAACCGGGGCAACTGGTGATCACGATACGACCATCAGTGGTGATTGCAGCCACGTCGATCTCCACATCCAGCTCCAAACATGCAATTACTTTAGACTCGCTGCCATGACCACCGACCTCTGTGGGACCGGCGGAAACAACCTTCACCGAGCGATCTTGAAACCCCCAAGCCAGATATTCGTTGTTGCGCGGTGGAATCAACAGACACTTCACGCCAACAGCAACCACCTTTTCTTCGCGTCCAACCCCACCACTTGTCCATGCAATGTGCTGGATACTCGTATTTCCAGTAGAATTCAAGTTCTGCTGTCCGCGCCGGTAGAAAGCTAGAAGTGGATTAACAGAGACATGTCGTCGCGGTTCCTGCTGCAGCAGTGCCGAGTTCTCAAGAACTGGGGAAGGTGTTGTTTCTACGAACGTACTACTAAGTATTGGGCCGCTAGACAGCATCGTTTGCATCCGCGTAATAATCTCACCACCTTCCAGAAAAGAGCTCGCAAGGGCAGCACGGGAAGTGGCCGGGGAACTAACCACCCTACCGCCACTTCCGCCGTGCTCACCACTGCTGACTCCACCCAGTGAACCACCGAAAAATGAGCTGTTTGACGAAACATTACTATTTGACGACGCTGAGACTGCACGTGGTGGATGTGGCGTTCGGAACAGTTGCGATGGAGTTTGTCCGAACTCCGTGATTTGATCCAGTATAGCCCGCTTGGTTGAAGCGTCCGTGATCGCATCTAAATCCACAGATCCTTCGTAAGTGAGATGGTAGAAGACATTACAGGCCTCCACTGCTGCTGAGCCTTGCTGCTTGAATCCAAATATTAAATTGATCCAATTGTGCAAGTTCGCAGATACAAACGGACTCTCGAGTGCTGCACGATTTAGCCGTACGAACTCAGTGGGAGACCCATTGGCCCAAGGGGGAAGCTCCACATCATTCACAACGACTCCTGTCTGGCTTGTTCCGAAAGCGCATTCGTTCACATTTTCAAGGAATTCTGGTAAGTAAAAGAACTCGGGGATAAGCTCTTTCACGTCTTGAGTGCCGTTCTGAGCTCCTTCAAAGCCGGCAGCGCTTTTCCAAGCACCAACAATACTTGTGAACAATCTATCGGCGTGATCGAATTTCCCGCCGTGAAGCCGCCGGAAATGCGAAGTGAACGGCTCGAGACGCATCAGATAGTGTAACGTAATGGCTGCCGACGAATAGTGCGTCCCGTAGTGGAATGGCCGGGAATTTAACGGATGATCACCCTCATCGTCATCTACAGCCCCAAGTGACTCCATCAAACCGTCATAGCGCGCTCGAAACTCCTCTTCGCGCTGAAGAGCACCCATGGGTTTCGTGAGATCTCGATACACACTTGGGTCACTTAAATCCAATATTTCGGAGTCGTAATCGGCCAAGACCCATGGAAATACGGGGTACTGCGTGAGATCATTATACGACCGTCCAGCTAGCGTATTCAGGTGCATGAGGTAAGCAAAGTTGGATATATCACCTTGGACCCAGCGCTCTGTCATACTATTCCGTAATAGTTTGCGTAACTGCGAGTATAAGTCACCTCCACCCGAAACACCATCAAGGCCACTGGCTGCTCCCTGGACATTAGGACACCTGCTTAGCAGAGCGTGAAAGACAAGCTCACGCTGCTCCAAAGACTCCAGAGTAACCTGCAGCACAACATTTAGTATTTATACAGCGACATCTCTCAACGTGGCAAACGTACCAAATAGTTTCTACCATCGTTGGCAAAAAGCTCGAGGGCAACGTGACGAAGCTGATATCTTCGCTTGTGAAGCTCTGTGATATCCTCGTAAGCCCAAAACCGGCACTGATGAGAATCTCGTGGTCTTGAAATTGGCTGTGAATGGTGCGGAGATTCCTGGAGACGCCAGCTTAGACGCCGTTCCAGCAGGGTAGAGGCGTCTTGAGGAACCTCCTTCACTCGAATATGTGCGTTATGCTCAATCTCAATATCGTTCGAAGGAGATACAGGTTGCTCGGTTTGTCGTTGGTAATTGTCAACTATGTACACATGATCGTTGCACAGCAGGAAGACCCCCGGACAGGAATCCACACCGTCAATACGCAAGCAGTCGTAAATCTGCGTGATCTCGTCCCCTGGCATCAAAAGCGGCCGTAGTTTCTCGTCAACGCTTTCTTCGCTCATCATACTTGCTGTGGTAGCAGCGCTTTCAGAAATGACCGAGCTCTCGACACCATGCATAGTACTTGCTTTCTCTTCATCATCAACTGTATCTTCATGTTCAGTGATACTTTCTTGACGTGCAGAAAGTCGATTAAAGCGGAAACTCTCGCGCCAAGATTGATGCCTATCGTTCTTCGCGTACTTCGTAAACAAGGTCTCGAATGACCCTTTGCGTAGCCTCTCTCTGGAACTCAACACAGCAGACGATGAAGAACGAGTAGCAAGCGATTTCTTTGTGACCGGCCGATGGGTGTTTCCAGTCACACTTTCATGAGATTGTTTCCGAGTAATGCTCTGTTCGCCTGCCACCCTGAAACTTGTGTCATGAGGCTTCTGAAAATCGATATCTGACTCTGAATAACGACGATGGAATTTGTACCCCCCACTTTTTCTTGATAGCCTTCCTATCGGTTTATCGTGAGCATTACACAAACGCGGAGGCGAAGACTGTTGCTCTCGGAATTGTTTTGGGGATTTCAAAGGCCGAATAATTCGGGAGAGTCTTTTGCGCATACGATATGGGCCTTCCGTGAAGTCTAGCCGCCAGGAATTGGTCTGTCGTGATGAAGAATCAACTTCATATATGCTTTGGCGCGCAACTTGGCGTAATAATATCTGATTTCCAGAGATACCAGGCTGTTGTTGCTCGTTATCTCTATCTTTCGAGACCCCCAGCACATTTCGCCGGAAATCCAGCTGTAAACGTCCCCACTGACGCGCCACAAACTTCTGGCGATCCACTCGATCTTGCTGCCACTTAAGCTGGCGACGAAATTCACATTGTTGAGAGCGCAGAAGCGACTCCACATACTGATTCTCCATCGATACAAGCCAGCTATACCGTGCGTTGAACTGTTTCTCGTATTTGCTTTTCCGATGCGCCGCTTTCTTGTGATAAGCTGTCCATAAATCATGCACATCTTCCTTTGCCTCCATCGTAGATTTTATAAAGATACGATCCAGATTGTTTACTAATTCCTTCAGCGGAGGCCCAACAACTTCCAGCCACTTGGAGAACTTGGCAAAGGATGCCGACTTCACTATCAGTCCCTCTTCTTGGGCATCCGATAGGGCAGCACATTCCAAAAGTTCATCAAAGCCGTTCTTCATCAAGTTTACGGAATAGGGAGGAGCCCCACTTTTCCGAATTTCGACTGTCAGCAATTCATCCACAAAACTTCGTTGAAAAAGAGCAAGATCAATCCAGAGATGTACTGCTGCTTCCTGAAGTGGACATACACTTGAGTCACCCAACAACTGGAGCAGATATCTGCACAAACAACCAAGAAACGATTTGTTTTGGCTGTTTTGTGGGTCGAACACAATTTCCCGGTGGATGTGGATCTGCTGAAGCATACCTTCCAGCTCTTCGTCTTCAACCTCTGCACCACGGCCGTGTAAGACGTGCAGAATCACAGCATTTAATGCCGAATACAGCTCAGACAACAAATTTTCCAGTTCTGCGGAGCGGGTAATTCGGCCTATCAGTTGCCGGAAAGGTTTTCGTTTCTTACCTTTGCTTAATCTATCAGATAACATCTCGCCAAATGATGAAGGGGGTGATGATGACGAAGATGTTGCACCATTGGGTCCAAGATTCGTCTCAGCCAAAATATACAGGACCATATCCAATAACCGAGAAGGACCACCAATAAAATGTGCTTGCCCACAACAAGCAAAAGGTGCTGGACACCCATCACCGTGCTGAGGGCGCTGCCAGCTGTGCATTTTCCCAACGGCAAATTTTACAAACTCACGCAAACTTGACCCAAAGTATTTGTGCTTCGCCAAAATATCGCCATCCTCAAATTTTGCTCGGATATGGTCCAGAAGGCCCATTACCACAAGACTCTGGAAACGTAAAAGAAGTCCACTGTGTAGAGGGGGGAGGACAACTGCCGAATTTGCTGTACCATTGATATACTCTTCGATGAAGTCATTGCCATTTGGAGCGTCAAGCAGAAGTTTCATCAATATCGAGATTAGCAGCCGCAAGCCGCCCGCCGCAACAGAATTATGCAAGAATGGGTCGCTTCCACTTGGATCCACTGCAGCTGCTTCTTCTGCCAGCTCTGCCCGGCCGACGGCAATGTTATAATCAGTCAGAAGAACTTGCTTGTCCGCCAGCAGTTTCACTACATGATCTAGCGAGTGAGGGTACTTCTCAACCAAGTAAGCCCTTGCAGCTGCGCAGATCAATCGCGTTAGCTCTTCCATGAACTCCTGCCGCATTTTCTCGTTTCCGGAGACAATCAAAGCGTGCAAACTAGGCATCTTCTCGAAGATATGATGAAGAAAGTCAAGAACTTCAATCTGATAGATGTCAGCTTGTTCGCTCGCGGGATATAACGCTGAAGAGAAATCTTCCTTTTCCCCCTTTTTGTCTCCACCAATTCCATTATTTTGCGATGTCGAGTGATCTTGTGTCGATGAATCCCCAACAGTGCTCACCATAGCTACGGGATCGTTGTAGTGACGGCGAAGCAAAACCATAATCACATTTAAGAAGTTCGAGTTCACAACGCGATCTCGCTGTATGTTGACTTCAAAGTCTTTGCTGAGGTACTCGACTTCAAGACGTATTTCATTAGGCACACCATCCACGGGTGCTCCCAAAAGTCCACCAAAAAGAGCATACCACATCTTTTGGAATGGAAATCGCACCCCATGTTGATCCACGGCGACATGACGGAAAATGGTGTGGTTGCAGGGCAATCCCTGAGCTAGCAAGCGATAGTAACCCTCTTTCTTAAAGACAGCTTCGTAGCGTGAGTTCCCAAGTAGAGCACACAGCAGCCTTAATGCCGCAATTACGGTAGACGGTGTAATACCAATCGAAAACTCCGTCCCATCACCAGGGAATAAGAAGTACTCAATCCAGCGCATCCCCAGAAATTTACGGAAGCTCGTAAGGCGAAAGGAAGTTGGAAGTTGCATTCGTGCAGCCCCACTCCCGGACGAATTACTGGTTGGACCAGTAACTTTAGCTCCCGTTGAATTTATATCCAACGTATCCGGATCGTCCCCGAAGTCTCTGTTTTCTTTGACATCAAGTTTTTGCACTGCTTTCACCAGTGCATCCAACAAAAGTTCCTGAAGCTTGGCCTGGCGGGAGATCAAGCGCACATTTTCCACTTTTGTTGAGTCCAAATTTGCTTCTGGAAGTTCTGGTTCACGCTGCAGATCCCAAGAATCTTTTTCCATAGCTTGAAATGCTCGAGGACTAAGACACAGCCGACCTGTAGGACTCGCAAGCGAGCGCTTTTTCACGAATTCAACACTACTATCAGGCTTTTCACCGCCGTCGACGTCATCGGTCAAGTCCAGTACCTTATTCGACGTGATTTCTTCCTCGATAGCTTCGCCCTTGTACTGACCAAAACGTGGAGATAGCGTTGCAGCCAGAAAACTGGTAACATCGGAAAAATTGGATTCCACAACAGTATCACGACTCGGGCTAGTCAAGCATACCAATATCACATCTACCACCACTTGTAGAAGTCCGTTCGTGACGGTTGGATCCAGTAGCACGTACAATAGCTGTCGAGTAAAGCTCATTGATTGCAGTTGTGCTCTGTTTCGCTCTCGAATCGCCTCATCATCAGCGGCTAAACACGAATACAAGGTTGAGAAAAGCAACTTGGCCGTATCCGTTCCAGGCACTTTCTGCCAGAGTGAGTAATCCAGAATAAAGTACTGAAGTGCTTGCACGTTTCGAATCGCACTATCTCGGGAATGATGAGTGATAACTTCTGTTTGGCCCTCGCAAGTTAAATCCACACCGACGATCCGGAATAGCGTCTGCAGGCATTTAGCACTTAATAGTGATGACTTTTCATGCAGTAAGTAATTCACAACGCCATACCCTTGATCACTTTCCATTGCAGCCAAGTTACGAGGGTTACTGTGCATGCATAGCCATAGTAAGTCAAGAGACAATTCCACCTCGACTATGGTGGCAGCCTCAGCAAGCAGTCCATACGCAATTTGGCATCCTGAGCAGCAAATATCGAACATCGCATTTGCCATTGTCACCGCTTCACACAACCAAGTTCCGCCCATGAGATGCCCACTTGGTCGTCCGTCAAGTTTACTGCACGGGATCATTGATAGCTCTTTTGTCACTCCATTTCGTGCCGAGTATGCCACTACAATACGGTCAGATGAAATTGGGACGTGGATCGATGGCGCTGCACTCGGAATGCGGGCAAAAACATTCGCGCTTGACTTGATATCTTGGACGATTGCTGCTGCCGTACTCGATGCAGCAGAAGCGAGGGAGAGACTTCGACGCAGCAGCTTACTGTGGCCCCCACGTTCAACATCGACAGAATCAATTAGTGAGCGAACAGGATCCCACATGAAAGAATCGAGCATAACCATATTTGGGATGCTCAGATGATCAAACGTAACACCGATCTCATTATTTCCAGTAGCTCCACAGAAGAGTCGATCATAAGATGGCCCTGCTGAGAATACCGCATTCACTATTGGCGGCGAGATCGGCAGGTCCAGCAGATAGAATGGCCCCAGTATCCACTTCGCGCTGGACAAACGGCGGGCTTGGGATGGAATACCCAACAAACCACTAAGTGGTTGACTTCCAGTAATGCTAGAAGGGTACGAGATTTTCACGTTCTCCTGCAGAATCCCATTTAAGTAGCAAGAAACCATGCTGGACTGGAACCGCTGCCTTGCATGAGTAAAGGCAACATGATACCACTCCTGTGCCTTGATTGGAGTATGTGTGAACTGGTAAACAGACGCACGGTTGGAGCTCGTCCGCATATACAGCTTTCCTCCCTTCAGAAACGCTTCACTGACAGATTTTCCATCACCTGATCGAAATCTGAAAAGATAGAGCATCGGGGGATTGCACACTACACACTCCCCGCCACTGTTGAGAAGCGCTTCAATACAGCCCCTGCATGCACGATGAGAGCATTTCAACACGTACTCGTCCTGGATTTTGCCTCGGCAATGGATGCATGTGTTCGATAAAAAACACTCACGATACAGTTTTTCGCGCTCCTCCTTCCGTTCAAACGATTCCACTCGAAGCCAAACCATCACTGAGTATCCATCTGGTGGAGGCCACACTTTAGAACTGTGGGAAAAGGCTGCCAGAGATGGCGTAGTTGTAGCAGGCTCGGCAGGAGAAGTCGACCGGGCATTAATGTCAGGGATTTGTAAACACCCATATCCATCCCTTGTCACATCAAACTCAACGCCAGGAGCTCCCTTAGTCCGTTCAAATGTTGCCGAAGTTAATTGTACCAATAACCGCATCAAGGGTGTAACGGGACTTGTAGATTCCTCTGCAGCAATTCCAACAGGAACGTTTGAGTCGACTGTGGGTGCTGTAATCGAGCGTGAGTGCGAAGAATGCTCCACCATACTTAACTGTTTCGTCTTCCTCGATCTCTCTCGGCATAAGCTCAGCAACAGTTTAATCAAGTAATCTGCAGCTGTTGGAGAAACACCAGCAAGTGCAACACTTTCTACGATGGAGACAGCAGTTTTGTGGAAAACATTGCTTTCCCACAACAGAGCCTGTGAGAGACTGCCCCTTCCTCCCTTGTGCAATTCTCTAAACTTCCGACCGCCTGCTGTAAGAGATCGGAATAGGACTTCCAGCACATTCGTTGTTGCGAGGCAATCGAAGTTATTACGGCTACAAAACAAATACATGTGTGAGGGGAAATTATTTTACAACGTAAAATGCTACGTACCAGTTCGAAATACGGAGGAAAGTAATCAGGAACTGATGAGTAGCCTCAGTATCGATATCCTCTGCGTATAAACTCAAAACCTGAATTGCAACAGCAAACAACTGGGGGTAGCGCAATTCAAGTGAGTAGCAATCTTCTTCCTTTTGCCTATCCATAAAAGAATAGCTCTCGTGAAAGCAAGTCATGTCATAATCATCCACGGAAAACCCAACGCAATACCACACGCAAAATTGGATGAGTGATGCTACCCCTCGTATATCTTTCGCTTCAGGAGACGCAGGTCTGGATTTGATGAAGCTCGTCAGCAAGTTGCATATCAAGTCACCGAATTCTCCAAATGAAATCAAGCTAGCAAAGTATGGCGCCACAAGTCAGTTACGATAAACGAAAGTAAGAAAAAATACGCGAGTTAATACTTCAATCCGCTCACCTGCAGAAGGATTGCTCAGCTTCTGAATTCGTGGCGACAATAGAATAAATGGACTGCAACGTCAGCATCATCGCAGAACAAGACGTAGCACCATCAGCACTCGTATTAGGATCTTCATTCAACTCCCACTTTTTCACCACCGAGTGCAAAATACCCAAAAGCGACAAAATTAAATCGCAATCAACCAAAGCACTGAGAACGCGATCTCTCGTCGGCCCCTCGATGCAAATGATACGATCTCCATACAAATTCGCGGGTGACGTCAACGCTGACTTCGGGTGTAGCAGGGATTTAATAAAAGTGAGAACTTCTTGTAACGCAGCCACACTTCCAGGAAACGCTAGCGTGACGTCACCATCATCTGGAAAGTAGACTGCCAACGTTACATAGCGAACAGCTTGTAAAAGACAGTTGACCACATTATGGAGGGCTGTGCTTTCGCGCTGCAGTGTCAACGAGAACCGGATAATAGATACCCATAATGCAAGACCTTCCACTTGAAAACTGGTATTCCCAATAAGAGTGCAAACGCTCTCGAGCATCGGCAATCCGCACAGTGTTCTTTCGAAATACTTTTCATCCTTGGCTAGGTGACTGGCACCGTCAGCCAATAACTTCATTATATCGATGAGAACAAGATAATCCGCTTGACTCGTTGCATCACGACACTGGCTACGCCGCCGTGCTCTTTGATGACAATGGGACGCCAGTAACGAGATAATAATCTTTTCATCAGCACTAATCCGACCAGTATTAGATCC
The DNA here is from genome assembly GCA_018806915.1 of Phytophthora colocasiae. Classification (NCBI taxonomy): domain Eukaryota; phylum Oomycota; class Peronosporomycetes; order Peronosporales; family Peronosporaceae; genus Phytophthora; species Phytophthora colocasiae. Next base: position 807,146 of record JAGKQI010000033.1, on the reverse strand, counting down.
ATCAGCCTTTGTCGCGCTTGTCGGGTACTCCACTCTAATCTGAGTTGATCCTGCTCCAGAGCAAACAGCATTTGTTTGGTCAAGAAACAGACCAACAACAGTACTCACTAGGCCGACAGAGCGCAACACTTCGTGATATACTTCGTCGAACCGAAGCAAATTGGCGATGAATGCGAGAATAGCATGGATCGAATGCCGTTGGAATGTATCCTGACCACGTGAAACTAGGTTAATGATGGTTACTACATCGCACAGCCAGGCATCATATCATACTGACCTTCTGAATGAATGCATTGATGAACGTAAGTTCGGCATACGGAATCACCTTTGCTTCAATCGCAATTCCAGAGAGTACTGATAAAATTGTATGCTGGGCCATTTCTGAGTAGTCGTCAAGCTGCTCGATCGCCCGCGTAATCAAATTGGATTTCTATGACAGTCAGACAAGTTAACTTTTCAGAGTTAGTACTACAAACAGCACACATACCCACGTTTAGATCCAGTACTTACGCTCACAAATTCATAGTCAAACGGGTTCGTGACAATAATTTGACAGAGTTTCTCGAGATAACGACACTCAAGGCGTTCGTTGTCTTTAGCCAACACATCGCACAATTGAGTGTCCTCCTTTAGTCTCTCCCTCTCAGCCTTCGTCGCGCGGCGCAGATATGCAAGAATATCTGAAAGAAGTCCAAATGCCTCGGGATTAAACAATGATCGTCCGCCACCAGGTGGTGTAGAATCCAGCACCAGCTTAAAAGCCTTGTTCTGGTAAACATTGCTTCTCGGAGGGAGAGTTTCGCTCCCTGCCATGCACAGCTTTGCAACAGCATCCGCTAGGTCTTGATCATGTTGTCTAAGAGCTTCTAGAGAAGATGCCGTGAGCTCTTCAGCACAGATTGCACGTTGTCGGGATTCAAACACCTGCATCATCGAATTTAAAATTTTGTGACACTGTCGATCTGCTTGCACTTGCTTGTGCAAGTCGGAGAAGCCTGCTGTATGTGCCCGCTTCAACACCAGAGCTGTGATCAAGACCACCTTTGCCAGCATGTCTATTCCACTCACACGGTCAACTAAGGTAAGCAGACAACGCTCCTCGTAGAGTTGCTTCACCATCGACTTCCACCTGCTAGGCTGGAGACTCTGGACCAAAGCCTCCACTACCTGGCCCAATACAAACATCAAGCTCAGATGTCAGTCAGATCGCTGCTAGAAGTTCCCATCTTCACACATAAATACCTTTAAGACAGCCATTTGTAGCTCTTCTTCTGCAAATACCAAGTGAAAGATGCGATGAAGCGTGCTGCTTTCACTCAGCTCTTGTACCACTTCTGGTGAGGTGGAAAGCAATGCCAGCACGCCCAGCATCACCTCCACCAGTTCATGGGCATCTCCAACACCACCATCACTCAAAGCCTTCACCACCTTCACAAAAGTTGATGGGATTCTTTCACCCACCAGCAGAAGAGCTTGAGCGTTGTCTCCAGATACCAGTAAAGTCTTCAATAAGTGCAGTAGCTGCAGCACGTGACGTCTCTCTTCTGCCTCCATAGCCACCACGAATTTCACATCAGTCTTGCCGTCCAGTCTGCCTGCATTAAACAGCTCTAACGCCCGACTGAAGCAGCCTCGTAGCCTCTGAGCACTCACACTAACCAAAGTGTTGGTATCTCGCTCATTCAGTAGCCTTCTCCCACCCTCTGAGCGTAGTGGAGGCTGCGCATCAACTACCAATACATCATAGAGATAATCTAGTGCTTGATGTTGATCTTGAGGCAGCGCTGCCGTCGTAAAAGCAACAATTTTAGCACGCAACGCCTCACTTATAGCGGCTTGTTTCTCAGTCAATTCCGGCCCGTTCTTGGCCGCGAGGGTCTTGGCAGACGCAGACGCAGCTCGACGAGGTGATGACACAGCAGATGGAGTGCGTGTCGGGCTGTCAGACGAAGAGGAGGCCGAGGGGCTTCGCGTCCGCCGGTGGAAGATGCGCTTCATGGCGCTAATAGTAGCTTCAAGCGGCCGTTTGCCGTTAGTGCCATGTCACTATTATTTTTAGCCAATAACCGGCTTAGAAATCGAGCGAAGTAATTTAACGCAGGAATAAGTTACCATGTCGAAGAAGACGCTAGTGCTAATACGCGTGAAGGAGTTGAGCCCTTCACTGAGCGGTAAAGAGGTCAATGTGAAGGTTGTGGTACTGGAGAGCAACGCTAAGGACGAGGGTAATGCCAGCAACAATGCGACGCTGCTGGTGGGCGACGACTCGGGCTGTGTGAGCCTCGTGCTGCCTAAGACAACAGCACTACACGTGAGGTTGGGTGATATCTTGCAATTGGCTGGGTCGCAGGTGGTGCTCAAGAGCAACCGCATTTATTTATGGGGTGGAAAGGTGGAACGCGTGGGTGAATTCCTGCTGCTGTTCAAGGAGAGCCATAACGTCAGCAACATTACGTGGGTAAAGGACCCCAAGAACCCGGACGTGTTGGTGCGTCGGTCGCAGTAGAAATTACTCTACTAGTCGCAGCTAAAGCTGATCTTTACTTGTGGTTCTATGTAGATCCCTGGACGTAACCCGGCTAAGAGACCCAAGCCACAAGCTGCCAAGTAGTACATGTATACACAAGTTCTAGTGTGACGTGGGGAATTACAGTGGACTTTGTGCGTGCTTTTATTTATTTTTTCTATTACAGATTGATCTCCGTTCGTAATTTTGAGGTGATACTGGATGGCTAAGCGCTAACGGACGTCTATATCGGGGTCGTTCAGCAACGGCCTCCGGCTGACATCGAAGTTCCTTGTCACGGAGTCCAGAAGCGTTTACGTCCTCGAGCTTAGTGCATGACACGTCACACTTTGTTCAAGCAAACCTCTGACATCAATACGGCATGGAGGATGGCCACAAAGAGGAGCAACAACTTTCCCCAGTGGACACCGAACGACGAACAAACAGTCATCGACAACGCATTCTTTCAGTGGGCAACGCTGCCCAGGATAACCCAAGGAAGATCTCAAGTACCCACGGTGTTTTTTACCCGGATGTAGTAGCTTTCGATTCTAAAGTTCACCCCAGTAATTTTGCACGAGGCACCGGAAGACTGGACGGGCTTGGAGGATCAAGTTCTAAAAATTTCCTGAAAACTGAAATTGCCACCGCTACGGAAGTGTCGGTGCAAGTGGACATGAAGATTTTTCCCTTACGCTTTCGAGATACTTCCCAAGAAGAAGCGTTTTGCAAACACTTCAACATGTATGTCGTCGGGAAAGTCCGAACTGCCAGTCGGATCGTGATCCTGGTCCATGCCGTGATGCTGACGGCCAGTACCTCACGCAAGCTCGAGTTCAGCACAATTTTGTCTTCATCACGCGTGCTGTTGCGATTTTGCTGTCACTATTCTTCCAGTCAATGATATCTACAAGTTGGTTTCGTCGGCATTTTGATCGACTCTTGCTCTTGCACTACTTGGTGTTAGATGTGGTACACCAGCTCCCTCGTTTTACCTTTCTGATGAGCTCCATTGAGGAAGAGACCGATGAGGCAGCTACGAATGCGGATAAGGTCGAGGAACTCACACTGTTTGCCTCTCAAAAAAGTGTTCGTGCTATGAATTTGATATTTATCGTCGTTATCTACGCCGCAAGCGGCATGCGCTTCACTATGGCGTCCATTTGTGCATGCTGGCACATAATTGTCAAAATATTGTTCGCGGTGGGGGTCTGTCATGCTTGCACATGGGATGACCTCGATGCCACGACGAATTGTGCGATGATAGCTTTCTGTACGCTCACAGCGTATCACGGTGAACGATATGTGCGTCAAGAGTTTGTGATACGTTTGAGAGTTGACGAAGAACGGAAGCGGCGAGATAATTTACTGGAAACGATGCTGCCGGTGCACATTAAGGAACGTTTGAAAGATAACTGCACGGATGGACTGGTTGAAAGTTACGACGAAGTATCAATTCTTTTCTGCTACGTGAGCAATTTCCAGGTCCTATCCAAGAATGCGTCAGCTATTGAGCTAGTCCAGCTTATGAATCGCATTGTTTTCTGCTTTGACAGAGCTACCGATGCACACAAAGTTTACAAAGTGGAGGCTATTGCGGAAACATACATGTGTGCGGCAGGAGTGCCAAAGCGGGATCCATTTCATTGTGAGAAAGTGGCTGAAATGGCGTTAACGATGATGCGGATCTGCGAAAAGGAGTCTTGGAATTTTAACGGTGTCGATATCCAACTTCAGATTGGCATTCACTCCGGTCCTGTGGTCGCAGGTGTTGTCGGGAGCAAGACGTACAGTTATCACCTCTTTGGAGATACCGTGAACACGTCGTCACGTATTTGCTCATCCGGTTGTGCTGGCAAAATTCAAATCAGTGCTCGTTCTCGTGAATTGCTCGCTCGAAGTGGGTATTTTGATATTTCTGAGCGAGGCCTAGTAAACCTGAAGGGAAAAGGCATGGTACAGCTTTTTTGGCTTGAAGGAAAGGCCACGTTGACAACTCCAAGAAAAATCGCTGCTTCTGGTATTTATAATGATTTTGAGACTGCAGCGGAGGAGTCAATTCGTGCAAAAGATCTCGAATACAAGTCACCATTGCACCATCGAAGTGATGACTACCTGAGCTGCATGAAAGACGTGGAAATTCAGCGAGTGACATTGGATTTTCGTCAAAAATTCCCCTGCAAGTATAAAGAACAATGGCTAAAATTTCGTGGGAAATCTTCTCGGGTACAAGCGGCTCCAGATACCGCCTCAAGTCTGAAAAACAACAGCAAAAATGCGAAAGATTCACGAAGTATTCAAAGTGTAAAAGACACGGCAAGTGAGATGGAGAATTCATTTCGTTTCGAACACGCCCGTGACAGCACGCCTCAGTTTTGCATGGGACTGTGCATGTCTGTCGTCTACTTGGTGATCACGATCATTTACAGAGCCTACACGTCCAGCAATTACCCGGATAAGGCTGCAAGAAATGCTCGAACTTATTCTATCTACGGCATTACGATCGCCATTCTACTTTCGATTGTAAAACTACTTCGAAAGTATCCACATCTAGCCAGATTGAAAGAGAAGTGGGGTACCGGTACAGGACTAGTTTTCGTTTTGGTATTGAATATCCAGCTGCTTACCGCGTTGAACACTTTTAAAGACTCCCAACCGAGAGGACAACAGAAAATTACTTTCTTGGATGGGAATATACTGTATGCTGTGATAGCTGGCTTGGCGATGAGACTGCGTTTCCGCAATGCTGCTCTAATCAATACGTGGGGATACGTGGCTTTTGTGGTATGCACTTGTTTACGGCGCCCTGAAGTATGGGCAGACATGTCGGAGGGGTTTTACTTGCTGTTCGTTGCCTCCTGGATTTCCATCCTCTTCGGATACAAAAGAGAGCTTGGGTTACGTCACGACTTTCTGTTAAAATGCACTCTACAACTGGAGAAACAGAAATGTGAAGATCTACTTACGAATATGTTACCGTCGAAACAATACGCTGAGGCCCTCATGCAGCAGTCCACTATCGTCGATGAACTTACTGAAGTAACACTGCTTTATTCGGACATGGTGGGGTTTACCCCTCTGGGCGCAAAGCTTGACCCTGAAGCTATCTGTGTGATGCTCAATCAAATTTACTCAGCGTTTGACAGCCACTTGGATGAATTGGGAGTATACAAGATGGACACAGTGGGCGATGCTTTCATCGTTGTTGGGGGCTTGCCGAGTCACAAAAGTAGCAAGAATCATGCAGCAGCAATCGCCGCTTTTGCTGTTGAAATGCTTCGAGAGATTGAACGTTTCTGTGCTGAGGCGAACGTGGAGCTGCAAATGCGTATCGGGATTCACACTGGCCCTGTTGTGGGTGGTGTGGTTGGCATCAAAAAGCCGCGATATCTCATCTGGGGGAAACACACGGTGATAGCCAATCTCATGGAATCTCGAGGTGTTCCAGGCCGCATTCAGCTTTCAGACGCTGCGTACACACATCTTCACAAATGTCCTGAATTTAAGATTGAAGAGCGCGCTGACCAGGTACAGATTAGCGAGAACGATGCTATGCGGACATATTTCTTGGTTCCTGAACACCCGACGGTCAAGGATACGATTGTTTCGCATTATCTAGATGACAATTGCCTGGTCGACACAGCCGATGTGTACGCATTTCAGGAGCTCCAAACTTGTCTTCTCCCTTCAAGCAACACTTCTCTTTCCAAGCGATTGGAGCTTTCGATGAACAGCAGAAGACAATCAGACCAGTTAGCTACTTCACTTGAAGAGTCACTACTCCCTCCGCTCTCAGAGCTAGTGCAAAGTAAATAATTTGTGGATACCCAGTTGTAGAAGTACATCAAATATATTCAAGGTGACTCAGAGTGGTCGTCCGAAGTCGGTGGGTAAAGTGAGACAACCAATGGTTGAATCGGTTCTGATGGAGAAGTTGATCTAGTCGTAGCTGTATGAATCGGTTCTGGTGGTGGAGTCGATCTAGTCGTTGCTTTATGACTAGGCACAGGGCTGCTTATTCCTTGTAGAAACTGAGGAAGTCTTTGTTCGGGAGTTAAAATGGCAGAAAACTCGGGTTCACGTCGTGCCAACGGGTTTTCTCTCCGCTGGCGTTGCTCCACCTGCTCAATCCACGTGGAAGCACGCGCCTTCCGAAATGAAAACTTAGTAACGGAAGGAATTTCTGATGTGTGTTTCCATTCACCAGCGCTGTCCATCGATCGCGAGTCAAGTCGGCCTCCCCATTGAGCAAGTCGATCCGGTGCAGGATAGTCCTAAAACAAACGAACAGTTAAAAACATTTTTTTTACACCTAGCTAGTACATGTACGTACCCCTCCTATCTGCCGTGGTGGCGGGTCTGTAACAATTCCTTTTGGTTTCTTCAGAACGTCGTAAGATCCGGGTCCGACGCACTCAGGAGTTGCCGATTTCTGTAAAGGTTGAACAAGGTCGATTCAAATTCTCCTTTTTGCTTAGACAAAATCGCACTTACATATGTGAATCGTTTAGTCGTACTGCACAAACTTGTTCCACGCAAAGAACCTGTTGCAGAGCACTACTGTTTGACCACCAGAGAGAGATACAATCTGCAGCTTTTAACGTACGATGGACGTCATAGCCCAAAGAATTGTGGTTGGAAGTGTAGAGTTGATCTACACTAGGACACTCGTTCTGGAAAGCAGTGCCTGGTTTCACCGCTGTTCTGGGTAGACGCGGGTCGATACTGGGGCCTTGAGTTGTCCACATTCGCTTCGAATCTCGTGCATATACATGCTTGTCTGGTGGCCTCCCACCTTTTTTTAAAGCCGTGTTGGCTCGAGGATCAAAGAAAAAAGACTCGCGAAAAGGTGCATACGAGGCCTGCGCAGTCCCCACAGTGCGAATCTGCGCCGTAGTCATCCGAGGAGGCAGAATTTCCGGACCATCACGACCGAAAGGAGTCAAGTTATGCATAGCTCTTAACTTGAGTGCCCAGATGCACGTAAGGCAACACCTTACCACCGAAATAGATCAGGTCAAGTTGAAGTTTTCGATAAACGGATTGAAACGGACGAAAAAGGCAGGTTTGCATTGAAGTCATGTGTAGCAAAAAGCAGCGGGTTAAGCAAGGTAATATGATCTCTGTTCTGTAGATGCTAAGCCACTAACCTCTCGGGCTAAACTACTCACGAGGTGCACGAAGGTGATCAGCAAGGAGGTCGTAACGACTACGACGGGTCTACATCATCTCGTCCATTTCCTCGTCCTCGTCGAACTCGCCCTCCTCCTCTGCGGTGGCGTCCTGGTACTGCTGGTACTCAGACACCAGATCGTTCATGTTGGACTCGGCCTCAGTGAACTCCATCTCATCCATACCCTCACCAGTGTACCAGTGCAAGAAAGCCTTACGACGGAACATTGCAGTAAACTGTTCGGACACACGCTTGAACATCTCCTGGATGGCAGTCGAGTTACCAATGAACGTAGTGCTCATCTTCAGACCCTTGGGAGGAATATCACACACGCTAGCCTTGATGTTGTTGGGGATCCACTCAACGAAGTACGATGAGTTCTTGTTTTGCACGTTCAACATCTGCTCGTCAACCTCCTTCGTGCTCATCCGTCCGCGGAACATACACGCGGCAGTTAAATAGCGACCGTGGCGAGGGTCAGCGGCACACATCATGTTCTTGGCATCGAACTGTTGCTGGGTCAGCTCAGGAACCGTGAGGGCACGGTACTGCTGAGATCCACGAGAGGTCAACGGAGCGAAACCAATCATGAAGAAGTGAAGACGCGGGAACGGGATCAGGTTCACAGCCAACTTACGCAGGTCCGAGTTCAACTGACCGGGGAAACGCAGGCACGTAGTGATACCGGACATGGCAGCGCACACCAAGTGGTTCAGGTCACCATAGGTGGGCGTGGTGAGCTTCAGCGTACGGAAGCAAATATCGTACAGGGCCTCGTTATCCAGGCACATGACCTCATCAGCGTTCTCGACAAGCTGGTGCACCGACAACGTGGCGTTGTAGGGCTCCACGACAGTGTCCGACACCTTAGGCGACGGGCACACCGAGTACGTGCACATGATACGGTCGGGGTACTCCTCACGAATCTTCGAGATAAGAAGCGTACCCATACCGGAACCGGTACCGCCACCAAGCGAGTGGGTGATCTGGAAACCCTGCAGGCAGTCACAGCTCTCAGCCTCCTTACGGACGACATCAAGCACCGAGTCGATCAGCTCAGCACCCTCTGTGTAGTGTCCCTTGGCCCAGTTGTTACCAGCGCCTGTTTGGCCGAACACGAAGTTGTCCGGACGGAAGAGCTGACCGTAAGGGCCCGCACGGACCGAGTCCATTGTGCCGGGCTCCAGATCCATGAGGATGGCGCGGGGCACGTAACGGCCGCCCGTAGCCTCGTTGTAGTACACATTGATGCGCTCCAGCTGCAGGTCCGAGTCGCCGTGGTACGAGCCCGTCGGGTCCACGCCGTGCTCGTCGGAGATGACCTCCCAGAACTTGGCACCGATCTGGTTACCGCACTGACCACCCTGAATGTGAACAAGCTCTCTCATGTTATGATCTGTGTAGATAACGAGTCAAAGACGGCGTTAGTTTGCTTAAAATGAAGGAAAGATCGCAAAGAAGCCTCTTCCCTCATATGGTTATGGCTCCAAGACCCGCAGAAGGCGGGGGGAGGGGGTTCATCCAGGTAAAACACAAGGAGAGAAGAGGGGGGAGACACATACAGACGCGTCGTTACCTGTTGCTTTACGTGCGCGAAGACGTCGGGGTTTCCTTCCTGCAGCGGCTCTTGGCTGGCTGTGAGGAGAATTCGGACTTTTGGCGAATGAAGGAGTCGCGTTGCGGGCGGCCGCGTGGGACGCGCGGGAAAAATTACCGTTGATGTCAAATTTGGCCTTGGCGCCGTTTCAAAACGGCGTTGACCATCACTCCTTTAGCGATACAAACTGCAAGTGCAAGAGCATGAAAAGGCGAAACCACTGGCCTGTTTAAATTCGAGGACGGATGTCACGCAAATATATAATATCGAGTAGGCTTGGAACTGAGATGGGGTGAAACTGTCTGCTGAATTGGGAAATTTATGCTGGGGTCATTTAAATTTTCACAACAGATCTGCGTAAATTACCGAGCCAAACGTGGAAGGCGGTTTTGCGTTTGAAAAAGCGCGCGTAACGGACACCGCTTCCCATTTAGCTTGCAACCAGAACGCCTAAACTTAGCTCTCCAAGGGCATTAGAGAAGAAGACTTGAACTACTGTATGCTTGTTGCACGCTCTAAAATAAAGATGCGTATCTAAATGGTACACACTCGTTGAGCTAACTTTGGCAGAGTTCTTGAAGCATTTTCAAGTTCCATGGGACGACTTGAACTAAGTGATGTGCGCCACACCACAGCCTTTTATTGAAAGCAAACGTATCCGCATTCATTCTTGATATACAATGCTGCGCCGCACTGTGCTCCGCTTCGTGCCGAAGGTGAAGAAGACCTCTGCTGGTCTTATTCGTTTGGCTCAGGCCAGAGCTTTCTCATCTGCGCTCCCTGATGGGTGGGAGGCCATCACACGTAGGAACGGTGCGTACAGGGGGTGCCAAGGCCGACAAAAGGATACGATCGGCTATAACAAAGAGTTTTACTTTTCTTTTTCTGCTGTAGGCGACGTGGTTTACTACAACAAGGACCTGCGCAAGACTGTCCGTCATCTCCCTGGTGTGACTCCGCCGTCAGTCGCTGCTGAAAAGCCTTCGGAGTCTGAGCCCGAGAAGGAAAGCGAGGCGGTCACGTTGCCGCATCACGAAAGCACGGGGAACGAAGTGTTCGTACCGATCAACTTTGATACAGCCATGTCCGTTGAAGGACATGATTCCCAAGTGGTGCACGTAAGACGAAATTGATGGTGAAACGTGTGCACATGTATACATTCTGACGTGATTCTGATGCAGATTGAGCTCGAGCCTGAACAGTGCTTGCGTGCGGAGACGGGAGCCATGATCTACATGACGGAAGGAGTTGAGATGGAGACGACCACTGCTGGAGGTTTTGGTCAAGGCATGAAGCGTATGATGACTGGCGAAAACTTTTTCGTGTCGCGTTTCACCTATCATGGCACTGAGAAGGGGAAAGTGGCGCTTGGTACGAGTTTTCCCAGCAAAATTGTGCACCTCCGCTTGAGCGACTTCCTTGGTGGGTCCATTATTTGCCAGAAAGGAGCTTTCTTGTGCGGATCGGATACCGTTAACATCGAGATGGTTCGTATATGTAGTACTGGGCTTCTTTATCTCGAATTACCTGACACCTGACACATGTTGTAGGAATTCGCCAAGAAATTTGGTGTCGGCTTTTTTGGCGGTGAAGGTTTTATTCTGCAGAGGTTGACGGGAAGTGGCGACGTCCTTGTTCGAGCCTCTGGGACGCTGATTGAGCGGGAACTGCAGCCCGGCGAGGTGCTGCGCATTTCAAGTGGCTGTCTTGTTGCCTTTGAGCCTAGTGTGCATTATGACATCACTATGATGAAGGGTGCGAAAAATGTGCTCTTTAGTGGCGAAGGCTTGTTCGTGACGACGCTTACTGGACCTGGCAAGATCTACCTGCAAAGTCTTCCGTTTGACCGTGTGGTTGGAGAAATGGCTGCTCGTATCCCTCGTGGCGGACCCGGCGGCATGATGTTTCCGTTCATGATGGGAGGTGGCGGTGGCGACCAAGATGCTGATGCAGGTGCAGGCGGAGCTGACGAGGCTGCTGCTGCAACTGACGTCGCCAGTGATGACGATACTGGTGCCGAAAACCGTGAAGATGACTGGAACGTTAAAGACGATGATATCTATGGTGATGGTGGCAACGGTGGTGATAGTAGCGAGTTCGATGATGTCGGCGCAGGTGCATCGGAGGAGTCAAGCGGTGGTGGCGTCATGAGCATTTTCAATAGTCTATTCGGCAGTGACGACGACTAACGCGCAGGGCGACTAACCCGGCAGGACCACCTCCGGTTATAGTTGCTGGAATACCCGCCATGCTGTCACATCCTTATGAGTCTACCTAGACAACTTTAGCTATAGCTAGCCTAGATACTCTTGGGCCTTTAACAGAGAGAACTATGCAAGCATAGATCTCTCCATGTTCGCAGCGGCGTTCACGTCTCGGCTGCGAGTCTTCCTCTTCTTGGACAGGACTTGGTCTTCATCCGGGGTAGACTCGGGTGGTAGCGTCTGATGCTACCTCCATCCACTACGCGTCTGCCGTCGTCTGAATTGGCAGCAGAAGCACGTTGTTATAGTGGGCCGACAGCATGCTGACCAGTCTGGTGCATGCCGGATGCGACGTCGTGTCGCCTCTCGAGACGTGGGTCCGAAAACGCCGGTGACCGCAGCGTTGCCGCCGACAGGGCCGGGGATGCTTGGTCGTCGAACAAGGCTTCCATAGGTTCATGATGAACTTCAACATAATTTGCTCTCATGAACATGAACAGAATAAGCCTATTACATCAGCTGTGCTACCAACAACATCATTTTGTTTCCACGATACGTGGAGCGATTCCTGTAAATGCATGCAGCCATGAGTGAGCTGCGCACGCGCTGGTTGGTTCTGTTCCTGTCGTGCAAGTTGATTTATTCCTACAAGTAATAAGTGGCAGGAATAATTCTGAATGACCAATCACAGATCTGGAAAAACACTTTGCATTTTGGTGAAGGACGGACGACGCGCGCGGGCAGACTCCTCCTCTGGCTCCATTTTCTCTCTTCCCCCCCTCTGTACCAGCCATGGCAGAGGACGATGCAGCGTCTGTGCGTGTGGCGGTGCGTATCCGGCCGCTAATTGGGCGTGAGAAGGTGGAGCGCTGTGACGAATGCGTGTCCGTGCTGGACGAAGAGAACCAGATCGTCATGGGCAAGAACCGCGCCTTCACGTACGACTACGTGTTCGGCAAGTACGCGCAACAGAGCGATATCTGGCGCTGTGTGGATCCTTTGATTCGCGCCACGTTTGATGGCTACAACTCTACCATTTTCGCCTATGGACAAACAGGATCCGGTAAGACGTACACTATGGGCAGTGGCAGCTCGGTGCACATTCCACCGGAGGATTACGGTATTATTCCTCGTGTTATCAGCTACATGTTCGACCAGATGGATGCGAAGACACAGGAGAACGCGCACTTTAAGGCGCAACTTAAGATTCGCTTTCTTGAGATTTACGGAGAGGAAATCCACGACTTGCTCGTTACACTTGGAGATTCATCAGGGGAGAGCAGAGTGAGTCTTCGAGAGGGGGAAAATGGAGAGGTTCAGGTCATGGGAGCTTCAGAAGTCGAGGTTGTTGATGCAGACGAATGTATGAGATTGTTGGAGAGGGGCACGTTGTGTCGTACAACTGGATCCACGCTCATGAACGCTCACTCAAGTCGTTCTCACGCTATTTTCACGGTGACGATGGTGCAGCACGTCCCTATTGGCGATCCTCCTGCTGATGGCAAGCAATTGGAGGAAGGCGACTATGAGACGAGAAGTTCGTACTTTAATTTTGTGGATCTTGCCGGATCTGAGCGTCAGAAGCGGACACAGGCAGAGGGCAAGAGACTGAAGGAAGGTATTGACATCAACAAGGGTCTTCTTGCACTGGGTAATGTCATTAGTGCGCTAGGAGATGAAAAGAAACGAGGCAAGGTGCACGTGCCTTATCGTGACTCCAAGCTCACTCGTATGTTGCAGGATTCGCTCGGTGGCAATAGTCGAACGTTGATGCTTACGTGTGTGAGTCCTGCTGATGTCAATTTTGAGGAAACTCTAAATGCTCTAAAGTATGCGAACCGAGCGAGGAACATCCAGAACAAACCTGTGGTGAACCGTGATGAAGCTTCAGCTATGACTATGGAACTGCGGCGCCAAGTGCAAATGCTTCAAATGGAAGTTCACCGGCTGCGAAATCCAGGACTGTCGGAAAGTGAACTGAAAATGACAACCGTGGGAACGGATCTCATTGGCATGTCGAGTGATTTTGATTCATTCGGCAATCTCCGAACGCGTGCCGAGAATGCTGAGAATGAGGTTGCTCGCCTAACTGCTGAGTTAAAACGCGGTAAAAATCAGCTTGATCACTTGAAGGAAGAAATGATCGCCGCGCAAGCAGAGCGCGATTACTTAAGACTGTGCGTTGATGAAAACGCGGGTGGGAGTTCTCTGTCGCCGGAGGAAAGAGAGTCGAAATCAAACGTCCTGAAAGATCAGCTACGGACCATCTGTGACTTGCAAGAAAAGCTCCGTGCAACAGAGCGCGAGCGTGACAGCGTCATGATGAACTTTTCAGGATCGATGGGTAATAGCAGTGGCAGTAGCAGCGTTGCTCGTCCAGCTACGGCCCCATTTGCTATACCATCACTTGCAGAGGTCGATACCAAATTGGGCAACGAGTTGCTAGAAAGAGCTGAGAAGGAGATCGAGCGAGAAACAGCCTTGCTGAACAAGCTGAAAGAAGGCGAAAGTGGTGATGATGCTGGCGGTGATAGTGAAGGAAGTGGGGCTGATGGTGAGGGGTCAGCAGACGGCATGGAGGTTGATGAGGAAAATCAAGAGGAAGCTGACCGTATGCGTGTATTCCAGCGCCGCCAACGCCACCTGGGCGAGTCGGTTCAGGATCTAGCTCATGATATTTCCTTGAAGGAGCAACTCGTGCAGAACATCCGTCAGGCCCAAGAGAACTATGATCGAATGAAGAACTTCTACGAGCACAAGATGGCAGAAATGGTGGAAGAAGTTCGCAATGCCCAAGTGGACCACGATCGTCTTGTTGATGAAATTCAGCAGACGGAGAAGAAGGCTGCAGCAGAAGGAGATACGTCTGGTGGAAATGGACGACTGGCGAAACTAACGCGCGATCTAAAGGTGAAAGAGGGTGAACTCAGCGCACTGCGGAAGAAGCAAAACGACATGAACCGCTTCATGGCCCAGAAGAAAAAGAACGAGATGCAATTACGCGTATTGAATTCGGAGATCAGCAATATGAAGCGACAGAAGGTGGATCTTGTCAAGAAAATGCAAGAAGAAAGAAAGCGGTATGAAGAAGAGGCCAAGCAGCGACGTCGCGAGATTATGAGTCTTAAGCGCAGCCAGCAGCGTGATAAGCAGCAGATTCTGCGTTTGGGTTCTCAGAAGGATGCCCAAGAGCGAGTGCTTAAGCGGAAAATGGAGGAAGTAAACGCAGCGAAGCAGCGCCTGAAGCACCAACAACATCTGACTGCCCAAGCAAAGAAGATGAATTCCTCCTACGGTCGAAAGAAAAGTACCCCATCAAGTCGAGATGCGAAATGGCTGTCTGAAGAAGTCAAGAAGCGTGCAGAAGAGCAGCAAAAGTTGGAACAACTGCAGAAAGAACGAGAGGTGGTGGCCAAAGAGATGGAAGCGCTTTATGCTCAGCGTGACAAGCTTGAGAAGGAGGTGAAGAAATCGATTTCGTCTCAGACGAACATTCGGGACGTGTTAACCTCACCTGCGGATGGCTCACCTTTTAGCCGTCGAAACAGTGGGCGACAACAGTTAACACCTGCTGAAGAGCAATTGCTTTACGACTTGGAGGAGCGTATTGAGGCTTGCCAAGCCCAATTGGAATACAAAGAGGAGAAAATATCCGAAATTTCTGATGACGTCCAGGCTGTCGATGAGGGCAATGCACTTGCAAAGATTGAGAAGACGCAATCGTTGCCTGAGGCCCGAACACTTCTGAAAATGCTCTTCGGTATGGCGGTCGATGTGAAAAAAGAAGACCAGCGAAGGGAGCAGGAGCTTGCCAAACAACAAGTGGAAATGGCGGAGCTTGTTCGTCACTTAGAGCAAGAGCGAGAGAAAACCACGCAAATCAAGCAGAGCTACGAAGAGTCTTTGCAGCGCGTGGTGAATGGCGGGGCAAGCCCTGATGGATCTTCGCAGGACCACGAACCTCTTGATGAACGTAGCCGCGTATTGCTGTCAGTTTCTGAAGAGAGAAACTCAGTGCTGAGGAAGAAATGCGAGGAGCTCGAGATGATTTCTCGAACAGCGGATGAGGAAAAACAGCTGATGGCAGATCGACTTGAACAGGAGCAACAGGATCTTGCTGCAAGCAGAGAGCGTGTCCGATACTTGGAAACGAAATTGAGGAAGCTGAGTGCTGTGGCTGTGGGAGCTAGCCAGACTCCAGGTCGCACGCGAGTTCCTGTCTCGTCGACTTCGGGAAGCAAATTTGTGGCAGTGCCGAGTCAGGCCCAGACAGGGCCGGTTTCTTGGGCGAACGAGCTTGTCGACGATGAAGAAATGGGTAGTGACGAACATGATGACGAGCACGATGGTAGCGAAGACGTCCCCATGCGAAGCGATGAAGACGAGAATGTCCCAACTTCACGATCATTTGGACACGATCGTCGACGGTTCCGAATGGAGTTGGAAGGTGTGGGCGGCAGCAACCCTGAATTCACGTCGATGTCGTCGCAGAAAAGTCGCAGTATCAGACGTGGGAACGATGAACATGATGATGGAGCTGATGATGCAGCAAGGGAAGATTCTCCTCACTTGGGAAGCGATGATTCTTCATCAACATCAAAGTCAATTTTCTCAAGACTGTCCAACCCAACGAATTTCACGGGGATTCACAAGAACCGCGTGAGAGAGAGTGCATCTAAGCGTGAAATCTTGCAGAGCCGCTCAGAGCGTAATCGCTCGAGACGTCTGAAGGACAAAGGCCAACTTAAACCGTCCCGGTCCTCGAATGCTCCGACGGAACAATTCGTTGGAACTCCCGCAGGCTTTAAAAATCCCCCTTCGATCAAGAGCAACTCCGTTTTGGAGGTTCTCGCTAGCATGAAGCGGGAGAACGAGTCTGAGCAGTACGTCAGCTCCGGCTTACGGCAGCCGCTGTCGTACGTGACGACGGACCGTCCGCGTGACTACAGCAGTGATGACAACGACCTGGCGGCACCAGGCAACGATGGTTTTGGTACAATGCCGCCTCCAGCACCGCAGAGTGATGTGTACTCGCGCCTTGCGGGCCAGTATACTGCCTCTGCCAAGAGCAAGCGTCAACATGGGGCCACTCCTGTTCGTCGTGAAAAGATTGACATGGACGCTTCAGGAAAGGCAGATGACGCGTACGTAGTCGAACAGCACGGCGGTGAAGATGCTAACTACACTGGCAGCGAGGACGAGTCTAACTATGACCCACTTCTCGGCGGAGAGAGCCTCATCAAACAGGTTCACGACGATTACCAGGAGCGTTTAGCCCAGCGAAACGCTGATGCTGGCAACTAACCAACGGTCAACCTGTAGACTTCTCTCACCGAGAACACCAAATTCTGCGGGCTAATTTGGATTTGAGTTGCCAGGACCGCAAACACCAAATGCGTTAGATGAACATAACCATCCAGACAGAAGATGATGGATGAACAACCAGAAGGAGCAACTAATAAAGACGTGAATGCTGCTCATGAAAATTACTACGAACTGTGATCCAGAAATTCGAACCAGTGCAGGCAAGCAAGCTCACGCACTCTCGAGCAGGATCTCTTGTTTGACGGAGAGGTACTGCTGGTACGTGAGCTTGTGGATGGAGCTGCGGTAACGCGTGACCTTGACTGTCTTGAGCATATCTTGAGTGACGCTGTGACGGTATCCAGCCTTCCTCATAAGAGATGTGACCGTCTCAATATGATCCCAGCCCTGCTCCCTAGCAACTTGCGGGAGGTAAGTGGCGCTGTAGTCATTGCGGCGTGAGTCACTGAACTCAATGATGATCCCATGAGTACCAATCTATCCGTAATAGAGAAACCAGCACGTTGTAGTTAGCATTATCCGTTCCTATACTCTGTAAACATTGCAATGACAACATCCACCTCCCAGTCGTCGTAGCTCTCAGCGTCTTGGTAGTCGATGAGTAATGACACTGAGCAGTGCAGACGCTGCAGCTCTTGGGGACCAATGGGGTCGAAGCGACGGTCGCGTAGTGCGCTCTTGAAGGTAAAATCGCGTAAATTACGCAGCCGCGTGGGCGCCAGCGTGCCGATGCAGCCACGTAAGTGGGTCCCGCCCTGTTCTTCTATCTCCCACGTCACGAATAGCGGGCTGGCATACAAGCTTTCAGTATCTAGATGCATCTATCTGTGTATAGACAACGTACTATTCCTGCAGCACATCGAAGCGTGGCGTGGGCTCTGCGCCGCCGTCGAAGTGCGACTGCAGTGTGTCGAAGCAGTACACGACCATCGCGGCGCTCGCCATCTTCAGACGAATCTGAGAATTTGGTCAGTAAAGATAGATCGTACAAGTTCACTTTAGTGACTTTCTTGGCTTTTTTGTGGTCGTAAGATGAGAGAGGGTAGGATCTACAGACAAAGATTAACAAAATACAGAGCGCACGTAAAATCTACAGAGATAGCGATAAAAATACAGACGCGTTTGGAAGAATACAGACGAGATCACACAAACTACAGAAGGAGAGCACAAAATACAGAATGGGTTAGCCATCTACAGACAGCGAGGACAAACTACGAATTTCCTCATAGAATATCATGTTTGAGTTACTGTAATACACAAAGCTGTACTAGTGCCAACAACAAAAATGAAAGGAAAACGTCAAGATAAACCAGCGCAGTGGTAAAGCCCCAATTGCGTAATTCAAGCCATTTGAAAAGCCGGAATGGCAAATATGTATTTGTTGCTCAGAACTCTCAGTCAAGCAATGCCAGAACGAGGATCGCCGCATCTGGCAGTTTCCTTCCGTTCGAGTCTCAAACTTGTTCCTTCGCTTGGGCATACGGTAGCGTATGTAGGTCCATCTCCGACAGTACGACCCCAAACGAAAAGATGTCCGCTTTCACATCGTACCGCTCACCCAGCATCACTTCTGGGGCCATCCACCGGGAAGTTCCCCTCCTGCCGTCATGGTAGCCGTCATGGTTTGGTCTTGCTTCTCTTTTGAAATGCCAAAGTCTGTCAGTTTAGCTTCCATTGCATTATTCAGCAGAATATTGCGCGATTTGAGGTCGCGATGGATGGCTGGAGGCAGGAGTGAGTGGAGATATGTCAATGCGTGGCAAACTTAAAGTGCAATACTGGTCTTCTGGTGATCAAACCCAAATGGATGATGATTTTCCTCGTACTTGGTAAGTAGCTCTCGTAAATCACCGTTCTCCATGAATTCCAACACGACACAAATATCCGAAAGTGCAACCCAAGCCACTCCAACAAACACGACGATGTTTGGGTGGTCCATTGTGGCTGTGAGCTTCGCTTTACCTAGAAAATCATTGACGTGGTTAAGATCTCCACGTTTATGAGGAACGAGCATCTTGACAGCTACCAGGTTCCCATTAAACACACCTTCATAAACCTCACCAAACGCACCACGAAAGAGTTTCTTCACACGGACCTTATCTCGAGGGATTCGCTTTGCGGTGATCACTTCGTTGTTCCACAAACAAACTTGACCCTGTACGGCAACATTTCCAGTGCTGGCATCCCCAGTTTGGATACTTGTGGTGGACTGCTCGGGAGCTTCGGTGTGCTTTACGTGCGCTTGTCGTTTGCAGCAGAAGCAGAGCACACCACCAAGAAATATGTACCAGACTTTTGAAATATGTACCAGACTTTGACGTCTTGTTGCTCTCGGGACTGTTTCCTTTTTTTCCAGCTGACGCAGAGCCAAGACTGCCATCACCATCGAAATAATACCGCAGGAGGTTCTGTAACGCTGGAGAGAGGCTCAACTAGTGTGAACAACGGAAACATCACGGTGTCTAGCGAGGTGGTTCCACTGGTGGCAGCGTAGGTCGGGAACGGCGTTGTTGTAGAAACCTAGCAAAGACAAGGACTCAATTCGCCTCTGTTGACTCAGAATGACCGCTATACACAGCTCTGTTCCCGCCGAATACACGCACGGATGCATACGTTTCGCCACTGCGTCCACCCGTATACCCGTCCCCAATACAATAGTAGTCCGCACCTTGAGCTGACGCACATTTACAGCTGCGTTAGACATCACGACGCCACCGGTTTGCCATCACATAAAGGGTTAGAACGACCAGCGTCAACATTCCGCTTACGACGGGCCTAACATTGTTACCTCCGCTTAAGATGAATGCCGAGCGCTCTTGTACGAGACCTGCACGAGACCTGCACAACACTAGCAATACGCAAAAGGACAGCGCTGTACAGCACGCTGTGCACGCTGTGTACACAGTACTTGCTCGAGCCGAGCGCAGGAAACGCCGCTGCTGCTTACCATCTATGGCGGGAAAGTTTAAATGGCAGTGAAAACATTAAAATATAAAATCGAATTATAAACTTTCAAAAGGTTTATTGAAGTGGTCTCCGTATGAGATGTTCATTCTAAAATTTTCCTCTCACATTCCAATTCAGGGATAAAAAAGGAATGCTGGAGTTGCAAAAAAACGGATGCCCGCGCTACTAGCATCTCATTAAAAAAACTCTCACATCACCAGTAGTGTCATAACAGAATTTGCAAATGAGAAAACAGTATTCGTGGATTCTCTTGGTAACCTGCCAAACGGGTACACAACTCGACACGTTTCTAGATACACAGAAAAGTCGTCTTGTGAGTAAAAGTCAACCTGAAGTATGTCAACTGTGCACGACGAACTTGGACGTACACCCCATGCGCTATGTAATTTACAAGTGCAATTCAAAAACATGCAGCGCTTCTGGCATTGGACACAAGTGCTCATGGTTATTGAAAGTTCTTTCGTGTGACATTGAGGACGTTATCTACGTGTACCAGCATGGATCTCACCTCTCTGTGGCTCCACCATCTCCAAGACCAGGTGATATTAACCTGTCGATGGCACGGTTCATTGGAGAGCGAGCGCAAGCTGGAGATAAGCCCGCACAAGCGATGAACAAGATGGTGCTTGCTTTTAAGACGGAAGTTACAGATGCTAAGAAATTGCTTTCGAAGGTGCAGTATTTGGTCAGACGCTACAGGATCAGAGCTCTTAACGACAACGATTTCGTGGACGTCACAGTGAAATTGGCATTCCAACATCGCTTCAGATCGGAAATGTCAGATACAGATCCATTCTCATTTGGCTTTTCAACAGATCTTGATGGTTTACCCATCCTAGGCGAAGCAACGGATGACAGTCCTCTAATCGTGGGATTTGCAACTAAGTCAAGCATTCGGCGTCTTGAACATGCGAGCTCTTGCGTTGTGCATTTGGATGCTACGTTCAAACTCAGCACCCTTGGCTACCCAGTTATAGTTATTGGGCTTTCAGATATGTGGCGACAATTTCATCCAGTTTGTTTCTTTTTGGTTTCTGATTTGAAGCAACCTCAATGGCAATTGGCAATTCGAGCAACTTTTGAGTTGTATCAGAACCTTTCGGGTAAGCAGGTGCAATTGAGTTTTGTTATGATGGACGCGGATAACGCACAGCGGAATGCATTTGAAGTTGAAGCTTTGCGTATCTTTGATTTCGAACATCAACCGGTATTTTTGATGTGTTTCTTTCACGTCATGACGAACGTAAGAAAACATACTCTTAAATTTGATGAAGCAAACAAGACGATCATTTATCGCTGCGTTTATCGAATCCACTACGCACGAACACCTCTTGACAAACAAAATCGCATAAAAGAAGCTATTGACGCGTGGGATATTAACCCGGAGTGTCGCTCCTTCAGGACTTACTTCATAGAGCAGTGGCTATCAGGACGATACAATCGCTGGTGTTGCCTTGAAACGCCAACTGGAATGGCTAAAACCAACAATCCAGTTGAGAATTTCAATCGCCAACTCAAAAACCAACACACTATGCGCCGTTTACTCCGATTGAATCCGCTCTTTATTGAGTTACTCAACTGTATTGCTGTCCGATCGATTCTCGTTAAGGCAATGGCAACTTCTCCAAGAGCAGCACCTCACGTTTTAAGAGACTATCGAAAATCAAAAGCACTAAAGCAGCTCAGCGTATCCAATAATACACACTCTCACCCACTAGCATCTCAAAATCCCCAAGCTGCAGCTGCACTCGTAATGAACTTCCAGGAGCAATCTCGTGACAGGTGCTCCATTGCATTCATCACCAGTCTCGATCCGTCTATTACAGACCGAGCTGCACAAACACAATCACCTGACACTTCAATACCTCAAGTATCTTCGTGGACGAGTTGTCATGATGATGATATGACAGCTAACACTGACTGCATTTACGTCTTGCAGAGGTATCGTAAAGATACCGTCGTGCCCTCATTAACACTATCGACCTCAGAACTAAAAGCTGACGAGGAGGAAGACCAAACGGATGAAGCCTTGCAGTCTGAAGAACAACCAAGAACTGGATGGATAGTGAACTTAATTGACGAATCATGTACATGTCGTACATGGTTCAAATTAGGCTGCTGTGTGCATGTTATGGCAGCGCTGGACGCTCAGGGATTGCCTTACGATGGTTCACCGCCACCTCGACGGACGTACCCAAGCAAACGTCACAAGAAGAAACGTGGGCGACCTGCACAAGTGGGACACGCTCTGAGTTTACAGTGAGTCAGCGATGCTCAGCGTCTTGCCATGTAGGCCTACAACGTATTTCAAATTATATTGGTTCATTGCATTCATCTTTGCTTCTCAACTTCTCAACAATTTCTACTATCCTATTCTGCATCCGTCGCTTTGACCGAACAATGTCTATCAGAGCTCCTTGATAGTCAAAACGTGTTCGAGATGAACTGTCGTTTACGACGACATCACAGACGCTCGGCACGGAGCTGTCCACGCGGAGGTCGACGTCTTGCGGATTGACCCCGTGCACTGGTCTAATAGCGGTTCCAACACCTTGGCGCTGACCGACTGGTGGCCAAGGAACTCCAGTACACCTGGCAGGTCGCGCGTCACTGGATGATTCAAAATGTCCATGACGATCTGGGCCAGCACCTGACACCGCTCGTCCAGCAGCTTCTGGTTGTCTGCTAGAATGAGCGTCACGAGTTCGTCGGCCGGCAGAGGGGTCAACGATTCACCCATGACCGACACCAGCGCCGAGTGGAGCTGCTTGAACTTGCTAAAGCGTCGGCTCATGACGTACTCATAGCTGAAACTTTCTTCGAGAGGCCCATGTGGTGAAGCGGACAAAAAAATTTTCCCGGAGAGGCGATGTCAGCCACTAACCCGAATAGAGTCGGAACGAGCGACAGGGGGGACCTGTGATCGCCAGATCTGGGTCGAATCAGATGAAGGTACGATGGGTCCCGCCGGGAACAGGTGCAGCGGGGCTGCGTAGGTGTGCACGGCACAGAGGAAGTTGGGTTGACTCGTAGAGTCCTGCTTGCAAGGCACTAGCCTTCGGTTCTATACAAGAACCAAGTAGTCCACTAAATACGGGACTCTCACAATCAGTGTCCCTATAATAAAGGAACTAACACTAATTATGTAAAATGCAAACTGATTTTTATTTATTTTATTGCCCTAATCCTGAATGTAACGGATTTAGTATCTAACATACTAAATCCTAATCAAATGTAATGTGTGGCTCTGAGCTAACAGCCAGCAACTGGCTACATGTGTGACGTGTGAGAAACACTATGTGTTGTACACGGATCTGTGACTTGTGACCTGGATGGTGTATACCACACCTATTGTAGCCAAGGCGCGCAGCCGTGTAACTCGTTACACCCTCCCCACCAAACCGTGGATACGGAGTATCTACAACTGTAGACATAACTGCCTTGTCAAGGCCTGTCACCGGCAACTTTCCGATAAAAGAAATCTCTCAACGAGAGTGCGCGGGTGCGCTGGCTCAACGAGCACATTCTTCAATTCTCCCCAGCGAGCCAACCGCTCCTGAGGTGTCCAGTGACCAGGCGTCTACGCCCCAGCGCCTCAGCGCTTTCCGGTCTGAGCCCTCGGCTCCTCTCACGCTCTCCGATTCGGAGTATTTCGCGGCGTCTCGCCTTCGCTACGGAGCGATGTTCAAGGCCAGCCCGACGTCAAGTGGTAGCGGTGGCTCACCCTTCGAGTACACGACAGCGTCGCCGACGCGCGACCCACGTCGCTCTCCTACAGAGGAAGGCGAGGTCGAAGTGGACTACGAGGAGTCCGAACAGGGCGATGCCCATGCGTCTCCTGCTCCTGCGAGCCCTCGGACGACCCGATCTGAGCTGCGCTCTCCACGCGATCCGCGTCGGTACTCAATTCCTCGGCAGCTGCGGCAGCCCAATCCGTTCCCGGAGGGACCTTCGAGCCTCGTGCTCAACGCGTTGCGCAACGCACCACCGCTTCCTGCTCGCGATGAGCCAGAGTCACTCAAGGGAGTCGAAGACGCGATCACCAACCCTCTGGATGAGGCACAGGAGGCTTCCCTGAGCGGTGCTCCAGAGTCACGTCGACCGGTCCAACGGGACATCGTGGGGACTTCGTCGCGGCGCGACTACGGCTTCGAGCCTCGCGACCCTGCCGAGCAGGTGAAGCAGTTGATGGCGCAGCCAAACCTGCATGGTTACGCCATAGGCAATCCTCCACGTACGGTGGCTGAGACTCAGCAGCGACAGGGGCTCCATGAGCGTTTCCTGACCCCGCAGGTGTGCACACTCGCCGAGTATCGGCAACGCTTAGATAAGCAACGGCGACGGGAGTCTGTGCCTCAGATGAGGACTTATCCACTCCTGCTCCAAACCGGAGAGACCACCCGGGACTACATGGTCCATGTGGCCACCTGGGCCGAGGCTTCACGGAAGCTCGCGTCGTTTGACCGGCTCATGGAGAGCTGCGCCGAGGTGGACGTCCGCCTCGCCCGAGGTCTACTCTTCCAGTACGCGAAGATACGCGTGCGGCCCGGCCGCTTTCCTCGTCACACGACGGCAGTGGCTCCCGCCTCTCAGGCCACTATCCCTGCTTTGCAGGATGCTCCTTCAGTCTCCGAGGGAGACTCGCTGGCTGTGCCAGCCACGGACCAGAGCCTGAGCTCGGCTGCTAGTCCGTCAGCTTCTCACACTAGTGGTGAGAAGCGGGTGTCGACCGAGTGGTCGACCTCGAGCCCTTCGGGCGCCCCGATCTTCGCGATCAAAAGCGTCCACGACGTCAGGGCAGTCCTGCCTCAGGGACCCTTCAAACTCCCACGAGTTTTGGGAATGAGGATATCCACGCCACTTCACCAGATACTGGTTTTGACTACGGTGGCGACGCCGCGCCATCAGGCGCTCCACGCGGTAGTGGGAGTCCCCTGCTCATCGAGCAACGGCGGAGGAGGCCGATTCGCTGCGGAACGCCGTACTCGATGAGTGTGACGAGCGCTATTTGTCGCATCGCGCCTGGTACCAACTCGATCACTCGATCGGTACTCTCCGGAGTCAGACTCAGTCCCTTCAAGGGAACGTCGAGAGTGTTTGGCATTCGCATGCCCGTCTCGCTCATGACATGGAGGAGATTGAAAGCCGGATGGCTTGGCTCGAAGGTCCTCAGTCCCTGACTGCTCGCCTGCACCAGCAGGAGCTTCAGCTCGCTGAGTTGCGAGGTCAGGTGACGTTGCTGCTGCAGATGACGCAGCCTGGGCACGTGTCGTCGGTGCCAGCGCCTCCGCGCTCACCCCGCGTGGTCCCGATATGGCTTAAGCAAGCCGACGTAGAACACCGGGTGTGTTCGCATCCGCTTTGGCAAGTCAAGCGTGTATGCCAGGCCCTTCTTGGCCACGACCGTAAATGGTCCGATGAAACGCGGACGCAATTTCGTCTTAAAGACATTTGACACTGCATGTGTAGGTAGGTTCTTAGCGTTTAATAAAACCTGGTCACCGACCTTAAATTCCCATACATTGCTTCTACCTTTGTATCCGCTTGTTCCTTCTGAACGTCTTGGCTTTCAGCCATCGCGTCACGTACACGGCGTAATACGCTCAATCTCACCGAGAGGAAGTCATCGACTTGTTTACGCACAGCAGAAGGGCTGATATCAGCAAGCTCGGAGTCGAGCGACGGCACAGCCTCTCCCCCACCAAGCCCAAGGCTACCGCGTGGCGGAGTGAGCGGAACGCGCGGGTGCGCAAGGCCGTTCACGTAGAACGGGGTGAAGCCTGTCGAGGCATTCACCGCATTGTTCATGGAGAACTCAACGAGAGGGAGCATAGCGCTCCAACGCTTCGGCGTTTCAGCGCATACGCTGCGGAGGATGTCCTCCAGAACGCGGTTCACGCGTTCGGTCTGACCGTCGGTCTGCGGATGGTCCGCCGTGGACATGTCCAGTCGAGTGCCCAGCACCTTGAAGACGGACGTCCAGAAGTGACCCGTGAAACGGGGATCTCGATCCGAGACAATGGTCTCAGGCAGCCCATGCTGGCGGGAAGACCCGATCGATGAAGATCGTCGCTGTACCAGCACCATCGACGGTGTCCGGCACAGCCGCTAGATGAGCCATCTTGCTCAGACGGTCAACAAAGACCACCACGCCCGTGTTGCCTGCCGAGTCCTTCGGCAGGCCAAACACAAAGTCCATACTTATGGACTGCCAACACCCAGAGGGTACAGGTAAGCTCGCCAAAGGCGCAGCCGCATGCGGCGAGGGTTTAACCCGCTGACACGTCTCGCACGTGCGCACATATGTGCTGACCCACTTGTACATCTTCGGCCACCAGTACATGGAGCTCACCGAGCCGTACGTCTTCTCGCGACCGAGGTGGCCGCCTGTGGGTGTGTCGTGAGCCTCATAGAGGATACGGTACTTCAGATCCTCATCGTGAGGAACTACCACTCGTGGTGGGTCATCCTGACCCGTGCTGTAGTACAGCAGACCGCCTTCCAGGCTGTAGCGTTGGAGTCTCGCCTTTAGGCGTCGTGACAGAGTCACCTTTGAGTCTTTAAACTCATCGCTCCCCAGAGCTTGGAGCAACGCGACACAAGAGTCGTCCTGAGCGTACGCTGCTCGAACCATGTCCGTCACGGACGACGTCACCGAGGTGACATGAGATAACTCATAGTCCGGGCGACGTGATAACGCGTCAGCGAGGACGTTCTGCCTGCCAGGCTTGTACTTCACCTCGAAGTTATACTCCGCAAAGAAGGAGAGCCATCGGGCCATCCTCTGCGAGAGGTGAGGCGACTGCGTCGCTGTGCGTAGTGACGCATGATCCGTGTAGATCACAAACGGCTTGGAGCCGAGCAGGTGAACCCTGAATTTGACGAGAGCGTACTTCATCGCAATTAGCTCCTTGTCATGAACTGGATAGTTCTTCTCAGCAGCCTTGAGCTGTCGCGACTCAAACGCAATGACGCGTTCGCGCCCTTCGGCGTCCGCTTGTAGCAAAGCACTGCCGATGGCAAAGTCAGAGGCGTCACAGACGACAATAAACGGACGAGCGGGGTCTGGCAGCGCCAGTATCGGTGCCTGAAGCAGGCTATCCTTGATACAAGTGAACGCATTCTCGTGCTCGGCACGCCATACCCACTCGGCATCCTTCTTAAGGAGATCCGTCAGTGGCCGAGCCAACTCAGCGTAGTTCTCGCTGTACTTGTGCAAGTAGTTGGCCAAACCCAGCCACTTACGCAAGTCCTTCTGGTTCAAGGGAACCGGCCAATCCACAATGGCCTTGACCTTTGCTGGATCAGCACGAAGGCCATGCTTCCCAATGAAGCACCCTAGGAAGGGGATTTCTTCCGCGCCAAAGACGCACTTGTCTGCGTTGGCGTACAGCTTGTTCGTGCGCATGCACTCGAGCACAGCTCTCACGTGTTCCACGTGCACCTCAACGTCAGTCTTGCCGTGTTCGGCCTGACTGTGGACGAACACGTCGTCAAAGTACGTTTGTGCGAATGCCCGTAGGGGCCTGAACAGCTGCGTCACTAGACGATTGAACGTTGCGGGCGCGTTCGAGAGCCCTTGGGGCATGACGAGCCACTCCCAGAGCATACCGCTCGGGGTGCTCACCGCTGTAAGCGGAATATCACTGGCTCGCATGAGCAGCTGATAGTACCCATCGACTAAGTCGAGTGCACTGTACATGGTGCAACCCACCATGTTGTTCTGAAGAACATCCTTCCTAGGAATCGGCGTCTGCGCCGGAATCGTGGCAGTGTTGAGCTTGTTAAAAGCGTGAACGATACGCCACTTGCCATTCGGCTTTCTGACACAGAACGTTGGCGCGGAATGCGGAGACTTGCTCTCGCGCACGAGACCCGCCGCGTGCTTCGCACGGAAGAAGGCGTCAATGACGTCGCATTGCTCTTTAGGAAGAGGCCACTGTCGGGTCACGCAGTACTTAGTTCCGGGAACTAAGTCGATCTCATGACGAACGCCTCGGTCGGGAGGCAGGCCACTCGGTGGTTCCTTCGAGACAACGTCTCCATATTCCTTCAGCAAGGAGTGGAAGGGATCCGAGGGATTCTTGAGGATCTCCGATCCACTCCTGGCGTTCAACGCCTTCTTGACTTCGGCCAAGACGGACTCGTCAACGAGGGACGACGAGTTTAACTCCTCCTCAGGTCGAACGATGACCACCTCGGCGAATTCGCCAGCCTTCAAAGAGCATCAAAGCCAAAGTCGGCGAAGGACATCTCTTCTAGCTCAAGGAGCTTGTCAACACTTGGCAAGTCGTCCAGCAGGACACTGCCTTCGGCACTACCGCCCACTCCATCAACCAGAGTGTATAGCTGCCCACAGCCCTCCGGTGCGTCGGCACTTGACGTCACGGATGACTCAGACGCAGAGCGTCTCGCCCGAAGGGCCTTACGACGTCTTCGCCTAGCCGAAGATCGTCTACTCGACGGAGTACGTGCCGTCGCACAAGTTTCGGCCTCTCTCGGCCCAGTGTCAGGTACACTCAGCGATCCACTCGGTCGACGACCGATGCCGCTCAGCGGAGTACGTGCCGCTGTACAATCAATGACCGTAACAGGTCCAGTGTCAGAGACACTCAGCGATCGACTTGGTCCACGACCAGTATCACTCGACGGAGTACGTGCCGCCCCACAGTTCACGGCCTGGTAAGGCCCGATGCCATCGGCATCCAGTGACGGTCCATGACCGGCGTCACTCGGGTTACGTGAGCTTTGCCCACACGTTGACTCACTGCCAACCAGCGCTATGCGCTCAACAGGGCTGCGATCCTCGCACTCGGTGCTGTCCACTAACTCGGACACACCGACTTCCAGCATCATTGCCGACTCGGCTCGATGCTCGCGCCAATAGCGCTTCTGCTTCCTAGCAGAGGTGGGTTCATGACTCGCCAAAGCTCCACTAGGAGAGAAGTGCGTAGCACCTAAGGTCTTCGACCTCCAGTCGATCCATGGCTCGTGGCGCTCCAGCCACGCCATACCAGAGATGAGGTCGTACCTCGAATCCAGGTCCAAGACCAAGCAGCGTTCCACGCTGTCGAAGTCCAGGAACTTCAGCCGTAGGTCCATCGGGACCTTGGCTGCCGTGACACGGACGCCCGTCGCTAGACGGACAGTGACGGTGTCACCTCTTCGCGCTCGAAGCGCCTCAGCATATTGCTGACTACCCTCAACGGTGAAGCGTCTGACGTAGTTGCCAGACGCTCCTGAATCGATCAACACGATCCACGGCTTCTCGAAGCCCTTCACGTCCACATGGACGACCAGCAAGCCCTGCTTGCTCACACTTTCCGTGTTCAAGAGCACGGAGCTCTTCGGGGCTGAGCCCCAGTGCCTCTCACGCACTGCAGAACTCAGTTCTTCCCCAGTAGACCGCCCCGCGTCTACTGGGAGCCGTCGTTTCCCTGGGCAGAGCCCGAAGCGGGCCTCCGCGACAGGGTTGCGGCCATTCTGGCCGGCGCGCTCTTTTGCGCAGAGGGCAGTTGGGCCTCAGGTGTGTGGGACTACCACACGTGTAGCACCGACGAGTGCTCATACGCTGCACCGCAGCTCGTAGCTCGGCTACTTCATCTTCAGCATAGCTGAGGTCCATGGGTTCGGGTCCCCCGGACCCTGTGCTATTAGCACCGACCCTCGACAACTTAAAGTTGTGTTCAGCATTCAATGCCACGCTAACAGCGTCCTCGAAGGTGCGAGGATTCTGACGGAATGCCTCCGTCCTGGCCACGCCAGCTCTCAGACCTTCCATGAAGATAGTCACAGTGACCACCTCAGGTAGAGGATCGGCAGCCATGCCGGCAATGAGCGTGCGCAGCTCTTGGACATAGTCCACCAGGTCCTTCTTGCCCTGTCGGCAAGCGAGGAAGCGTGACCGCACGCGATACGCCTGGTTAGGTGGAGCAAATACTTGCGTAAGTTTGGCCTTAAGCTCACCCCAAGTGGGGAAGGCCATTTCTACCGACGTCCCAGACGTCAAGGCCCATTCTCGTGCTCGACCTTCGAGCTTAGAGATGGCGAACGCCACGCGTTGGCCTTCCAACTGGAGCATAGCGGCCCCCATGGCCATCTCGACCTCTCGGGTCCACAATAGGAGGTTCTCTCCTTCGTGCCCGTGAAAGGTCTTCACGCTGAGCGTGACGGGCTTAGCTCTCGGAGCGGGATTAACTCCTTTTACATTCCGCTGAATGTGCTCAACGAGAGCGTTCTCGTACGAGGCAAATGCCTCCAGGCGCGCGTTGACGGCCTCCGGCCCTTGAGACGCAAGGTGCGCCATACCTTCAGGGCCCAGCAAGGACGTAAGCTTGTTAAGCGTGTCCCGCTGACTCGGAGTCAAGTGAGCGTATGCTTCTGGCTCCATTCTCACAGAGAAACAGTCTTCAACTCAGGAGTTGGATTGACTACAAGTGCTACCAGATGCAGCGGGGCTGCGTAGGTGTGCACGGCACAGAGGAAGTTGGGTTGACTCGTAGAGTCCTGCTTGCAAGGCACTAGCCTTCGGTTCTATACAAGAACCAAGTAGTCCACTAAATACGGGACTCTCACAATCAGTGTCCCTATAATAAAGGAACTAACACTAATTATGTAAAATGCAAACTGATTTTTATTTATTTTATTGCCCTAATCCTGAATGTAACGGATTTAGTATCTAACATACTAAATCCTAATCAAATGTAATGTGTGGCTCTGAGCTAACAGCCAGCAACTGGCTACATGTGTGACGTGTGAGAAACACTATGTGTTGTACACGGATCTGTGACTTGTGACCTGGATGGTGTATACCACACCTATTGTAGCCAAGGCGCGCAGCGCCGTGTAACCCCGTTACAACAGGCAACGGAGACACCGGCGAAGAAGCAAGTGGAGCGGTGTTCGTGGGTGATCCGAATCCTGCCGTGGTGTTCGTGGGTGATCCGAATCCTGCCGGAGGAAGAATGGGGAAATCAAGGATGTTCTCGCGCGATCAACGATGACGGGTCCCCAAGCGAGCATGATCAGCTTACCCTGGCGCCCCGAAGCCTCTAACAGCACGATCCAACTTCCCCGAGCGGCGACGAAGCGAGATCACGCAAGATCGCGCAATGATCCTCTCCCGTATAAGTACGAGATCAGCTCCGGATCAAGGTCAACCCCAGGCGCGGCGCAGACTCTTCTTGTGGCCTGATCCGGATTCTATGAAGGATCACCAAGCGGGATCAGGCAGTGATCAAGTCCCGATTAAGTACGAGATCAAGCTTCGGTTATGCGATCAAGTCCTGATTAAGTACGAGATCAAGTCCGGTTAAGTACGAGATCAAGCTTCGGTTATGCGAGATCGCTTCGGTTAAGTACGAGATCAAGCTTCGGTTAAGTACGGAATCGGCCCAAGATCAGGGTTAGGGGAACTAAGCTAGGGATCAGCTATGTAGCCAGTGTCATGTGATCGTAGGATAGTAAATCAGGATGGGATTAGTAGGCATAGGAATAACCATAAACAGACTCGAATTTGCCCTGAACCACTCAAGTGTCTTTGCTACGCCTGGAACCGGGAACTACATTGGCCCTACAAGCGTCAGGAAGGTAAGGATACGTGACCTAGTATAGCGGTTAAGTCTGGATAATATATTGGCCAGCTTTGCCCTATCTAGTGAACTATCCTTTAAGTGTATACATCGGATCGGAAGGAATTGGTTGTTTAGCCTAAGGATCCAGTCGAATCTCGCCCCCTCAAGACCCCCGCTATCGGAAGCGGAAAACAACGAAAGGAAGGGACTGAATCCCGAATATTGGACTATTGGAAGACCTGGATCAAGAACCAGGCACCCGGATCAAGGCTCGAGAACTCGCCTACGACCGGGATCAAGTACCCCGAGGTGGAGTGAAGAACTTCCACGCCGCCTCAAACCCCTGCGTCACTCAAGACCTTCTTCTCGTCCCAAGACATCTTCAGAAGTTACCTGGAAGAGCGTAACCCGCCTGCCGACGGGTACACAAGGTGAACACTACACGCAACAAGATCACGGATCATCGGGGGACCCCCTCCGTTAGTCGGTGTCTGGGCGCAAGTGGCGATCGCGATCGGCCTCAACCAGATTTTGGCCAGATCCGCTCCACCACACCCACGTGGAGACGAGAAGGTGCTGGCTTTGCCGCACTACACGTACATCCACGCGTTGGTGGTCGTGTCCTGGACGACCTCGGTTAATACGGCATACTTGAGGCTCAGCTTGAAGGGAAGGTGTAGTAGTAGTGTTGGTGAAGCTGTTGCTGCTGCTAACTTGCGAGTTGCTACCGCCTGCGTGAAGGAGGGAGTTTTACTGTGGCGTTTGTGGTTGCTGCTGCTGCAAAGTGCTCGAAATGTGCAATGGCAGCCAAGTCGCCGCACGCGAAGATATACTCGCGTGACTGCATGTTCCCCTGTGGACATGAGTCCGTCCCGACGACTTGTATCGACTGTACCGTCGAGAGAAGAGCTTCTGGTAGACGACCTGCGTGTCCAATTTGACGTGTGAAGCGTAGGATATACAAAGCCCTTTAAAAACGATATTCAGCAAAATTCGTATTAGGCAGGACAAGTACTTACCACACCCCTTCTGTATTTTGTCTGCGGTTCTGTAGATTTTTCACTTCTGTCTGTAGATTTTCTGTTTTCTCTCGTACACGTGTAAGATGGAAAGCAGCCGGCGAGCAAGGCGATTCCGTCATCTCGAGGATAGGAAGACCAGGCCCTTATCCTGCAGCGTCAGTGTTGGGTGCTTTGCAAGCCTAACGACGGAGGAATTACATGCAGCATTAGTTTTCTACTGAAGAAAAAAACACTTTTTGAGAGATAAATTCTTCTGGGGTTTCATTCCTCTGCGCCTAAAGATTTTATTTTCTTCGTGTGCGATTCTTTTGCGCAGATGCGTTTACGGGCACCGCATGGGCGTCGTTGACTCATTCGTATCGGCCGGCAAAGCCTGCGTGGAGATCTCGTGTCCGGATACTGTAGATAAGAAAGCCAAGAGATGTGAGCGAGGCGCCCTATGGGCGTCCGTGACCCAGCAGATGGAGATCTCCGGCGTTTACGGGCAATACAAACGCTCGGGCATACGTACATGTGTACGGAGCGATTCAATGACGGTCCCGGGAATACCGACACCGTATTGCGCAGCTGGGAAGTGGGTGAGTCACTCGCAGCACCACCCCATCACGGTCTTTCAGCGTCGGACACATTCTGCTTGGATTCTTTTGCAAGAAAGAATGGCTGGTGTGGCGAATTTACAGTCTCTTTCGGGTGCATTTACATGAGGGAGGGTGCTATCTTAATGGTCTCCTTATAAACTAACTAGTGGCAAAGCATCTTAGTCTTGCCGTGCTCCGTGGCGGATGCACACGCCTCGACGCACTGCGCCCTTGTTGCAGCCTGATTCCCGACACCGTCGACCGCCTCCGTGTGAGACGCATAGGTGTCCACCTACAGCGCTCTTTGTGCATCCAGATACTTCGCATCTCCTGCCACCGCCGTGTGCGATACACAGACCGCCCTTGAGCGCCGTCTTGGAGCAGTTCGGCGCACTGCAGCGTTTGCCTCCACCGTGAGCGGAGCAGAGGCCACCGGCTAGCGCAGACTTGGAGCAGTTTTCTTCACGGCATCGCTTGCCACCCCCGTGGGCGATACAGTATCCTCCTTCCTTGGCGCTCTTGACGCAGCCGTCTTGACGGCATCGACGGCCACCGCCGTGCGAGATGCAGAAGCCGCCGGTTTTGGCGCATTTCCGGCACTCGGGCACTTTGCAGAGTCGACTGGGCTTGTGAAACTCGCAGAAAGCACCGAAGAGGCTGTTTGCCGAACGGTAGCAGTTCTTCTTGGAGCAGATGACACCCGCCTGGGCAAGCCCGAGTGCCGGTGTTTGCTGCTGCACGTCCACCGTGTCCGGGTTCGTGATGAAGCTAAGGCTCATGCGTTCACGCAGCACAGGCGTGGAGACGGAAGAGCCCTCGCTGGGCGTAGTGGAAGCCACACTAGTAGTGTCCGACTCGGGCGTGGGGAATGCCAGCAAGAGCTTCTTAGGCTCGAAAACCGGCGGGTGGCACAGCTCCAGTGGGAACTGAGCGCGGTGGTGCATGACCCCACGCAACAACGAGTCTGTCAGCTGGAACATGCTGGTGTACAGTGCGATGCGACTGTGGGAGGGCGAGACTTGTCGATCTCGGAGCGGATTGAGTTGTGACCGAACTGCAGGCGCCCGCGAGAACTCGGAACAAAAAAACCAAGGTCGCGGATGGACGGACCCATTCAGATCCCGGGGGCGAGCAGCAGGTTGCGCCATCTGCGCGCGCCGTGCCAAAAGCTTGCTCTGACTCACCTTAAGGCGATGCCGTGATGTTTTTTTGGACCGTCTAGCAATGGGAAAGCACCTGGCGCCACCGGATTGCAATCGGCGCTGTGCTGAGCTTCGATCGATCGGATGTACCGGTAGATGATGGTAGATGAAAAGAAGTTGTCTCTTGTCTGCCTAAGATTTTTTTTTGTTTTCAAAGGTGCAGTACGATGGCGAGTGAAGCACGAGTTCAGCACGATGTATGTGCACACGTTGGTGGCCGTCAATGGCCATCGGCTACTGTCTTTCGCGTGGTGCTTGCATCCGTTTCGAAAAAGTCTTGAACTTGAATGCTGCTGCTTGATTCCCGCCCGCCATGGAGCTTGGCTCTGTGTCAAAAAGGAGGATTTGCAGCCTTCATATCATGCGGTACCATTGCCCAAGACCCAACGTCCAGGCAGGTGCAGGTGCCGAAAACAACGCTGCTCTATGGCA
Organism: Phytophthora colocasiae; assembly: GCA_018806915.1. NCBI lineage: Eukaryota > Oomycota > Peronosporomycetes > Peronosporales > Peronosporaceae > Phytophthora > Phytophthora colocasiae. The sequence continues at coordinate 772,567 of JAGKQI010000033.1, read as the reverse complement.
ACAGTGAAGGCGCGTGACCCACTGCCAGCTCGTCCATTCCTGCCAGGTCTTTTTCGTTCGGGCAAAGCACTTCGCTCGCCCTGATCGACTCGAAAGTACAGACTGGATGCCTTTGTTGACTCATTTTACTGAAACAGATGGGGTTCCCTACCGAATGCGCGTTACGTCGTCGGCTCGAGTGGCGGTCGTGAGGCGGTGCTGGGTCTTGTCGGCTCAACACACCCACGAGAAAGAAAGTCGTCAGAGTCGGTCGCCTCGAGTTCCAGCCTCGGTCTCGGCTGGAGCACGCGCACGTCGCGACATCCGGACTGACAAGCAGACGAGCAGGAAGCTGCTGCTCATCGGCCATAGCTCGCTGCATGCGCAATGGGCTCAACGCGCATTACGACGCGTAATTTACGAGGCATCTTAGCATGCACTCGCGCTGCCTTATCTTGGGGTTTGCCACTGAATGTTGTTGCACTGTGGCCACCAGTCACAGTGCAGTTGATGATCTCGGTGAAAGGCGCACGGGTCTGGTCTGCTGCTTGCAGTATCAGCGAGCGTGCCACTGCAACCCAAAGTTTCGCGTGACGACCTCGTGACGAGCTCAGTCTTGGTCACCTTTTCTCCGAGCGCGTGGAGAATGACTGCTGGCAACATGCAGATGCCGGTCTGGCAGAGCAGGTGGTGCCCGAAATCCTCATCTTGATTCCGCTGATCGTCAGGTTACGCGGCCAAGACGCGGTAAAGCTGACGTGTCCGTGTAGCGCTACAGCGCATAACGTTTGTGCTTCAGTTCGGATCGATGCAGAATTCGTGCAAGTGACGAAAAATTTAGAGACGACGAAGGCAACGACGACGAAGTCAACGACGACGAAGAAGATCAAGAGCTTCCGGACGGAGTAGCCAACGCTAGTGCTGTATTATTCCGGCCATGTTGAGCTTGTGGAAGGATAAGAACACTCTCACGTGTGGACTTGAAGGGTCTATCTTCTCAAGAACGCGCCTTGCTCCATGAATGACGACGTTACGTTACCACTACATTTGTCTTCATCTGGTCAACATACAAAGGGCAAGAGTGCTCACATCGTTACGCTACCTACACCGTGTTGTACCATTACGCTACACGTGGTTGTGGACGTGGCTGTCCAAGACAGTTGCAAACGATGGCAATGTTGGCACTACGATTCGCAGCCTGGAGGCATGGACTGATATGCCTGTCGTTGGTATCATTTTGACAGGACAGGGTTTGTCTCTCCATGTTCTTTCAGGCTTCAAGTCCAGTCATCAAATTTGGACTGTAGGAATGATCTGGCGCAACGAGGTACGAACGCTGTTGCCGTTCCAGGGGCTTGCGTCAAAGCTGGTGAAATGTATTACAGAACGGCCAGCTAGAGAGCGAGGACAACGTGAACCACAAAGTTGAGATTTCACGCGTGAACAACCTCACTGGAACTCTTTCGACCAATTCTTATCAGGAATTGCTTACAAACGAGAGTTTCAATGTACGGTATCGAGGCATGTAATGGAACTGCCACCATCTACTCCTTTCCTAACGCCCCCCTCCCCATGAAGCGTTCCAGCCTGGTACTGCTGACAGAAATTCCATCAGCTTTTGAGGGTGAGGTTGAACTAGAGCCCGTAGCTGGCTAGGAAGGCCCTGCTCATACAACGGATTCTCCACGGAGTTCTCGTGGTCGGGGACTAGTCTGTCGATCGGCGGGTCATAGACGTAGACTATGTTGTGAATCAACGGAAAGCCTTCTTATTGAAGAAGAAGGTATCCGTCAATCGCCTTTCACTGTTATAGACAGTAAAGCTAGAAAAGCCGAACTCCGTCAGCATGACCTTGAGCAGAGGCTCAGCAGAGACTCGATCGCACTTGCCTATCTCCAGGAATACCACCTCGCCGTGGGTGCGTAGCGGTGAACCAACCCGTTGGTACTCGTGAAGATGTCCTTGGAATGCCCAACCTTCAGGGATCAGTAGTCGTGTTATGGTTAAATGCTGACGTTGATCCACGGTGTAGAACGAACTGGAGGATCGTAGAATACTCCAGTCACATGCGGCCTGTGATGCGTGACATCTTCATGGAGGGTCTCATTCTCCCAGTGGTGCGAAGGCTACTGGTGGCGGGGTACAGATGGCCTTCCTGCAGAACGTCCTCGAGTTTCAGGAAGGCGCGGCTGCCCTCACCATAGATATTCCCGTTCGACCTTGTCCTCTCATCGGTGTCGCCAACGATGAGATGTTCGCCCCGGAAGTGATCTCGAAACTGATCCCAACCACCTGGTGTGCGAACCCTCGCTTGTAAAGCTCTCCAAGGGACGAATGGAACACCTTCAAAGTAAACCCGATTGGAGAAACCTTTCTCAAAGTACCGGAGATGGTCGTGTGAAATCAACCTCCCGGTCACGTCCCAAGGCATCTGGTGGGGACACCTTGTCCACTCAAGTACCTTCTCCTTACACTGCTGCTTTAACGTGGAAGTGGGCCTTACTTGGCAGATTGAAATGTGAGGAAGGCATCGAAGCGAAGTGCGAGGCAGCCGCAGGTAGTGGTGCTACACAAGTTGAAGTGCATTGATGGACGGGACTACGTGTATACAAAATACGTGTACCGGTATACAAGAAACGACGGCGTGGTGGCCGTGTGGTTACTGCGGTCTCAATGTCTTCCAGCAGGATTCCCTTGGTCTCCGAACAGTAGAAGTAGATGAACAAACCACACAGGAGTGGCTTCCAATCTCTACGACTACAACCACGATGTAAGGCCCGTATCACCATTTTTCCTTACTGTACACATCATCCTGAAGTTTTTATTCATGACCAAGTGAATCACAGAGTATCTACACTACGACAGTAAATCTTGTCTTGTGCGGCACAAGACAAGTTGTGCCTGCATGCCATACAGTGCATGGCGTCTGTTGACTTGGTCGAGCCACGGTGACCGCTCATTCCCAGTGAAAGATTTGGGCGTGCCCATTCGCTGCAATCCGCTTGCCGCCGCTCGATGAGATCAATATCTTCGCGATCCAATGAGCGCGACCCTCGACCGAGGCTTTTATTGCCGTACAATTGTCGTGTGCGGTTCTGGTGACTCGGGAAGAGTCCCTTATGGGGTCCTTTTGCCGAGGATGTAGATCCTTTTCAAGGGGGGAGCTCTCTCCTAAGACGCCGCAGTTGTGAATTTGCCTGCAAGCTACGACACCGTTCGTTCCAGTCCAGTCTTTAGTAGTTTTGCAGTGAGTTGTCATGTCATTGCTCTCCTACGGGAGCGACCCAGACGTAGTCAAGGTCGAAGTGGATGATGGAGCCGTTTCGGTTCCCTCTCGACCATCAACCACCAAATGGAGAAAGCTCATACTCGCTACTGCGGGGACGACACTCTGTGTTGGCAGTGCCATCGCCATGTATCAAGGCTGGAACTACCTGGAAGCCTCAAGAATCAGGGCAGAACGTGCTTCTAGACCGAACGGCATGTTCCTCGAAAGCCAATTCGCCTCGGAAGTCAAGTCCGACGTGAACCTCCTCTATTCGGGCCAAGAGATCATGCTGCGAGTCCGCGGGAAGGGAAACCTGTGCGTGGATGACGGTGGTGGCTGGACAGCGGCATCATCCAAGATCACGAACAAACCGTGCAACCCGAGTAGTCCCAACCAGATTTTCAAGTACAATGCCGGCACCAAAGAGTTCGAGAGCGTCTACAAGACGGGGCTGTGTATCGACGACGGTGGTTCGTGGTGGGCTGCTGGTACTACGGCGCACTTGTGGTACTGCGACCCGAACAACCAGAACCAGTGGTTCGATATGGATCCAAACACTTTGATGCTCAAGAACCCGGTCAAAGACAATTTGTGTCTTGATGACGGCAACGGCTGGACTGCCGATTCATCCAAGTACGTCTTGTGGTACTGTGACAATAACAATGAAAACCAGCACTTTGAAGTGCTGTCTCGACAGGCGATGGCAGACGAGAAGAAGGCTACGCAAGGTACAACCCCGTACGATCTCATGGTGTCCGGCAAGGAGATCATGTTCCGTGTCAAGGGCAAGAATATGTGCGTGGACGACGGTGGGAGTTGGTCGGCTGCGACCACCAAGTTTGTCGATATGCCGTGCAACCCAGATAGCCCCAACCAGGCCTTCAAGTACAACATCCAGACGGGAGAGTTCGAGAGCGTCGCCAAACCAGGACTGTGCATGGACGATGGCGGTTCGTGGTCAGCTGCAGGCACTACAGCGCATTTGTGGTACTGCGATATCTACAACCAGAACCAGTGGTTCGACATGGATGAAACAACAATGATGATGAAGAATCCAGTCAAGGACAACTTGTGTCTCGACGATGGCGGAGGTCAAACGGCGGGAGCTTCGAGGTTCGTTATGTGGTATTGCGACAACAACAACCCGAACCAGCACTTTGAGGTGGTGCTTCGTGAAACCTTAGCCGCAGAGAAGCTCAAGACTGGACCTACTCCGTACGATATGCTGTTGTACGGTGAAGAGATCATGTTCCGAGTTAAGGGCAAGAAGAACCTCTGCGTGGATGATGGTGGTGGCTGGGGTGCTGCTGTGACCAAGTTCATTAACATGCCATGCAATCCATCCAGTGCCAACCAGGTGTTCAAGTATGACGTCAGGACGCTTGAGTTCCAGAACGTTAACAAGCCAGGCTTGTGTATGGATGATGGAGGCTCATGGGATCCTGCTGGGTCTACGGCGCACCTGTGGTGGTGCGATTCTTGGAATCAAAACCAATGGTACGTTCTGGACGAGTCTACACTGATGCTACGTAACCCCGTGAAGGATTACCTCTGTGTCGATGATGGAGGAGGCAAAAGTGCAGCTGCCTCGCAGTTCGTTATGCAGAAATGTGATTTGAACAGTCCGAACGAGCACTTTGAGATCGTGTCCCGAGCCGCAATGGCCGAGGAGAAGAAGAAGAACGGCGGAGATACTGTCTACGATAGCATGTTGGCCGGAAGAGAAGTGCTGTTCCGAGTTAAAGGCAAGAACAATTTGTGTATGGACGATGGTGGTGGTTGGGGCCCCGCATCGACCAGGTTTACCAATAGACCGTGCAACCCTGACAGCATGAACCAAGTTTACAAATACAACGTCCAGACGCGCGAGTTCGAGAACGCTAACAAGCCAGGACTGTGTATTAATGATGGTGGTTCGTGGCAAGCGGGAGGAAGCACTGCTTTTCTGTATTGGTGCGACCAATGGAACCAAGACGAGTGGTTCATTTGGGATGAAGACAGTATGTCGCTGCATAACCCGATGAAGAACTTTTGCTTCGACGATGGCGGTGGAGAGACTGCTGGCTCATCACAGTATGTGCAGGCAGTTTGTTCCGACGACAGTCCAAACCAGAAGTTTGAGGTTGTACTTCGCTCTGACCTGGCTGCAGAGAAGAAGAAGAAGAGACTTGCCATGACTGGTGAGGACGAGTATTCTATACTGACGTCTGGTCAGAAGGTCATGATTCGAATGGCCGGCAAGGATAATCTCTGTATGGACGATGGTGGTGGTCGTTGGAGTGGTTCGTTATTCTCCAACCAGAAATGTGACCCCGACAGCCGCAACCAAGTCTTCACTTATGACGAGAATTTGCGCCAGTTTAAGAGTGCGAACAAGCCAGACCTCTGCATTGACGACGGCGGTGGCTGGTGGCCTGGACAAAGCATCGTTCAACTGGGAGCTTGTGACAGTAACAACCAGAACCAGGGGTTCACGGTTGATGAAGACACAATGATGATCCACACATCCAAGTCTACCTTGTGTCTCGATGATGGTGGTGGATGGTTCCCGGGACAATCGTACTATCATTCGTATAATTGCGATGATAACCATGTTAACCAGAAGTTCGAGATCCTGTCGCATGCCAAGATGGCGGAGGCCAAGAAACAAAGGATGATCGATGCTGGACTCTTGGATGATGCTGAGCTACTAAACTCCGGCAAGCCGATCCTGCTCCGACTCAAGGACAAGAAGAACTTGTGTCTGGATAATGGTGGAGGTTACTGGAGCGGTGCATCGTATTTCAGAACACGCACTTGCAACCCGTTGAGTCAGAGCCAAGTGTTCACGTACAACGTCGACACGCAGCAATTTGTTAGCTTCAATAGGCCTGACATTTGCATCGATGACGGAGGTGGTTGGTGGCCTGGAAGTTACTTCTGGACGTGGACTTGCGACCCGAACAACCAAAACCAGCTCTTTGTGTGGGACTCGGACACGATGCTGATCCGCAAACCAAACAAAAACAACTTGTGCCTTGACGACGGCGGTGGCACGAGGCCTGGACAGACGTGGAACTGGTTGTGGACGTGCGATAGCAACAGTCCGAACCAGCGCTTCGAGATTGTGTCCCAAACAAAGTTGGCAGACGAGAAGATGAAGGCAAGGATCGCCGCTGGTAACACTGCGATGGACATCCTCGCTACTGGACAAGATGTTATGCTGAGTGTTCGTGGCAAGAACAGTGTGTGTCTCGATGATGGTGGAGGCGGTTGGAATAGCTGGGGTGGAGACTGGGGCTGGGGAGGTTGGTGGTGGGGCTGGTGGGGCTGGTGGTGGAGCAACTTTGCCCCCCAACCGTGCAACCCGGACAGTCCTAACCAAATCTACAATTACGACCCCATGACGCACCAATTGAAGAGTGCGAACAAACCTGGGATGTGTATCGATGATGGCGGTGCTTGGTGGCCTGGATGGAGTATTTATCTATGGTTCTGTGACCCCGAGAATCAGAACCAAAAGTTTGTGCTGGATGAGAGTACCATGATGCTGCAAAACATCTTCAAGGACGATATGTGTTTGGACGATGGCGGGGGCCCTGATTTTGGGTGGGGGAGGTTCATGATGAACTACTGCGACGAAGAAAGCCTGAACCAGCACTACGAAGTTCTACCTCGCGCTCAAATGTTGGCTGAGAAGAGGAAGCGGCTGGTGGCTGCTGGTGTGGACGACGACATCGATCTCCTGAATTCTGGCCGGCCATTGATGCTGAAGATCCATGGGAAGGACAATCTGTGTGCTGATGATGGCGGTGGCCACTCTAATGGCGAGACGAAGTTTGTGGCGATGCACTGTGATCCAACGAGTCCCAACCAAATCTTCACGTACGATACCCAAACGCACCAGTTCCGCAGTGTCAACAAGCCTGGTTTGTGTATGGATGATGGCGGTGGCTGGTGGGCAGGTCAAACCATCGCTCAACTTTATGATTGTGAGCAATGGAACATGAATCAGTGGTTCATTCTCGACCAGGACAACATGATGCTTCGTAACCCAGCTAAGCCCAACTTGTGCTTCGACGACGGAGGTGGCATGGATCCAGGCGCCACACAATTCATGATGTGGTACTGCGAAACCAACAGTACTAGCCAGCACTTCGAAATCGTGTCTCCGGAGTCCATGGCGATCCCAGATACGCCAAACGTACCTGCAGCACTCGTAGTGGATGTTCCTGATCCCGGGTACATGGAGACAATTGAATCTGGCGTCAAGGTATTGATTCGATCTAAGATGAAGGGCTTTTGCTTGGATGACGGTGGAGGTCACTCGAATGGTGAGACTAAGTTGGTGTACGCGGATTGTGACCCAAATAGCCCCAACCAGATTTTCTCGTACGATGTCGACACCCGAGAATTCCAAAGCGTCAACAAAATCGGATTGTGCTTGGACGACGGTGGCGGTTGGGATGCAGGCGCAAGCACGGCACAATTGTGGGACTGCGACTCTGGTAACATGAACCAGTGGTTCGTGACGGACGCAACTACTTCCCTGATCCGTAACCCTGCGAAACCTGAATTGTGCTTGGACGATGGTGGAAGTTCGGAACCTGGCTCGCAGTTTATCTTGTGGTACTGCAGCAGTTCAAACGTTAACCAGCAGTTTGAAGTCGTGGCTCAATCACAACTTCTTGGCAATGAACCCGATGACGCACCTCCTCCTCTTCCTGATATCGTCGATGGCCCGTGGACTACTATTGATAATGGAGATGCCGATGAGCTACCACGTCCGATTGATCAAGTCCTGCTTACAACCGATAATGCGTCCGTCATTGTCACTCCGTCTGATGTTAACACTAATGATCAGACCAGCGTTGACCAGCCCGTTAATATCGAGCCAGCGGACACGAACACAGGTTGGGGACAAGGTTCAGTTTCAATTGATCAGCCGACGGGTACGAATATCAACTATGAGGAGACGCCAGCTTCGGGAGTCTTTGGACCTGCTAATGGCGTTGATACTGGAAATTCGGACAAGGCGGCAGATCTCGACGCCAGTGTGCTGCAGACTGGCCCCGATGCTGGGCCACTGATCTTGCCCGACCAAGTCAATGACATCGTGACACCTCCAAACGTGACCGTCGTTAAGGCTTCGGCTGCCGATATGCCTCTCGTGTCGTATGGAGACGGAGACTGGAACCTGTTGGCGCCGTCAGATGAAACTATCGCGGTGGTTGACACAGACAACTCGGCCTCAATCTCTGCTGCCGAGATCTTCCAGTACTTGCAAAGTCTCAAGAACAAGGCCGACATGGAGCACACCGTCGCCATGTACCGCTACAAACGCACTTACGCCTGTGCGAGTGAGGGTCTTCAAACGTTGGCCAAGGACGCTGTGTCGGAAGATGAATATCACGTGCTGGTGCAATGGATGTACGGCCACTGCACTGCTGGACGAACCGATGCTGACCCCGTGGTGAACCCGTCTCCTCCAATACCCGACGACGTGATCGTTAAACCACTCCAAAACGATACGTCATCTGTGACTCGCCAATTCATGACCAAGCTGGAGTTCTACTACGAGATCAAGAACCACTACGCTGATAAGGATGCGCAACTGGTTGGTGACGCAGCTGTGGCTAACCTTCGTGCAATGGAGCATGATAATGAGGAAAAGAAGTTAGTGGACTGCATCGAGCAGGCCTCGGAGCGCTACGGCTACAACCAGGACGGCAAGAACGACGACTCCGTGGACCATCTAAAGGAGGCAATCGAATGGGTGGATTCGGTATGTACGAAGGCGTAAGGCGACTGGCATTTTAAGTGCCAAGTCGTTTCAGGACGACTCACACTGATGCATGTGGAGGATTTCTAGTTGACGTTGACTTTACATAGTAGCGTTTTTTTCATTTCCTTTTCTTTTCCACTAACCGTCTCAATAAACGGCGTCAGTCCATTTCAATCTTTCAAGAACATCGATCAAGTCTCAGACACAAGTGAAGATGCTGCATCTGCAGTGTTTGGTGAGTACGGGGCAAGATCATCGCATCATGACCATTCAAGTGTCACCAGATGAGCGCATTGGGAGCCTTCAAGACCGTTTTAGGGAGGAGTCGACGACAATGCAGCCCCGAGCTGTAACGAACTCCGTCTTGAAACTCTACGCCGTGCAGCACCAGAGACTCACATTCCGCCAAGACCCGACGACTAAGCTCGAAGTTGTGTTTCTTGACGATGTCCCAATCTTCGAAAGCGATGGAATTGGCTCGGCCCTGCTTCAAATCTCCACGCAACTGGTGCCGTGGGCTTTGGTGTCTTGGTACTTTCAAGATCAGCAGTTCACCTTCCCTGATGCTATCGACGTCGTAGTCGTGGAAGAAGAGGGGAGCTCGAGTGAAATGTAGCAGGTTAATACACGTAGTTAATCCATCATAGATCTTTACCCTTCCAGAGCGGTCGCGATCCCATGATACACTTTTGTGATCCAGCGCATGTTCGGTTCTCATGAATCTACAAAACAGATTTGTCGCTTTCGTGAAACACTGTGAAAGCGAGAGCTTCACTTATGTCCAAGTGCGACTCGAAGAATTAACACCAGTGCTTCAGCTACGATCCCAGCAAATATTCGTTTGAAAACCCGTCTACTGCATGGACGAGGGATGAGCTACTTCAGCTAGGGCTCCCCATTTCACGATCAGGCCCTACAACTCCAAAACAGGCAACGACTGCTAATGAAGATTTTGGATGTGGTAGCTAGAGGGGCAAAATTCATTCTCCGTACTGTACTAAACCAGCCAACATTGACGTTAGTCTTGCAACTTGATGGTGCAAGACACCAGTACGAACCCAGCAATCCCACTCAGACACAGTCGTCTCACATTACTGGTGATCACACATGTACAGGTAGTTGCAGCTTCCTGGTAAAATCACCACCACCACCATAACCAGCATCAATCTTCCGGTTTGCACACGAGATGATTTCATTACCTTGATATCTTTACGTTGGACCACTAAACCGAATCTCCCGAAGGCCCACGAGGGAAGAGTGGATTGTACTGCTGCTGCTGACCAGGGTACTGGTTGTAGCTGTAAGTCTGTTGTGATGGTTGCTGCTGTGCTTGATTGTAGATGCTTCCATACGGGGGAGGTGGCGCAGACGTTGCTGCTCCATTTCCAAATGAAGTTCCTTGGGTTTGTTGATATTGCGCGTAAGGATGTTGCTGTTGTTGTTGAGGCTGCAGCTGTGCATAATCGTACGAAGGAGATGCCGATCCTTGTTGGGTAGGCTGGTAGAACTGTGGGGTACTACCAGCCAACTGGCGAGCCAACGCTTCATCGCTTGGGTTCGGCCCAGTTGCTGAATTCCGGATTTGCATATCGTTCATCATTTTCTGTGCTAGAGCTGCGTCCTCGGCCTCGCGCTGTCGCATTTCTTCGTCAGCAGTTAAATTCATTTCCAACTCACGCTTTTCAAGCTCACGCGCCGAGCAGTGATCAGCTACGGTTTGATGAAGCTGCGCTATCCGAATACTCAGCTCACCGTAAAACTTCGCGCCTTCCTTAACATGTGATTCAAGTTGCTCGAAAATGTCAACAGCATCACTCAAATGCTGAAGGAACGTCTGCCGTTCGCGCAGCACATGATCCGTCTCTTTCTTTGACTCGAAGCGAGAGTTGGCGTCCACCAGATCAGCGAGCAACGACTGTTCTTCTTCACAAATTGTGGAGATCTTTCCCTCGAAATGATCACGAAAGAATTGCTTCTCCGTTTCAAGAGCATTTTCAGTGGATACTCCGTTCGCTTTGTTCCCACTCAGCAGAACAGGAAGAGCATTAAACTTGTCGTAAGATCCCCTGAAGTCACGCAGGACTTGATCCTTTTCCTCCACGAGCTGTCCGAGGCGCAGAAGTAGCGACGATACCTGCGCTATCTCGTCCTTACAGCTGGAGTTGTCCTGTTGGAGTTGAGGAAGCTCATGATCCAAACTTGTTTTAGACCGTGACAGCGCCTCTAGATGCTCAAGGTTGCTCTGGAGTTTTTCACGCACAACATTGTCAGATGTCTTTGCTTCCTTCACCAGCCGATAGTAGCGGTCGATGTCTGCTCGAAAGTTCTGATTCAGCGAGGACGACAATGGCCTTGCCCATTTTTTCTCGCCGTAATTCTGGCGGCACAAATTATCGTCGACTTCTTCTTGACTTAGACGCGATTCAATTGAGTGCAGCTTCTTCTCAGCCTCGTCGCACATTCGCTGATTTTCTTCAAGCTGCTGCTGAATAAAAGCCGCTACAGGATTTTCTTTCGATCCACCAGGACCCACTGCAGCAGAGGCCGTCGTCACCTTCACATACTGCATGCGCTGCCATATTGTATGAGGGATACCGTTATCGCTGGTCTTCTCGAAAGCCTCAATTGATGCAGGAAGACCCATCGAATGAAGCTTTTCTTTGGCTGCCTCATTGCTTTTCGATACCTTCTCAGCTGTTTGCTCCAATATCCCTTTAATCTCTTGCTTCACACCATCAGCACGGACTAGCAGGTCTTTCGGCACGAACTGCTCGAATAGATCAACACCACCAAGTTCCTGTAGCAACTCGTCTGAAGTAAACGGCAACGGCTTCACCATTGCAGCTTTCCCTATCGCTGGCAACTCTGAAAACTTAGGCACGTTCTCCAAATACACGCTGGCATTATCTTTCCTCGCTGCGTCCAGTTGTTCACGCACTACGCGCTGCAAAGCTTGTGCAGACTGCAGCAATGTCGTCGGCAGTTTATTCTGTGTCGCCATTTTGCACGCTTCATTACACTCTGCATCCGCAGCAGCCAGTCGCGTGATCTCTTCTCCATAACCTTCACCTCTAGCCAGAGCAACTGCCTTGGATGCTGTCCCTTGCCAATACTGCGTAGCTGCCCGCATGCAGTGCACTTGGAACTGTACATGAATAGCCCAAGACCTGTCAATCGATCCTGCTAACGCCGATGAGCGACAGAAATCCAAAGCTGAAACGTAGTAATCCAGAGCCTGATGCACCAGTTTTGCCTTGATACCGTCCTTCATCTGGTCCTTGATAGCCTTCTCATAAAAACAAGCTTGTGCTTGAGCCAGCATCAAGTACGTAAGCAGTCCCAGCCCTTCAGCACTCATATCCGGCGTCCTAGCACCTAACGTTCGGTCTACAATTTTGTCTTTCACCTCTGCAAAGGCTCCAGCAGCTCGCATAAAGTGGTGACAGGCCGTCTTGAGCCCATCAGCCGTACTGCGGTCCGTCTGGACGCCTAATTGGCTCTCCAGTGCCCCTACATTGAACATGATGGCAGCCTTCTCAAAGGACACGCCAGTTTGCGTGCTCTTCTTGCGCGGACAGAACGAGTCGTTCCATGTGAATTGAAGCTGCAGTGGCGTACGTGAAGAGGTGACAGACGCTTCGCCATCACACGGGAAACGCTGTGCCATCTTGTCCAGCTGAGCGTAATAGCGCAGAAGTACGTGGCGAGAGATGGTTGAGGGAGTGCGCACAAGGTCCACGTCGGCCTTGAGCTGCGCGAACTGGTCCAACGCCGTCTGCTGCGTGTCCGGCTGCTGCATGTCCGTCTCCGAAGCATACTCGCGCTGCAGGAACGTGCGTAGGGAGCTGCGTAGCGAGGACGCGGACGTGTCGCTGAGCTTGAAGCCGATGCCCAACATGGTACTGCTGTGGTCTGATTCCGAAATGCATCGAGAAATTCATTTTGTGGATGTATTTAATGTGGCACACATAATTCACTGAGGAATGTTTGTGTTCATAATAACAGCCCGCCCACTACTAGAGTCGCACCTGATGTCAGGGCAGTGGAAGCTAAGAATGGAACATGTCAAGGGTACTCCATCCTTCTCCTGCCTCTCCTAACTCAACGACAGGTAGTTTTCAAGAAACCGCGTGCACCCCCGCATCAAGTTCTACGACCAAGTAGTTCGGACTCACGTCTCGAGAGGAGACTCGAGTCGCCAACGACTTGCATCAGACGCTGGCCTGCTGGCCAGTATGCTGTCGGGCCACTGCAACAATGTGCTTCTGCTTAAAATTCAGACGTCGGCAAGTGCGTAGTGGATGTAGGGACTTCCTACTAGGTAACATCAGACGCTACCCTCGGATGAAGACCAAGTCCTGTCCAAGAAGAGGAAGACTTGCAGCCGAGACGTGAACGCTGCCTGTCATATTACTGTACCTATCTGACTAAATCGAGATTCGCGCAACATTATTGCCGCAACTCAAGATGTTCCGACGAAGTGCGGTGCGTGAACGGTCTCTCGCACACCGGATTTTTTCATCGTGTTGCACGGCAAGTCCGACCTGGACTGCCGCAGGCTGGCGCGGTTTCTTGGTCCTTTGAATGGACTAGCAGTGACGTTGTGGGTCTTTTTCTTCATAGCGCTGCTGGGCACAATACGGCGAGTGAACATTAGTGCGGCATTCCGGGTATGTACATGTAGCTGATCGAAAAACGCGAGCTCACTTCAGTCGTCTTGGTCAACGCACCATCTCGGGCATCCGATTACTCCAACGCCAAGGTGTTCGCCACAATCGCTGGATTCCGGGCTGCTGCTGCAGAGCTCGAAGCCCCAAACAATATCAATGTAGTTTGCCTACGCAGACCTTGCGGCGATCCTTGCTCACGCTTCGGTGTCTCCGATTGAGCGGCGCGTTTTGGTGGGTGAAGCGATCGACGCGAAAGCCGGCAAGCTCGACCGCCAAGGTGCGGTGCTTCGCTGCGTGGTACGTGACCAGCCGTTCAACGGAGCAGCGACGGGCCACTCTTCATGATTGCGCTCCTCTGCGCATGTCACACGTCGCCGAATAATAACGGCAGGAGGCTCAAGGGCTTGTGTCAAGGCGCTCTGCTGATATGATAGCTTGACAGAGCTGACCCTGAACAGCTTTTAATGCAGGCCAGCCGGCATCGTGTGCCGCCTGCTGCTGTAGTGCTGCGACAGCGTGGTGACGCCCTGACGCAGCAGCTGAAGTGTTGTGACGGGGTTTGGGCCAGCCCCGCAATCCCTCTGCGGCGACGCAATCATACCGTCAAGAGACGGTACACCATCAATTGATTGCACCGCAGCCATTTTTAGCAGAATGTGGCACTTCATACAGGGAAGGCCAGTGCCTTTGAAGGCCAGCATAGTGTAGCTGTTGCCTACGCGCAACTTGTCAATAGAAACTTGCCTCTACCAATGCCAAGGTGTATGAGCCATCTCACAAGAGAAAGCCTTTAGCAATGTCATGACGAGGCAACTTGTTACCCAAGCAAGCTGGAATGTGGCGCTTGTGGGGCTTTCGGACGTCCTGTCTTCGCACTAGTACCATATATAGCTGTCGGTACCGACATCCGTGGGACAACGCGGGCAACTCCGATAGTCGCCAGTGCAATGTGGACCACACAACGTGGTGCCAGCAGCGGTGCCATCGGATGAGTGAGAAGTTCTCACTGAGAACGCTCTGAAGGGGCGTCGGCGGCGACACCTACTGGGCCAGTGGCGAACGCCAGTGGCGACTGCTTTTTCAACACTTTACGCTCTACGGAGCTCATGAAGCGCTTATTGCATATCCAGCTAGCAACCCTCGAGGGCTGGGTCCGCCATACGTGGTGGCCGTAATCGCCCGCTTGGTGTCCCATACAAACGTCAAGATACCGGCCAGATCCGTGTGCGCCACACCACCCTTGCCGCCACTTGGCGCAATCCTAGGGCGAATGTTTTCGCGGTGCTTGCGGCCGACGGGATCACGGGACTTGCGCGATGCCATGCCATTTCCGAACTTGCCTCCTGGACAGCAAGACACCCTGTAAGCAAAGATGACCACCTCCCAGGCCTCGTTCGCCGGCCCAGTCACCGGCTCGCAGCCCTTCCTGGCGCCTGCCTTCGCGGCGCCGCGCAGCCAGCAATCGCTGTCGGACTACCCGCCGCTTGCGCTGTTCGCAGCGGCCGAGCAGGCGCAGCAGGAGGAGCTCCAGCGCCAGCAGCAGCAGCAGCAGGTGGCCCAGACCCAGTCACCCGTGCAGTCGCCATTCCAAGCTCCTTCGCCTACACTCAACCTTAGCGTCAACCCCAAGCTGCCGTCGCTTGAAGGCCTGCTCAAGCAGATGCAGACCACCTCGCCCACGTCTTCGGTAGCTTCGTCACCGCAGCAGCTTCGTCTGAGCCCCATGTCACGCGACTTGACGCCCATGCCTTCACTTCGCACCATGATCAGCCCCAACATGACCAAGCGCGTGCTGCCTGTGACACAGGCTCCGTTGCCTGGTGTAGGCTCGTTCGCGCCGCAAGTGTACCCTCAGATGAGCTCGTCCATGGGGCCGAGCTTCCCTGGCAAGAAGCGCTCCTGGGCGGACGCTACTCCAGTGCAACAAGTCGTGTACCCAGTCAAGTCTCGTGCGTCACCCAGCAACGGCCACACCCGCAGCCGTGCCTCTAAATATTGCAAGATTGAAGGATGCGAGCGCGTCTCTCAGCGCAACAACCTGTGCCACAGCCACGGAGGCAAGCGCCTCTGCAAGGAAGAAGGCTGCTCGTCCAAAGACCGCGGCAATGGCTTTTGCATCAAGCACGGCGGAGGCAAAATCTGCTCCATGGCTGGATGTGAGAAGAAGGCTCGTCGGAAAGGACTTTGCACACAGCACTTCCGCATCTCTGACGAACAAAGCGTTGAGAGTGTCGTGTCTTCTCCTTACATGGCCGAACACAGTGCATTTCGGTCCGTTTAAACAGAGGCGCTAGTTGCCTCCGTATTGTTAGCCTTAGGTTAAAGTCGTATTAAGTTACTCGTGTGAGATAGGTATAGTGCTGGTAATTCCTGATCATATACAGAGGGATTCCTCCGCCTACTTTGCTGTCTTCCACTGGTCCATTTGGAACCAGCAGTGCTTTGCAGCATTCGTCACTGCAGAAGCTTTGTCTGGACGTTTGTCAAAGATAGCTGGTGAGTGGGTACTGCCCAGCTTTAGGAAGCAAAAGAATCGTGCGAACAGCTCCACGGATTCATCCAGTCAAGGAAGTTCAGGTTCCGGACTTCATCGTGGTGCTGTCCGATGAACGCAAATCCGCCTTGAACCCCACGCCAGCTCCGTAGGTACAGCCGCACCGGTATCAAGGTTTGTGCACGTACGGCGCTTCTGCTGCATGTTTTGCTGTCAGCTCTTCGGATTTTTTTCACGAATTCAAGGCAGGACTCAGCTGAGTAGCACCCCTGCGACCGGAATCAAGGCAAGGCTGGTTGGGTGGCGCTGATGATGTTCATCCTCTGTTCGCCACGAGATTACACGTTGTGGTCAGATCCGCCCCAACGTCGCAAATGACTGTCTGTGGTGAAGGCTGCAGAGTTGGTCTTCACACGTCCTGCCGGCAAACACTGACAATACACTAGAGAGACCAACTCCAACTGCTTTTGGTTCAAGACCCGAACGTATTGAGCTACGAGCACCATGTTCAGTTAGTGTTGCGAAGATGGCAAGTCTCCAGTATATTGCGGCAGCTTTTCTTTCTGACCAACTTCGCTCTTTTCAGCTAGCAAAGCTGCACTGTGTTGTAAGTCTTCCAATAGTACAAGTCATTTCCGATCCGTCCACTATAGCCCCACCTTCCAAAGAATTGTCCTTGCTGTTGGTCTTGCGAGGTAGAATTTCCGTGGTAAAAGCAGTAGCATCTCCATCACGTCGATGTTGCAAAGAAGAAATCCACAGCTTCTCGTTGCCGCTCTGACCGAAACAAGTCAAAACTGTTGTCCGTGAAAAGCTCCCGTTGATCGACATCGCCGAGTGGACTCTCTTCTGAGCACAACTTGCAAAGGTCTTCTCAGCAGCGATTCATCATGGACACAGCCACTTGCCGTGCAATGGACAAGGTTTGCTATGGCTAAACTTTGAATGGTGCAGTCGCAGAAAACAAAGTGGCCGGCTGAACTGCAGAGTGTTCCGCGGCGGTGCGTTGTAGCTTACTACCCTCGACCCTCTCCACTTTCAGCCATAGCTTGTGGTTAGTCGCTCCAATTTCCCGAAATCATCTTCAAATGCTCAATAGATATTGCTCTTCTCTGCTGCTGGGTTTATTCTCTTCGTCTCTTCACCATTATGCCGCACAACAGCACGTCTAAAGTCTCTGATCAAGGAAATACTAGGCAGTGCAACAGGAGCGCACACCCCAGCACCTAGAATTCCATTAGTCAGCTGCATCGTATCCTCAGCAGCGTACAACACACGACCACTGTCAAGATTGAGCACAGCCCAGTCCTTTTCGCCTTGAATAAACACGAGAATATTACTGCTACACTGGCAGTATGCTGCGTGCGTGGTTCAAAATTGCGGCTCACAGTCAACAACCTTCATCGTGTCAGTCTTCAGCAGCACGCACAGCGTCTTGGCTGCTTCGTGGGCCGCAAAAATACGTCATCTGACCACGGTATCACTCTATGAGTTGCTCAGAGGAAGCTCCAGCAGCTTCAAACGGACGTCGACCGGTGCTGTCTTTGACGAGAGCACGGCCAGCATGAATCACGGTTTGATTGAGTTGCATAAGTCGCGTTAGGTTGCATGAGGCTACGTAATCATTGTGACGTGCAACCTAATGAAGCTTGATATTTCTGAAAATATTTTATAAATCTAGAGATGACGAGATTATGCAGACAATCCGGATTATGTGTTACGTGACTCATGCAAAAGGTGTGCTCAGGTTACCTGAGCACACCTTTTGCATGGTCCATAAAGTGTGTATTTCCGCGTGCCTTAAGCTGCATACTGAGCCGCGTTTGAGTGATATATGGTCCGGTCTGCCCGGCGCTCTACGTCTACAGATACCGCTGAGAAACTGGCGGATGCAATCATCAAATACATCGTCCAAAGCGATAGGAGTAACTTATCATTTTAAAGAGGGGGATTTCAAATTTGATGTACATACACATGGAACCTCTGAAAATCAGTTTTCTGCACGGAAATTATACACTCTCGCAGTTGAAAAGTTGACGATCCGCCAGTTTCTCAGCGGTACCGACTTCCTCTGTTTATAACGGACCGTTATTAACGGTCACCCGTGTACATGGTACACCGTACCACCATGATCATGATAGCTAAAGAATTAAAAAACATAAAAAAATACTGTTATGTATCCATATCGACCCAACTTCTCCTACAGCGAGATCTTCCGGTGTTTTTTGCCCTTGTCTTGTTCTGGCACGCATTGAAAGCTTATGCCGAGATTTTTAAAGCCGGGGACCAACTCCATGACGCGTCAAACTCAGTAACGCCATAGCTTGTAGCTACGTCTTTGGCCTCTAACGCTAACATCAGATTTGAAATAGGTACGCCCTCCTTTCGGAGGTCGTTTACCCATTTAACAAGTTCCTGTTCAGCTTCTAGTGATAGTACAGTACCTACTCCTTTTGGACGAGCTTTCTTCTTTTTCTTCCCGTGCGGCATTTGACACTGCTCTTTGATTTTATCTTTTTCTCTAATCCACGACTCCACCAGCTTTCGCCGGGAGTCGTAGACGGCAGGACTCAGATCAGGATAGAACAGCCGTATAGCCTTGCGGATGTCTGGAGGCTCCCCCACCGCATTTATCACGGCAAGTTTTTCTCCTGCCGTGAATGACGCTCGTCGTTTGCCGCGCATTGTCAACTTGAAATGACTGGTACAGCGTTTCAAAAACGCGGTACCGTTGTGATTCGGTTTTGTACGACCGTTATAAGCAGAGGAAATTCACTATTCTCTTTCTTGATTGTGATTGGCTGACCGTTATATGCAGGTGACCGGTATAAACAGAGGAAGTCGGTATCTGTATTCACCAGTTGCGTTTCCCAAAAGATTCCCCGTCATTTTTGTAAGCACGTTGAACTCGGCCAGCAGCCAATCAGCGCGTGTTTCTCGTTTTTAACCAATGGAAACGACGGTGTGTCGCACACAAATATGGTGTGGCGCATAATCCGCCCTTTAAAAGCTAGCAAATAAGCTTTATCCGCTACATTTTAAACTAATTCGGACTTTAACATGGTCATCTTGTTGATGCAAACACTGATAAGCTTGAGGGATGACGTCGAGCCCAACCACTGCTGCTTGGGGCCGGACAGTCTCCGAGTTTCGGCAATGCTCTCACACCTCAAACGGAGATTTTCCCTGGGGCGACACAGCAAGATCCAAGGCAAAGAACACGACAACCAGCACTACGAAACCATGAGCCTCTCGAACAGCAACAGCGCCAGCTCCCTCCCCCCTGTGGACGAGCACAACGCGTGCGAGTACCTCGACACGGCGCTCACCATCTTCGTCATCGGCGCCTCGGGCGATCTGGCCAAGAAGAAAACGTATCCGTCGCTCTTCGCACTCTACACTATGGGCTACCTGCCTGAGCATGTGGTTATTGTGGGCTACGCACGTAGCCCCAAGAACGACGTGGACTTCCGCGCGCAGATCGCGCCTTTTATCAAGCCCAAGACACCTGATGCTGAAGCCCGCAAGGAGGCTTTTTTGGCCAAGTGCATCTACCGCAGTGGTAACTACGACTCGGCTGAGGACGTGGGCAAGGTCAGTAAGGAGATGGAAGCGCTCGAGGAGGCTCAGGGCTCGCCTGTAGCTAACCGCCTCTTCTATTTTGCCATCCCGCCCACGGTCTTCGTGCCCATCGGAACGAGCATCAAGAAGGCGGCACTTACGACGCGTGGATGGAACCGCCTCATTGTTGAGAAGCCTTTCGGCCACGATCTCGACTCCTTTGACAAGCTGTCGGAGGACATGGGAGCTCTCTACGGTGAGGACGAGATCTACCGCATCGATCACTACCTCGGCAAGGAAATGGTGCAGAACCTCCTAGTGTTGCGCTTCGGCAACGCTATTTTTGAGCCTATCTGGAACCGCAACTACGTCTCCAGTGTAACCATTACCTTCAAGGAGGACATTGGCACTCAAGGTCGTGGCGGCTACTTTGACTCGTTCGGAATCATTCGTGACGTCATGCAGAACCATCTGCTGCAGGTGCTGTCTCTTGTGGCCATGGAACCACCCGTGCTCGCTGCAGGCAAGGACTACTCCAACTACATCCGTGATGAGAAGGTCAAGGTGCTCAACTGCATTGAGCCCATCAAGCTTGAAAACACTGTGCTGGGCCAGTACCAGGGTGACAAGTCGCGCAACGAGCCTGGATACCTCGAGGATCCTACTGTTCCTAAGGGTTCAGTCACTCCTACGTTCGCAACTGCTATCATGTACGTGAACAACCAGCGTTGGTCTGGCGTCCCGTTCATCATGAAGGCTGGAAAGGCCTTGAACGAACGCAAGGGTGAGATCCGTGTCCAGTTCCGCCCGCCTCCCGGAGCGGCGCACATGTTCCCGGGCGTCAAGATCCCCGTGCAGGAGCTGGTTCTGCGTCTGCAGCCGGAGGAGGCTGTGTACATGAAGATGAACGTGAAGAGCCCCGGTCTGCAGACCCAGGCGATCTCGAGCGAGCTCGATCTGTCGTACGCCGAGCGTTACGAGGGTGCTGAAGTCCCGGACGCCTACACACGTCTGATTCTTGACGTCCTGCGTGGCAAGCAGGCTGCGTTCGTGCGTGACGATGAGCTGCGTGCTGCCTGGAAGATCTTCACGCCGCTGCTGAACCAGATCGAGACAGAGAAGGTGAAGCCGCTGCCGTACGCTTTCGGCTCGCGCGGCCCCAAGGAGAGCGACGACCTGGTGAACAGAGTCGGCTTCCAATACCACCAGGGTGAGTACCACTGGCAGCCGCGTGTGCGCACTGCCAGCGCTCTGTAGAAGTCTACACTTCCGCTTTTTAACTCCCGCGAGGCAGTCGGCGAGAAATGTCCGCGTTTAAGTATGATGGTGAGCTAGCTAGTCTACCTTGAGCCAGCTATTGCTGTTCTCGCGTCGCAATCCTATTTCTTTTTGTCGTATGGCATTCCCTTCACTTTATGAAATGTAGCCATTTCTTTCACAAATGTATCCATGTCTTCAAACCAAGTTTAACCCCTCGAGTACGGATGCTGCATAATGCAGCATAGCCTATCCACTTAAACTGAATATATTCAGTTTAAGCAAATTTAGACTTAAAGTTTGTATTGGTGTCCTTTCCCCCGCCACAGTGGCATACAAACACCAAGTCAAGCACTTGTTTAGTTTCTGTACCTCTGTTGAAGTGTGCATCGACCAGGGTTTTTAGAATTTTGAAATATAAATTCTCAACGAGTTCTGCGAAACTGCAACTGATTTGCATTATGTTTTAGAGACACCGCGAGACGTGTGGTCCAACGGGCCCAACGTGTGGCTGGCAAGCTGCCGCTTTCACAAAAACTCCCTCATTCGAGAATTTACGCGGCCAGAGATCAAGTGGGGTATAGAGAGTATGGTAGTGCTGGACAGCGAGGTGACCGGGAAAGACCTCTCCTTCAAGTCCGTCTGGAAAGAGCTCAAGGAGAAAGGGTGGACGCGTAAGCCGCCACCACGCCGCAGCCTAGACGATCGCTACTTCTACATCCGTCCTGGCCGCAAAATAACGGGGACGGAAGGCGTTGACTACGTCCGCGGTGAGAGGGTTGTGTTGGAGTATTACGCTCTAGGTATGTTAAAATCAAAGCGGTATATACATATTTTCTAACCTATCGTGGTATTGGTACCAGTGCTGCGCAAGGAAGCTGGTGTTCCTCTCCACGGTCAAATAGCGCCTGCAGCTCCTTCAGCAGAACATGGTGACGCAGCAGCTCCTACCGTTACGCCTCCAGTTCAAGCGGCATTTTCTCCCGTGACTACGAACCAGTCACAAGCGGCAACAGACGCGACGCCACCTGTCACGACACCGCCACGTCGGGCACAGGGAAAGCGACGTACCCGTCGTTCCTTGATCCAAAGTCCTGTTGCGAGCACACCACCACGGTCTCTGGTGGCGACATCACCTCATGTCCAAGACGTGGATACGGGGTCGGAATTCGACGATTCGGCTTCCATGGACACCGTCATACCTCCAAACGATAGTGCAGCATCTGCAAGCGAATTCGAGAATGGTAAGCTGTATAATAAGCTGCATGTAATACTGAATTGTATGCTGTCTGCTATGCTGAATGCAATGCTGCATGTTGGACTGAATTTTATACTGACTATTGTGTTGCATGTGATGTGGTGTCATGACAGACGATTCCGATAAAGATGGTGATCAAACCATCTCATTTGGGAGTGAGCTCCTGGCAGACAGCAGCGACGTGCTGAATGCAGTTCTTGACGGAGATGTCGGGTCACAATTTGGGGCAATGGAATCGGGCGATGAAGCAGAGAAGGATGACATTGAAATTGGAGAATACGGCTCGGATGAAGGCCCAGAAGCATTCTGTGTTCCGGACGATGTGTCGGATGATCTTGAAGCAACAGAACAGCAGATTGCAGATGAAATGTTTTTCGCTAAGGATTTCCTGTCCAAATTTGGTGGAGAAGACGAGGTGTTGGCTGGAAACCTGAAGGATACCGTGTTGCGCGAGATGGGTACGGTTGGTTGGGAAGATATTGTCCAGCCCGACATCCACGAATATCTTATGAGCCCATATGAGCCGGTTAATGACACTAGAAGCTACCCGGGGTTGAGACAAGGTTACTCAGGTCCAAGTGCGGAAGTGTTGCGTCGAGGAGACTCGCCGGTTGCGCTATTTTTACTTCATGCCGGTAGTTCTGTGGCAGCATATTGCTGCCTGCTCAAATGAATATCACCGTGAGAAGTTGCCATTGCGAGTGGATGCCGCCTTCAGACGGTATCGAGCTAAACGAAGATTCAATGACAAGCTTCCCAAAAAGACAAGACGGGATATTGAACACGAACTGGAAGGAATGAAGCCTATATTGCCTCATGAACTCGGGCGGTTTATTGGCCTATTGATCGCTCGAGCTATAGCTCCCAACCGCGAAAAATTGACAAACCACTGGAAGACTACTGATGAAGGAGCGATTTCTCGAGGCTGCTTCGGATCGGTGCTAGCGCGTGACCGCTTTCTGGAAATTTCGCGCAATCTGCACTTCAATTCGAACGCAGACCCCAGATCACATACCGACAGAGCCTGGAAAATCAGAAAAGTGGTAGAAGTTCTCCAACGGACGTTCGTACGAGGCTATGTCGCTCCTGCTCACTTGGCTTTTGATGAGGCTATTCTGCCAAGTCGATCATCGTTCAACAAGATGCGTGTGTACCTAAAAGACAAGCCGCACAAGTGGGGCACAAAGCTCTTTATGCTTTGTAGTGCAGTCACTGCGTACTGCATCCGGTAAGTTTTTTTTTGCAAGTTTCTTTTCACTACAGTGCATTATGCAGCTTTCGATCACTGACTGAAGAATTTTAAACTGAATATGAACAGGTTTGAGGTCTACTGCGGGAAGAAGGAACACTCAAGCGATGCGCACAACACTGACATGAAGTCTGGGCCGGCAGCAGTGGTTCGAAACCTACTGGAGGTTTTGGTCGTGAGTCGAAGAAAGAAGGTATGCGGCTGGTCGTAATAGACCGATTTTATACATCCGTTGCGCTAGCTATACAGTTGCTGGTCATGGGTTTTTACTGCGTTGGGACTATCATGACAAACCGGCTAGGCTACAGCAAGTCTGTGATCGAGAAGAAGAAAACTCGTCCTGCAGAGATTGCACGCGGATCCTTCAAAGTGTCTAAGTCGAAGCACGTCCCCAGTATGGCGGCAATTAGCTGGTGGGACTCACGTCCCGTTCACTTCCTGTGCACTGGTGGAAGTCTTGAAATGGACCGCGTTGTTCGGCAGGATAATGCAACCCAGGTGGAAGTGGCGTGCCCCCGTGTCGTGAAGGATTACCACGCCTTCATGGGAGGCGTGGACGTCCACGACCAGCTGCGTCTACAGCGCTACTCGCTCCAGCGAGCCCTGCGATTCAAAAAATACTACAAGTCGCTTGTGCTCGGGCTAATTGATGTGGCCATTGTGAACAGTTACATCGTTCACAAGGCTTTTCACAAGAACAAGACCTCCAGCCCATTGAGCCACGTCAAGTACTTGAAGAAGCTGCATATGCAGCTTTGCAGCCTGGTGCAGGCGGACATGTACGAAGCTAACACATTCGGTACTCAGCGGCCACCTGAAACCGCTTCATACGAGCCAATTTCGACTGGGAGAAGCCAAACAACAGGTCACACGGCTCGCCAAGTTGATGAGTGGCGAAATGCGGATACTCAGGCAAAACGTCGACAAAGGACATGCAAGGTGTGCTCTGTGTTGCGCGCAGGAGTGCAGCGTGCGTCGACAACTTCATTTTTCTGCAGTGAGTGCAACACTACAGGCCCTATTTTCCTTTGTATGCGAGCGCGTCGCAAAGTGCGTGGAGTGGCAATGACGTGCTGGGATATCTGGCACAAGGAGTGGGCCGATGGAAAGCTTATCCCCGTTCAAAGCGGTAGGAGTATTCGAGTGCGACGCAAGGCCATACGTGCAACGCCAGGAACACCATCGTCTCCGGGCACGCCGAGCACTCCGGCTTCAAACAAAAGGCGCAGAACAAGTCCGTAGGTGATAAGCTGAATAATGACCTGCATATAACCTGTATTATTCGGTCTCTACATGATTACATTGCGTGCTGTCTAGCAGCACATCATCAGCACATCCCAAGTCTGATCATCACACATCAAACGCCAAACACTTTCTTTTGATTGCAACAAATCATAGGGATGACACACCTCCTTTCTATATAAGAGTTTGTATTGGAAGTATCAAATTCAAAATTTTTGAAACTGGCCAAACGAACGCATTCGTTTCTGTTCAAGTTGGCGGGAAACGTGTCCAGTCTCTATCTTCATTATGGTGAATAATGCAGTTCAACACCGTGTCATGGTGAATTCATATTCAGTTTACATGCACCTTTAGCACGTTTGTGTCCTTAGCCTACCTATCACCCAGGTCCGCCCTACCCCGTAACATACAAATGCCAAGACTAATTATGCTGAATACTGCATATAAAACACATTTTTTTTTCCGTACTCGAGGGGTTAAATTCCAAATCTGTCAGACGAACAGCTGGTCTTAATGACGCCAAGACGTCGCCCCGCCAACCGCAAAGGACCTCGCTCTGTCGAGCACCGTAAGCTCTCAAGTCCGCAAATGCTGAGTCCCCGTCGTCTGTGTGACAGTCCCGTCTCGTCCTCTTCCAGCCTGGACATGCCCGAAGCTTCGTCCCCGTATAAGGAGATCGCGGAGGAACCAATCAAAGAAGTTGTCAAACGGGAGGACGCGATGTCTTCAAGTGATGAGGCAATGACTGCTGCCTCTGCAGCTATTGAATTAGTCGTATTGAAGCTGGAAGAAGCAGAAGAAGCAGAAGAAGCTGGTACTGCAGCCTCATCCGGCTCCGACGGGGAAACCACAGCCATGATCCAGGTCGCACAGCAAGAACTGCTTAAGCAAGACGCAGAGACGCAGGAATTGCGTCGTAGTAGACGCAAACGCCGTAAAGTGGACGTGTTGAGCCCCTCGCAGGACTTGGCAACCAGTCGCAAGGCAACTCGTAATTTGGACCGAGTTAAGGTGCAAGCGTTGCTGAATTGTCGTCCTGCTGCAGCGGCGACGGCTGCAGCTCGTGCAGCTGCTGCTTCGAGGGAGAAGAAGCGGAAGGCGACAGTATTGAGGCAGAAACGAGCAAGTGCAGTCAAGGCTGCTAAGAAGGAGAAGACACTTGACGGCGTGTTGTCACCCGTTCAGGACGAGAAAAAGACGACCCCGAAGAAGAAACGGCATCGGAAGACACGACGTTCGTTAGAGCCAGTATACTCTTTCCAGACAGAAACGGATTATGTGGCGGAACTCATTGCGGAACTTTACGAAGAGCAGGAGCAGGATGATCGAGAAATGTACAGTATCACGAGGGACACCGTTGTAACAGAAACCAGCTCGTGTAAGCGGTCACAGGAGGTTGACGACTTGAGTATGGAGGATTTCCGACGTCTGATGACGTATGGTGAAGTATCGGTGACATCGGTGGCTAACAAGATTCTCCCGCTGTTTAATCTGGACGACGACGACGTATTCTTTGACCTCGGCTGTGGCACCGGGAAGATTTTGGTACAAGCTGCGCTCCAAACGCCATGCAAGCGGGCGATTGGCATTGAGCTGATGCAGAATCGCGTGCTGGAAGGACAAAAGGCGCTGGATCGACTGAAAGAGCGGAACCTGGCCACGCTTGATGGCAAGCAAATCGAGATTTTCCGCGGTGATATGTTTGTCCCCCCAGAGTCAGCTCGCCTGGCGGATGCCACCGTGGTTTTCATCAACAACGTGATGTTCGGGCCCCAACTGATGCTGAAGGTCTTGCAGCTTTTCAACACTCTACCTAAGTTGCGATGCGTGATGACTTTGCGTAAAATTTGTGAACGTCACGGTCATGAGAAGTGCTCGAGAGCTGGCAACTACTGCGTCGACTACGTCCAACCGCCGATTGAAGAAGAGATCGATGTGTCCTGGGCTGATAAATCCTGTGTCTACTTCTACGAAAGCGTCGACTTCAAAGTAAAGCAACTGACGCTGGAACTGGCCAGCGGCGCCCACCAAGTCAAAAAGGCAAGATAAACACTGCAAGTTCAGCATTGGGGCCCTTCCACCCGCTTGTTCAAGGCGCACGGAAACGGACGTGATGAATCGATTTTGCCCAGGTAATAGAGGATGCATGCATGCATTTGCTCGCCTTCATATCGGCTCGCGGTGTATTTTGGCTGCTTATACTGCATGTTGTAGCGACATATCTGTGTTCCTCGTGGTTTTAGATGAAAGCTGAGCCCATGTACGGGTCCTGTGCAGTCTGCTCAAAGAAAATAGCTTCGTAAAAGTTCCGGAACGCTTCCATCTCGCCCACGCCCTGAGAATACTTTGCAGCGTAGCTGTCCGTCCCTGAGGACAGCAAAAGTTTGTTCATCTCGGCTTGAAGGCACGGGATCAGCTTGGCAAGAGGTGGAGCAGGTTTCTTCTTTGCCTCAGCAGTAAGATTCTCCACCATTGGCTTACTGGTTCCATACACAACGTCGTCGAGGTCCTGGAAGGCGTTGCCACACAGGAAGCCCAAGCCGTGCTGCAGTGCGGGCAGGAACAAGTCGCTCTCCAGCAGATCCCACAAGTCATTAAGGAGACTAATGACATGTTTGTCTTGGCCCTTCTGTTTGTCCGGATAGATCAAGAATTCCCGCCACTTCCGGAGCTCCGTTGAATTCTCCTGTTTCTCAGCCGCAGCTACAGCAGCAGGAGATGGTAACACAGCCAAGAACAGAGCTTGCAACAATTCATTGAGCTCGTCCGCAGTCACCGCAGCCTTCCTACTGACTTTCCAGGCTTGCAACTGTTTACTCTCCTTCACAACAGCTTCCACGTGACTCTTGATCTTACCCAAAGCTTCATCCAGGAAGTACTCAAGTCCGGAAGACAGGAAACTGTGGTATGCCTGCTCTTCAGCCTCTTCCCTCTGCTTTTGTCTCTCTGAGAGTTCTCCAGCCTTGTTCTTCTCGAAAACTCGTTTACCAATGATAGAAACCTGTGCAAACACCAGCAAATGCCACAGTCCGAAGGCTACAAGGCCCGTCAAGTACCGTGTAAATGCCAATAGCTTAGCGTCTTCCCAGAGCGCGTTACGTCTGCTCTTCTGCGTTTTATCCAGCGTTTTAAGCTCCTGCACGACACTCTCCAGGTCCAACAGCTGGTAAAGTCGTGTCTTGAGCTTAGGTAGGAATCGTCGAACCGTAGCGCGACTCTCATCCGCTGTAGAGCCCAAAGCCAATTGCAGACGCTGATGCTCCGCCATTTGCACCTGAAACTGCTGCGAGAAGCGCTCCGCCTCGCCCAACATGCGGCGATATGCGTAATAGGCGCCTCCAGCACACGCAGCGCCTACGCCTGTGACGATCAGCAGCTTCTTGTGCCGACGAGCGAAGCCGCACGCGGCCTGCTTAGCATGCTGCAGCGCCGACCACATTGATAATTGACTAGATCTGAGTATGGGCCATGTTGACTTGACGCTAAATGGAAATCCGCATTGTGATTGGTTAAAAATATCTGTTTTTTTTCTTGAAGATTCTTCTTTAAGAAAAAAAATTAAATAAAATAATGGATGCGATGAGTGCGGCACCTGGGCGATTCGATGCGCTGTTGACGCAGTTAGCGCAGCAACATGGAGGTGTTGAGTCGCTGCTGGACTCATTCTTTGATTTTTTGCACCGGAAGACGGACTTTTACGTGGTTTCGAGCGACCCAGGGAGACACAAGATGGGATTTTTACCTGGTCAGGCACAGCAAAAGGTGCTTAAAGCTTTCCAGAAGTATCCGTTAAAGAGTCTTGACGGTAGTGGGGATGGCGTTGCAGCAGTTAATACTGCACTTAATACTACAGCTCCGACGGTGTCTGCTTCTGTTGGTACTTCAAAACGGAGTGTCAGTGTTTTAGAGGAATCAAAGCCTCAGCTAACGAAGGACGGGAAGCAAGGTAGGATTTATCCTGCTAGAATATCTGGAAATGTCATCAGATTAATGTTGCTGGATGTAGTTCCAGTGGGAAATGGTGGAGTGGCAGCTAATTACACGTGGACGCAGACGTTGGAAGATGTTTCGGTAAGTATATCGAGATATTTGCTACTTGGCAGAATATTTGATGCTCGATGTTGCAGATTCAGATGGAGGTGCAACCAGGTACAAAGGCGAAGGATCTCATCTGTCGCATCGAGGCGTCTAAGGTTTTTGTGGCACTGAAGAGCGACCAGACCAAGCCACTGCTGGAAGGAGAGTTTCCGGATAAAATCCGGGCTGACGAGAGTATTTGGTCGCTGGAGAACAATCAAATGTTAAATATCTCGTTGGAGAAGATTAAGCAGACCTGGTGGGCATGTGCGTTGAAGGGAGGACCAGAGATTGACACAAGTCAAGTAGATTCCCGAAGGAACATTCAGGAGTACGACGAGGTTACACAAGGAGCTATCAGGAAAGCAGTGTACGACCAACGACAGCAAATGAGCGGTGGAGTTCACCTTACACCTGAAGAAAAGATGCTAGAGGATGCCAAGAATCTACCAGGCTCGCCATTTCTTCCTCCGACTCAAAAAAATCCGTAGACATTCGGTGTGAAAAAATATCTAAGCTGTTGATTTTCCACACATTTGTTCACTAGATCTAATCAGCAGCCAAGATACAATGGCCAGCAGTCGAGAATAAAGTTACAAGATGCCCCAGTGACGCTCAAAGCCGTTGAGCAGACGGCAGATGGCTTGAGCTCCGCTCATCGGGTACTCCGAGATTGAGATCGTCTCATCCAGCTGCAAAATAGACACAACATCCATTATAAGAATCAATCACCATCAACATATCTTTACAAAACTTCACGTACATAGTTGCAGTTTTCCTTCGAGACGTGACCGTGGGCCATGGCACCAAAGATGAACACGACTGGCTCATCCTTGGGCAGCGATTCCACCCACTCCCATGGGTTCACGAGGGTTCCAGTGCACGACAACGCGTACTTCTTGCAATTGGCAGGTAGGTACTTAGTCACAGGGTTCTTAATCACGTTCAACAGTGTGTGGTTGCCATCGGACGAGCGAATTTTCAGCGTGTGCAGCAATTGCACTACAATAAAACAAAAACCTTTACTATCATCTCCACATTTCTATACCAATTACTTCCACGTACCCATAAGACCAGCAAAGCGTTTGTACGTGCGAGGTACACGCATCTGCGAACTGACCTCAATCAGAACACCCTTACTGCTCTGGATGTACATCTACAATAGCAATAGCACCACCATTAATATCAGTAATTACAAATAACTTTAGTTAATAACTACTATTTTAATATACCTTGAGATAGCCAGCCTTGTTCAATGGTGAGTCCAACAGCGCCATCAGCTCCTGATGCAGAATATCCGGACGTGACTGACTCGCTTCACGGTTTAATTTCTTGTGAATTCCCTTGTGGTCGTCACAGTTCAAGAGTTGATAACCCTTGGACGTCTTGACCGTCTCCAGCGCCGCCTGCTCCAGGATAACAATCACCTGGCGCCGTTTCACGTCTTCCTTGCTCGCACTCATGAGTTAAATCCGGTTAATTGTCAATTGTCGTAATGAACCGCTGGGAAGCATTGGTCGCTACGCATATGTACCATATATATGGTACAATTTATTCGTACTTAGACGAAAATGATCTTGAAACGACGCGTATCCATCTTCAATGTGTCATAAGTCCCAACAACAAGATGCTGCTGTTGCTCGTATTCCTGTATGTTTCCTGTACGGATGTTTATGGTGCTGTGCTGCGTCGTACGTGGACTACACAGCACTGGTGTAAGAGTGTCCATAAGCCTCAGTGGCCGTTCGCGTACCAGAAGACGCCAACGCAGTTGATTGAGTGGCAAGGACGAGAGAACTGGAATGACCAGGATATTCGACATCGCTGCTCGGTATTTGGTGTACAGAGTAAATGTCATATATGTCAAACGTTTGCTTGCAATGGGAACAGTGGAGATCGCTGTAAGTTTCAATTGCAAGGAATTCCGTGGGCTAATTTGCCCAAGAACATCCCAACGGTGTCAGATGTCCCTTGGGCTGTTGGAGGTAGACATCGATATGACTACGGAGCTGCTACACAACTTTGTGTCTTTTTATCCGGTGGAAGTTGTTTATCACCTTTTGAGACGGATTATTCGCAGTGTGACGTGAGATGTTGGGGCACGCAGTCCGGTGCGTTGACGTATAAAGGAGCTCACCCGTACAGGAACGTAAGTGATGCAAAAGCGTCGGATATTTGGAGTTATTCATCTTCGTTTCGAGCATCTGGACGCTCTCAAGGACTAGTAACGACTGTAGCAGGCGAAGGAACCGTCGGGTTTCTGGATGGAACAGCAGCAGCGGCCAAATTCAATCATCCACGAGGTGTAGCGGTAGATTCCAATGGTGTTGTGTATGTGGCTGATACTGGAAACCATCGGATCAGAAGAATCGATCCAAATAAGAAGATGGTTACTACACTAGCAGGTGACGGTATCGAAGGGTTTACGGATGGTTCTGCACTTACTGCGAGATTCTCGTACCCGTCGGATGTTGCAGTGTTGGAGACGAATGGAGGGGCGACGATCACAGTATTTGTGGCTGATACAGGCAACCATCGCATCCGACAAATTAAAAACGGTATTGTTACTTGTCTTTCAGGCCTTTGTGGTGCTGGAGTTGAGACGGTGAGGCTTTCACAGTATCCAGAGAAACCTCATGCTGGTTTAGCGGACGGTAGTCCACTTGGTGCACGATTTGATACTCCAATGGGCGTTGCAGTTGATTCAAATGGGGTGGTTTTCGTTGCTGATACGGGAAATCACTTGATACGACAGGTTGAACTGGATGGAACGACTCACACACTAGCAGGAGGTGTAGTCTCGTCCGAAGATGCAGCTACTCTCGGTTGTTTGTCGCCATGCTTACGTGGAGTACGCGGCTTTAAAGACGGAAGTTTAACAGACGCTCGCTTTGAAAGTCCACGAGCTATTGCTATTGGTGCTCAACGTACGTTGATTGTAGGTGAAGGGCATCGAATCCGCAGAGTCACGTATGATGACAACA
Organism: Phytophthora colocasiae; assembly: GCA_018806915.1. Taxonomy (NCBI): domain Eukaryota; phylum Oomycota; class Peronosporomycetes; order Peronosporales; family Peronosporaceae; genus Phytophthora; species Phytophthora colocasiae. Next base: position 740,764 of record JAGKQI010000033.1, on the reverse strand, counting down.
CACCGTCCACAATTGAGACGATCACATCAACGAACCGCGTTGTGACGTTAGCTGGGTCAAATGTACCTGGCCACGTCGACGGAGAAGGCAAGGAAGCAACGTTTAATGCTCCAGCTGGAGTCGCATTTGCATCTGATGGACGTGTATATGCGGCAAGTTCAACGGATTGTTCAATTCGGCGGATATCGCCCGCTTCTCTGGTTTCTCGACTAGTAACTTGTTCAACTCGAGCTACTGCAGTTCTAAGACCAAGTGGTTGTGCGTCGTATGAGCCACCAGTGGACAAGTTATTTCTCCAAACTTCCCCTTCAGTCAACAATATCTTCCACAACTACTTACAACGTTCGGAATTCGATCCTGTCCAAGGTGTAGCCATTTCTGGGCGAACTCTCAAAGACTGTACAGGTTCTCCACCTGCCGATGGACTGGTGCAGGGTGATTTAGCCTTACCATTACGTGATCCAGACACTCACGCAATATTATCTGATGTATTCGAAGATGTGGAATACGGCACAACCATCAAAATCCGATGTCCTTCAGGTTGTGACTCTGTAAGCTCCACGTCAAAAGTATTTGGCTCTGGTTTATACAGCGATTCATCCTCCATTTGCCTCGCTGCAATCCACAGTGGCGTATTAACAGCTCAAGGTGGATTGATAACGTTAACACTAGAGCGAGGGACTCAACCAGCTTCCCAATCGTCCAAAACCAGCGGATCCACTGCAAATGGTGTGACCTCACTCGATCTCCCAACGAACCAGAACGACCGTGCTCGATTGTTTAGTATCACAGCTTACTTACGGCCAAAACTCGAGGTTCAGTCGGTTGCTGGAGCTCCAAATGCACCGCTAGGAGCTCAACAAGATGGTTGTGGATATCTCGACGCTCAACCGCCATTAGCTGCTCGTTTCCAAGGAATCGCAGGTCTTGATATTGCTAGGAGTCGCTCTCTTTCACGTTCGGATCTTCTGTACATCGCAGATGCCGGGAACAATCGCATCCGTGCTTTATCTGCGTCTTGTGTCAAAGTTTGTGAGAATGGAGGTGTTTGTTCAGCTCCTGACGTCTGTACTTGTACTTCCGGATGGACTGGAGATGATTGTACGACTCCTGTGTGCTCTACTAGCTGTGGATCTCGTCAAATCTGTGTAGGACCTGATAAATGCGACTGTATCCCTGGATACGGAGGCTTTCCAGCTTGTAACACACCTCAATGCGTCCAAACGTGTGGACATGGAGGAGTTTGTTCAGCTCCTGACACTTGTTCGTGTGCTTCAGGTTGGTTCGACGCTAATTGCACAACTCCAGTATGTACTCAAACCTGTGGAAATAGTGGAAATTGCACTGCACCAGATACTTGTACATGCTCTGAAGCTTGGAAAGGAGTTGATTGTCGTGTACCAGTCTGTTCTCAAACATGTAGCAATGGGGGGAGCTGTGTAGCACCTGATTCGTGTCTCTGTGCTGCTGGTTGGAGTGGATTCGACTGTAGTCTCCCAATTTGTCCTCAGGGAGACTTTAAGGCACATCCAAGTGGGTATGTTAATGCTCTTTCACGTCCTTTATCAGTTGAAAGTTACGTACCCTGTGATTTAACTCGCTGGTGTTCGGAGACAGGAGAATTTGACTGTCTTCATCGTTTATATTCTACGGTTAGTCCAGTTGTGAATGTGTCTAGTGGTTTAGCAGCGAAAGGGAAAGTTCCTGAGTCTTTTGGAAATTGTTTACTACTGGAATTGGGCGATGACGCTCTCACACAGTTCCAATATCTCTCGGAAAGGAACGTAACGAGTGATGTCTATCGTTTTTCTCCAGTTAAAGCGTACGGCTGGGATACTACTGATCCTTGGAGAGGAATTGCAAGGGCAGAAGTAGGGTTCTCCCCTCCTTTTTTACTTACCAGCGATCGACAAGTAGCGCTGGTAGAACGAAGGAGAATTGTACAAGGAGTCTACATTTGTGCCCATGGAGGAAGTTGTGTGGCTCCAGACGTCTGTCAATGCGCAATTGGTTGGGCAGGCTTTGACTGCCGTACTCCTGTATGCTCCCAAGGCTATTACTCTCCAGATCAAAACACTTACCTTGCAGCTGAACCCCCAACAGCTATCCATCCTCGACAACCAGTTTCCAATCCAACGTACACTGCAACAGTTGAACAAATTGGATACACTCAAGTGACAAGAACTACTGAGACTCGAGGTGGGGTGCGATATAAACCGTCACAAGGAGGGTATGCGTGCTCTATTCGTAGTATCACGCAGTGGGAGAAACCAGTAACTAGCGATGGTTCTCCCGCATACTACTTCAACCATCCGAATTACTATTCACGTTATATGGATCAAACGTTATCAGCTGATGGACACTACCATACACATTGGAGTGGAATGGAGTGGCCACCACTTTATTCACTATCGAAACCACCCCTAGATGATACACGTGAAGGTTGGAAACGTGGAGGAACATGGAGTTACATTCCCGGTGTATTTTGGCAAAAGGGGGTTTGTCTTCTGGAATTTAAACGAGTGTGTTCTACTGGAATTCAACCGAAAGATTTCGTAACAGGTCAATTAGGAGTACTAGTGGTTGATACTGATGCATCGTATCGTCCTCAAGTGACGTACACAGCTCAAGATGAAATTCGTCTAGGATTTTGGAATGGTTCAGTGTATGGAGATTGCGTAGATCAAGTAGTTCGTGGCTGTTTCAACAATGGAACGTGCACTGCACCTGGTGTTTGCACCTGTGCCCATGGATGGACTGGTACAGACTGTTCTACCCCTCTGTGTTCTCAAAAGTGTCTTAACGGAGGCAACTGCACACTACCAAACACTTGTACGTGTGCATTGGGATGGTCCGGAAGCGATTGTTCCATATCTTTATGCGCTCAAGAATGTCGTAACAACGGTACTTGCATCGCTCCTGATCAATGCCAATGCGTCACTTGGAACTCAATTTGGCGCGATGGTCGTGGAAACGGAGGAAAACCGGTTTTTCAGCTTCCGGATGGACGAGCACAGCGCACAGGATACACTGGATACGACTGTAACACTCCGATTTGTGTACAAGCCAAGCGGTTTGTGCTGAATGTGGCAAATCGCTCTTCCAGTAACTTTCGTGCACTTCGAGGTAACTACGATAGTGCTACTGCAGTCCGGAATTGTGATACGTATCGCTGTCCACAGTATGACGTGGAGCTTGTAGCGAACGACGGACTTTCGTTCCAAAGTGGTTGCTCTGTAGGCGATCCCGAACCGAATCCTTCGCGAAATTCTTCTCTTTCAAGTGCTCAACAGATCCAGAATATCCTGGATTATAAAGATCATCTCAATGTTGCACGGATGTCGGATAAATTTCTCTGTGGAAATATTGCCTGGAAGCAAGGAGATATTGAAAGTCAGAACGGGACGAACCGCTTAATTCGCGTAAACTACGTGAATGTGACGAAAGTGAACGAAACTTCATGGATATTGGGAAATTCGACCCCAGGAGAAGGTGTCTACGAGTGTTTCAACTCTGGAGCTTGTGTAAATCCAGACGAATGTGCATGTGGCGATGGCTGGACCGGAATCGACTGCAACACGCCGCTGTGTCGCTTTCAAAGAGCTGATAAAGCTGCGGGAGTGTCTTCTGGATGTCGCAATGGTGGAGTATGTGTTAGTAAAGACCAATGTCGTTGTATCACTGTGGTATCAACTCTTCATAAACAGTATTCTACAGCTCCAACCGGACTTACAGGGTATTTTGGGTCGGATTGTGCTCTACCAGTGTGCATCCAAGGCGTCTTCGACCCGGTTTGCAACGCTAGCGTCGTGGCAAATGCTCTCAATCGTACAAGTGGAGATATCTCGAGTATTGACAATATATCCAATAGTATTGTGAGCAGTGGGGATGGTTGCTACAGATGCAAGAACGGAGGTCTGTGTATCGCCCCCGATGTCTGTGCTTGTGCTCAAGGGTGGACAGGTTTCGACTGTTCTACTCCAATCTGTGAATTGCCTAAAGAAGTGGTAGTTTCTGTCCGTCCAAGTCTTTTCACAGTGGACGAACTCAAAGTGGAAACTTTCCGTACAGATCCGTGTGGCACTGGAGGTGGTCGATGGGGCACAGAACTCGTTAATGGAGCGAGAATTGGCCAAGGTAATTGCACTTTGCCCATGAAATGCACCTGTTTGTGTCGAAAGCGTTATGATAAAGCTCTGTGTGATACAACGGGTGAACTATGTGAAAAACCTTGGCAAGATCCTTTTCGCCGATACCGATCTATTCCAGCAGGATTCGTCTACGGCACACGCGACTGTGTGGATGGATTCCAAGGCATTGAAGACGACGATGGGAATTTTATGACTTGCCACTTGCAGATTTACGTACCGTCAACATGGCGTCGCTACACTGTGAGTGTTGTAGCCATTTTATCCGTGGTGGCTGCAATTGTCCTGGTGGCTTGGTATTATATCCGCAAGAGGGTGAGACGTGCTCTGCTTCTTGCTAAGGCTGAGCGTCGTCGCTCTCGTAAAAACTCCGAGGAAAATATGATGAAACCAAAGCTTGGAGCTTTTGCACATGCAAAAAATGAGTAACACGTTAGCAATAGACACGGACGAGTTTCTATTATCTCGTCACAGCTTATACCCAGAGTTGTTCCGTCTTCTTCTTGGCAAATCTACGAAACCAGCATTTCAATGGGGATCTGAGACGATTGTCGCTGTTCCTCCTCTTCTTGCTGTCCATTTGCCACTGCAGGCGTTTCATTAGAACTCGAGAGCGACCCGATAGCGTTCGTACCTTCAGCAGCACGTAAATACTCGTCGCGGCGGCTCTGCGACTCGATCAAGAACGAGGCAAGAGCCTCGCGAGAACCGGAACTCCCGTCGCCAGATGTGTCTAAGGAATGAAGAGGCTCAATTGGAGGCAGTAGCTCCTCTTCTTCCTTCACACGAGCCAGAATCAGCTCCTCGAAGCAGTTACCAGGCGGGGAGAGACTGAACTCGCGTCGATCTTCAGGCTCCACGTACCGCTCAGCTGAACCTCCAAACTCCTCGAGTATAGCGGCACAGATCGTCTCCACTTTCCTCTCCAAAATCGCGAGGGAAGGAAACTCGTTCATAACACGCAGGAACCAGTCGTTCATCTCCACTGCCGACTCAAAATGGTGGCGATACAGTGGACGGAAGGAGGGCGTGCCTTCCAAAAATACTGAACGGATGTGGTGCTCTCGGGCCTGGCGGTGGAACGGCAGCTGACGATCCAACATGACGCGTGCCCAACCGTAAACACCGTGGCGAGCCATTCCGTAAAAGACGCCTAGATCGTGGATCCACGGACACCACCACACTGGCATATCCGTCACGAGGCTCTGCTGTCCAGATTTCAGGTAGGCCTCAAGTGCAGCTCGTTTGGTCGACAGAATATCCAGTACATCTTCCAGTAGCTGTGTACGCCGCATGGTTACCCAAGCTGTGTTACGGGCCTTGAGACCATGGGCCAATACGCCTTCGAATGCGTCAACGAACTCGATGCCAATCAGGTCGCCTAGTGCCACTGCACGTTGATCAGAACCTAGAGGATCTGCACGCATCCGCGCGACCTCCCGACACTTGGGGGCGAACTTGGTCTCGTAAAAGGTGCGTGCCTGCGTCGCCGTCTTGTTCAGATTTCCCCATTCCACAATGTTAAGCCATGAAATACTGTCAGTTTCCCACGCGAAACCCCGCGCTTGCTCCGTCACAAACGGCAGCATTGAAGGTGTAGCTTTGCCATCAGGCGCAACAACAGCACGTTTGGCCAGAATCCGCGGCGCGCCATGAATAGCCATCATGTACGCGAAAGAACGGCGCTCCTCCTTAGTCCAATCTGAGCTTTTCATGCGGTGATGTTGAGGAGGAGCCACTGCCGCATCTGGGAGTTGACGGGTATTGTGCAGCACCGCCATGTGCCGAAGAATGTCAATCTGTGCAAGCTGCATGGCCTTTAGTTCTAGACGACGCAACGTCAACGTACGCGCGTGCATCTCCTGGGCAATTTGACGCCGTTGCTCGCTAGCAGCGCGCTCCTTTTTGAACCTATCCTTTTCGTGTCGTCGCTTGATCTCCTCTGCAGACAGGAGCCAGCTAAGCAAACGATTCATATGCTGCACCTCCGGAGGCTTGTACGAGTCGGCTGCTGTCGCATCGCTTGCGCCTTCAGTTTTCACTTGGGTAGAGTTACCATTACTCTTAGGCATAGTGTAGCCATTCGCAGAACTTGATGCGCTTTCCGAGTCAACATCACTCATATCCGCACCGTCCCCATCCTCTGCAGATGTGTTATCCTGCTTTTTAACTGAATTCCCTGACGACTGAGCAGCGTTCGTCTGGTTGGAGGCATTGCCATTACTTGAGCCAGCCTGGCCAAGTTGCGCAAAGTGAAGACACGGATCTGCCAGAATTTGGGCACATCGGCCGTATCCATGTAGGAATACGCCCATTAGTAAATTTCTGTCTGCGTCTTCGTTCCACCATGGCGTGATTTGTGTCCATACCGGTCGCTCACCCACGTCAACCAGTTCGATATGGGGAATTAGTTTATCCACTCCATAATATCTGACGCGATCGTCAATACTCGCACTGGGGCTAGGTCTCGGCTTGGAGGCATCCACCTCATCCCTGTACAGTTCATCGCACACATCACAGGCAGTCGTGATTAGATGCCGAAGCCTTTGAAGCATGTCCAACCGAACCAGGACACGTCTACCACCACCTTGCTTAGACTTCAGCACGAAATCGTCTTCTTTCAGGACAGATGACAACTCCTCCTCGTCGATTAAATTCTCCTTCTGAGCCAAATTGCCAGCATGAATCGACGCCTTCACGAAGGTAGAATCATCTTTCCTCTCATCACAAGCCAGCGCCGACACATAAATAAATCCACGCGCAAAGCGCTCCACCTCCTTCACGGAGCGACTACTGCCGCTTTGGCTTCGGATAATCTCCCAGCGACCGAATCCGAAGTGCATCAGTGCACGCTGCAGGCGGTCACGTCCATTCTGGGTCCATTCGCGAGAAACGTTCTTTTCCTCAAGCCGTTCACGCTCCTCCTTCTCGCGCTTCTCTTGCTCGTACTCATCGTCTGAAATACTGCCGTCCGAGAAGCTACCACCATCGCCAAAGCGAGCCACACGAGTTCGTTTGCGTTGCTGCGGCAGCAACTCTTCGGCTTCCACAGGATCAGGTTCAGTCAGACCCACAGCCTTCTTCCAAAAATCAGGGTCATCAAGATCCACATCATCTGAAGTAGTTGCCGATACGAAACTCGCTTTCGAGAAGCTGGACTGGGCTTGCTCCGCGTACTGGATAACCTGCGATGAGCGTTGCAGGATCTGGTCAATATCAAGGGCACAGAACTGCTCGCCAGCAGTATCATCGTCACGGAAGACGTCGTAAGCACCACGCTTCAGCAGCTCATCAATCTCTTTAGATTCCTGCGCTTTCGAAGACTTGTTGCGTTTCTTGCCACCTTCTTCCTCATTCTCACGACGCATATGTGTAAGCACAGCCTTATCCAGTCCCAGTTTCAGTGACGCCTTGTGGAACATGTGCATTTCATATGTCTTTCGCGTGATCAGCCGATAAATCTTCACGGAGTGCGTCTGCCCAATACGATGCGCACGAGCTTGAGCTTGGAGGTCATTCTGAGGATTCCAGTCACTATCAAAGATAATGACAGTATCTGCTGCAGTCAAGTTCAGTCCCAGACCGCCTGCCTTGGTGGAGAGAAGCATAACAAAACGCTTGTACTCAGGCTTCACGAAGCGATCCACAGCAGCTTGACGATCGTTGCCGCGAATGTTACCGTCCAACCGCTCGTAAAGGTACCCGCTGTAACGTAGATAATCCTCAATGATGTCCAGCACACGGACCATTTGACTGAAGATGAGCACCTTATGGCCTCCGTCGCTGAGACGCGGCAATAACTTGTCGATCAGCACCATCTTACCGCAGCACTTCACCATCATTTCGTGGCGCTGAACATCTGTTGTCAAGCCTTCATTCAAAATTTCCTCAACACCGTTGTTCAGGTATGGATGATTGCAGCACTTGCGAAGCTCCATCATGACGTTCATTAGATTGGGCACGTTGCGCGGGTTTCCTCCACGGTTCAAAAACGCTGTGTTTCTCTCGTAAATCGCACGGTACCACTGCTTCTGCACCGGCGTAAGCTCCACTTCAACAATAGTTTCCTCCTTCGGAGGAAGAGACTTCTCGACATCTTCCTTTACACGACGCAGCAGATACGGCTTCAGCATCTTGTGCAGGTCGGCCACTTGCTGGGCTTCGTGTAAGTCGCCAAACTTCTCGAGGAAATTAGCTACGCTGGGGAACGATCTCGCATCCAAGAAGTTCAGTAATGCCCACAACTCTTCCGTCTTGTTTTGCAGAGGAGTACCAGTGAGAAGAACGCAGTGATCACGACGAAGGGAGCGCATCTGCTCTACAAGACGGGAAGACTGGTTCTTCAGGCGGTGAGCTTCATCGACCACAAGGCAGCGCCAGTGGATTTTCGAAAGAACAGCAATATCCTTGATCGCCACCTCGTACGTTGTCACTAGAATGTTAAACCGGTATTGCTTCTTCTTGTCTGGACGAAGGTTTTCGTCCAGGTAGTTGAACTCAAAGTCGCGGATAATTTCCCTTGAGGCACTGTTGCCGTGGTAGACAACGCAGTTCATTGTGGTCCACATCTCACATTCATTTTGCCACTGCACGATCAGCGACAACGGAGCCACAATCAAAAATGGTCCACGGATCTTGATCTTGGGATCATCACGAAGAAGATTCAGGAAGGAAAGCGTCTGGATAGTCTTACCCAGACCCATCTCATCTGCCAGAATACTGGGTCGCTCGTTATACCAATTCCAAAGCAACCAATTCAGGCCTTCCAGCTGATACGCACGGAGCGAAAGAGACTGATCCTCGCCAAATAGAGGCGATTTCTCCAGTTTACGGTACTCTCGAATGGTTGGACGCGGTCGTGGTTTCCACACCTCCTCATCAGGAACAACAATCGATGCCTTATACTTAGCAAGAGCTGCGTCGTCCTTAATATCGCAGGCGCGTTCCCACGTCGCATCTGTGTAAGACAGCACACGCCACTTGATGTAGTAGCGCATACCGTCGTCAACAGGGGCGTCTGGGAAGTTAGAGTCTGCAGGCATGGGCTCGTCCTTGCGGTGGGCGATAATCCTGTGGATCTCGAGGTATTCTGGGTTAAAGTACTCGAGTTCATCCACAGCTAACGAATCCTCCTCCGTGTCTCCAGTCTGTCGAAGTGGATGTTGTCGATGAAGCTGCTCCTTCTCATGGAAGCGCTTGATCTTCTGCTTGTTGGTGAGTGGATCCAGATCCAAAAGCACTTGTTTGGTCTCCCACGACGCGTGCATGTACGCGAATCCCTTCCACTTGATGAGATACTCCGTAATAGACGTCTTCGCAGGTCGGTTGGCGAACAAATTGGCACTGGCCGAGTCAGCAGCTACTGCCGGTGCAGGCTCCTCCACTTCTCTCTGCCGGGCGCCCATGATCTTCTCAATGACCATAGTAGACGCGGGCGTCTGCTCTTCCACTGGCTTTGTCTCGTCCTTGAGTTTACTTGCGTCCAACTGGAACTCCGCTTCGTCCGAGTCGCTGTCTTCCTCTCGTCGTTTCTTGTGCTTCTTGTGCTTCTTATAGTCACTATCACTACCAATGTCCTCGTCAGAATTAGGCACATGATAGGACTTTCTCTTCTTGTTAGCTGAGCGTTTACTATGACGTCGCTCGTCCTGTAGCTGCTGAGCCAAGAGCCTTGACTTGTCGTCGTCATTGAGCTCCTGGGTCTTGTGCTTCTTCATGACGCGCCGCACGTGGCAGTTCTGGCACTCACGAGTGCGACGGTCGTAGTTGGCGTGTTGGCAGGACGCACACACCCAGGGCTTCTTCTGGGTCTTTTGGGTCTTTTCCAGCTTGCGCTTCCGCTCCTTCTTGGCTTGGAGGTTGGCCAGATCCGTGTTAAAGGCTTTCAGTTGGGTGAAATCCTCGTCAGGCTTCTCACACAGCGGGCACACATAGGCGTCCAGCGCCTCCAGTTCCTCCTGCGTAAGGATTAACCCACAACAGCTCGGATGAACCCAGCCGTTGCAGCCGCCAGAGCCGCGGATGCACTCGATCATGATGCCGGCGCCGTCCGCCTGCTGACAGACGCAGTAGGGCGTGGGGTCGGGCGTGGCCATGGGCGGAACGGGGGGAAGGAGAAGGAAGGGGGAGAGGGCGAGAACGTTCAGTCGCGTGTGGGCTCTTCCCTTGTCTCGCTCTAGCCCAAACTGCCGCCTAGAGGCTTCTTGGAGACCACCCGCATTTGCTTCCCATACAGGAGATAAAAGGAAATGTACCTGATTAATGGTACAACTATATTTGGAACCTAACCGCGATGTGACTTTCTTTCTGTCAATTTACTGACTGATGTCACAATAAGGTACTGTTTTAAGGGAACTCTAACTAACGGGGAATGGTCTAGAACTCATACGTGAAGGATTTCTTGGCGATGAGTTCTGCAGCTTCCTTCTCAGCGTTTGGGTCCAACACAGCAACATATTCGCTGTTTATTGCCGAAGGAGACTGATCCAGTCCTGAATCTAGACCCTTCTTCCCTTTTCGTGATCCTAACCGTCGACGACTGGACTGTTTGTTGGTAGCTCCAAACAATGGTGCTGGTGGTCCTTGCTGCTGAGGCTGCTGTGGCTGTGATTCTGGTTGGGGCTGGTTCTGAGCGAGTTGGGCAGAGCTTTTTTGTCTGTTTTGCCACGGTTTCTGCGGTGATTCCTGCGCTCCTGCACCTCCAATCACATGGACGGTGTAGTTCTCGTCCTGCTTCTGCGGTTGCTGGGGTTGCGAAAGCCTTTGGTGGTCCTGAGGCTGTTGGTACTCTTGAAAAAGCGGGTAGCTCTGCTGTTCGTGTTGATCCTGATTCGGCTGTTTGTCGTGGATAATGAACGAGTTGCCATTCTCATCGTATTCCACGTCAGTCAAGTCTTTCATGTCCATAATGAAGCGGCCTACATCAGCTACACAGAAGAGAATAGATACACCGAGCGATGGTCCTGTCTTGACGACCATATCGGGGTCCCAAACGAGGAAAGCGAAGGCGTAGAACCACGTGAAGATCTTGCAGCGCAGCATATTCCGCTCGAAATGCTCTGGCGACGGGAAGATAGAGCTAGAAAGCTTCGGCCCGTATACTAACATAACAGCAAGCGCCATCGGCACCCAGGCCATCGTGTAGAGTGTCTGCAGCTCCTGTTCATCCTGCACAGTCGTGTCTGGACACTGAAAAAAAGACGCTACAAGCGACGCCGACAAGTAAAACTCCAGCCCACACACCAGCAGCGCCTTCAGCGAGTTCTCGTACAGCTCTCCAAGCCCTTTCAGCGGCTGATCCACCAGTTCCCGCACCACTGGCGCCATCGTCGCCACCGCCGCCGCCATGAAGTTTACCGGCTAGTCGACTGACTAGTAACGTACTTAATGAAACCATTTAACCACACCAAATGTACAAACGGTAAAATAATGCAATTTTAGTAACGTACTTAATGAAACTATTTAACAACACCAAATGTACAAACGGTAAAATTTAATGCTATTTTAACCGTTACTTAACCAAAAAAAATACTGTACATTTAAACAAAAACCTGTTTCTTCATTAAGTACTCATTGTCCTCCCGCATCAAAGAGAAGAAGATCTGCGATGGAGTGGGGACCTCTACAGCCGCTTCTGTCGCTCCTGGCGCCCGAAGGAGCAATCGTGGACATGCAAGACGCTACTTTAGTACAAGCTCTTGGCAGTGAGGAGCTCACGACGGCTGTACGCGCTGCATCTATCGCGCAATTGGACGTCGCGTTGGGTCACGAAACTTTGGCAGTTGAGCGTCTTCCTCTGAGTTTCCTGCTGTTATTATCCACCAAAGCGTCCAAGTTGGACCACGCTCGAGACCAGGACCATTTGGCTCAAGAACGTGTTAAGCTGCTGCAACAGATGGCTCGGTTGTTGCTGCACGTGCCGGTGTCTGTAGTTTCTAAGGAGATGAAGCGCTTCAGTGTGCTCTGTGACCAGTACTCGCGGCTGGCTGTGGACATGAACCAGAGCATTAAAGCTGTGTACCCATTGAAGACCTTTTTAAAGCACTTTTACGAGCAGGGAAACGCTTTTCTAACGCCGTGGCATGCACAATTCTTGTATTTGTGCTTGCATTCCAAGTGCTATTTCGCAGCGATGGAGATACTGGACCTGTACGTTGTCAATTTAAAAAGAAGACGATGCATTAGAGGGTTCTAACGATGCATTTGATGTGTAATTATTGATGACAGGGCACTTGTGGAGATCCATCCGCAGCAGCACTTAGTTAATAGCGTGGACTTTTTAGGGTACGCGTACTATGGAGGTCTGTTGTATCTTGGAGAGAAGCGGTACCAGGAAGCTCTGGATTTCTTCCAGTTGGCGATCACAGCACCGGCAGTGTCGTTCAGTGCGTTTGCCATTGAGGCGTACAAGAAATTTGTGCTGGTCACATTGATTTCGAAGGGGGAAGAAGTGCTACTACCCAAATACACGCCATTCGTGATCACGCGTCATGTCGACAACCACTGTGCCGCGTACGCGGACCTGGCCCACGCGTTCGTTGTCAGTAAAAGTCTGGTTGCAGTGCAGGAAGTGATTACCAAGAACGAGGAGCTATTTATCCGGGAGGGGAACTTCGGTCTCGTGAAGCAAGTCGTGCAAGCATTCAAGCAGCGGAAGCTACTGCAGCTTACCCGTACATATGCAACGATTGAGCTCACACAGATCGCAACGGCTGCTGGTATGTCGAGCAGCGACGCGGTGGCCGCTGAGAAAATGCTGTTGGCGCTCATCTCAACTGGCCAAATGGACGCTGTGATCGACAAGCAGAAAGCCATGGTGCGCTTTGTGCTGCAGGATGAGGATGGTACCGCTCAGCAGGATGAAACACAGTGTGCGGCCACAAGGAAGCTTCAGGAAGAGATGGAGAAGCTCGTGCTTGTTGCATCGCAGCTGCGCTACATGGACGTTGAGCTCGTGACGAGTTCCAAGTTCCAGTCTCGTTTGCAGAAGGACAAAGATCGACGCTCAAGAATGAACATGCAAAATCAACAAAGCGACGATCGAATGGCCATCGAAGGTGCTAGTGGAATGGACACAATGGAGTGAACGGAATAAAGGTGACAGTGGCTGTAGCCATTGTTGTCATGCTCCTTGAAATCAGCTCTTGAAATTCCAACCTAACACGTTACTTAAGAAAAAGATCCACTTCAAACACTCCTGCGCCAACCTTCCGTACGACTACTAAAGCTTCTTCGCCAGGATCCCCAGGCGCTTGATGCGACGTTCCGAGAAGTTTTCGACAACTGTATCGCGTCTTCCAACAGCGACAATGACGCCTCCTCCTCTTCACTTTCTGGTTCAAGTGCACTTCTTTTTCCAGTGCAAGCGCGAGTAGCTCTTCATCGCTCGCTTAAAGTACAGAAGACTCTAGTGGATCCAATCACACCTCGGAATCCTCAAGCGACAACGTTTTTCAAGTCAGTAGATTGCTACGAGCAGATCACACACCAAGCCAGCATGAAAAAATAAAATCTGTTTAGCAGCAGTGATTGCCTAAGATGACAAAGATTACTCGTCTTGAGTCGAAACTTTTCCATTCGCAGGATGTCAACTTGGATAGACTACGAAAGATTACCAACAGAACTTCTGCTGGTAATTTCGTGCACTGACCGACACTACAATTTTCACAACTGAGCTTTGTGCAATGCGCCCGAAGCCTACCGCATGCAGATTGCACAGACCCACGCATATACATGCAGAAGAGTAGCGCTGTCTGTAGGATGAATTCGTTGTGCTCAAGTTCACCGTTATCAGCACTATTTCGGCGACGATGAATCGAACAACGTACTTAAGTACTCGCAGAAGCATCTATGTGCCTCCCCATCCGAGATTAATTTCGTGATGAGGATCACGCTGTTCGTCGATTGGGAATCCCTGGCGAGGAGAACGAGTGCAGTCTGGCTTGATCATTTCTCATTTTGCTGACGGAAGATCTACTCAAGAAGATGAAGTTTGCAGCCGGCCTCGTGATCGCGGCCATCGCCGTCTCCACTGTTCGTGCCGGTAAACCATCCTTGCAGACGACGTTAACCAGTGACTCTGGGTCGAACTCTGCCGAATCGGAGGACATTGCTGTTGCAAAGCTGAAAGTCTCGCTTCAACTTCACTCGCTACATGAGGGTCGATGGAAGCCCTCAACTACTACATCAAGTGATTTCTCCCATTTCATACGCTCATACGAACAACACCGAAGGACAGACGACCATAACTAACCTCATTCAGGTCCGGATGAAGGATCCTGTGCGTATGGGGAGCACTGTCGTCACTCTTCCCACAGAGGAGACCCAAGGGTAGCAACCCTTGTGCATTCGTCGTTTTCTTTCTCATTCTCACTTTTACCATCTAATACACAAACGTCTCCTAAACGACTACTGCTTTGTGTGTCTTCGGTCGGACTTCCTGCTAGTGCAATAGGTTATGAGCCCAAATTGCGGCTCCTTCTGAAGACTCGACTTCCGTTACAACATATCTGTGACGTGTGAAACCTGCGACGTGTGAGAATATGCGACGTGTGACAACTTCAACTTCAACTTGCACTCGCGCAGCGTCCGGGCAATATGATGAACCCCAATGAAACAAAACCAAGTCGCGTTCGCCGGAGCCTCGACGATGACATGGAAGCTGCCAGTGCAGAACCCGACATTAAAACCGAAATCGACCCAGCTGATGTAGCCGAACTACATGCTGAGTTGCGCCAGCAGTCCGTGGCTGCAGCGCAAATGATGAAAGACCTAGACAGTATCCGTGAGCAAATGGATCGTATGAGAACCGCCCACGCCCAACAACAACCTCAACTGGAAGCCGAAATCGCCGAGTTGCGGGCCCAGGCAGCTAAAACCCCCATGCTAATCGACGAGGTAGCGCAACTTAAAAGAGCCTTACAAGCAGCTCATGCCGGAGTAAATCCATCGCCTCGGCAACCTAAACTGAAAGATCTGAACTGCCGCAAGTTTGGAGGACAAGAAGTATACCCGGGGCTAGGCTCTGGATTTGAATATTTCATCCTAGAATACGAGCAGGCCATCAGCACGGAATCCATGATTAACAACTCGCGATGGACGTCTCAACTCAAGGCCTCCGTATTGGTCAACTTCCTAGAAGGAAAGGCGTCCCGATTCTTTCATGGAAACATAGCGCAATGGCGCAGAGCTAAACCTAGTTTTAGCTATGATGACTTTAAGATGAAGCTGAAGTCGGAGTATGGCTGTAAGTTAAGCCAAATCCAGCTATGCAAACGACTAACATCTGGTAAACGGCCCCAAGACTCATGGACAGAATATCTGGATTACCTGAAGTATGTTGCCGGACTGATGAGTGGTGATCACAGCCTTTTAGTGTTGGAAACATTTTGCTCTTACGCGTGTCCTGATCTATCGAGTACTCTGATTTCCAAAATCGACCGTACTAACACTGACTACTTACTCGAAGTTGATCGCATCCTAGCACTACTGGTTGATTTGCGTGGTGACGGGCGAAACGTGATCGTCCTGGTCGGCCTCCAACAGGAAACGAAAAGAAGAGCGGTAACCAGCAATCCAACCCCAATCCACCCCAAGAATCCGCCCCCCGACAAACACAATCAAAACAAAACGGCCGAAACAACCAGAACCATGCTCTCACAGCATCGGCAAAACCTGGTCAAAAGTTGATTTGTTACGTATGTGACAAAGAAGGCCACCGCGGCCCCGCCTGCCCAGATCTTAAGCGAGTCAAGGCCGCACTTAAACAGCAAGGCCAAGCACACAACATCACTGCTGACACGGATTCGATAACCACGAGTACAGATGATAACGAAGCACACCTGTGGTACGCTGCATCCAAGTCAACTCGCAATTCAGCACCACCTGAGTGGATCCTGGATTCAGGAGCAACTCATCACATGTGCGGTGATAAACGCATGCTCTTCGGCCTTGAGCCTGCACACCTGACAATCAACGTTGCGAACTCGCAAACCATCACTGCTACTCACAAAGGTAACTGTCTCCTTGAAACTACAGTAAACGGGACCAAGCACAAGATTCTACTCACAAATGTGTACTACTGCGAGTCACTTCGGCGAAATCTAGTATCGCTAACTCAGCTCCGCGCCCGTGGACTGACATTCAACTTCGCGGATCGATGCGCATTCTTATCTCCCGACGGATCGATCGTTGGAGAAGCAATCGAGCACAAAGGGCTGTGGATGATCGTTGCAGACACTATAGATGAACGCCGAGGAGATGCCCAAGCATTCTTTGTGGATGTTCCTGAAACTTCCTGGAGCAGTGGCACGAACGTCTCGGGCATGTCAACTACCAGGACCTGTTGCGGATGGTCAACAAGAATCTGGCGAACGGTATCTCTCTGACAAATAAGAAGGTCAAGTTTTGTATGGCCTGCGCTAAAGCCAAGCAATCGCGCAACAAACAGCCCGTCGTAGACACTTCTGACTCTGCCCCGACAGATGAAGTTGGAGCCGTCATATCAATGGACTTGAAGACGGACCTTCGTCCAGACAGAAATGGGCACCGTCACATCTTCACGATCGTGGATCACGCGTCAAACTACAACAAGATATATCTGCTCCATGCCAAAAGCGAAGCTTTTGACCGCTTTGTGGAATTTGCATCAGAATTCCAACGTCAGTACGACTTGAAGATCAAGGTTATACGCTCCGATGGAGGGGGAGAATTCGCAAACCACAAGTTCCAAGCGTACGTCGCACAACACGGCATACGTCTCCAGGATACGCACCCCAACACGTCTGCCTCCAACGGGAAAGCCGAACGTTTCCACCGGACATTGATGAACTCGGCACGAGCAATGCTGTGGGCATCGTCTCTTCCACAGCGATACTGGGGAGATGCAGTATTGTACGCATCATACATTCGTAATCGGATTCCGACACGCGCAAACGCCGACTACAAGTCACCCCTGCACGTACTAACTGGAAAACAACCACGAGTCTCGCATATTTTGCGGTTTGGATCCAAGTGTACTGTGCACGTTCAACACAAGAAAGGCCGCAGCCTAGCTAAAAGAGCTGAAAAGGCTATCGTCGTCGGCATATCGTCCACCCAGAAAGGCTACTTCCTGCTGTTACCACGAACGAAGAGGTTTACTACAAGTCCGGACGTTCAAAACGTGAATAAGTTGGATATCTCCAGTCCAGAGACAGCTGAAGTACTAAACCGTCTTCATGAAGAAGAAGATAATCCTCAGGATAAACCGGCTTCAGACTCAAATACCGACTCGGAACTCAATGCAGATACCGAAGAAGGTGTTCGTTCATGAAGACCATGGCCGTCCAATTTCTGCGGGCGCGCTGCGCCGAGTCTTCGGGAGGCGACAGCCAGAAAAGCCAGCAGATTTCGAGTTACCACAGTCTTTTATCGACGCATTTGCCGGACCGGCTTACGCACTTTTGACCATCCGCGCGTCGGACCATGTTAAAGAGCCCCGCACTGTTGACGAAGCCATGCGCAGCGAATACTGGACCCAGTGGAAAGCAGCCATGGAAAAAGAACTGGCTGACCTACAAGCAAATGGTACCTGGGAATTGGTCGAGACACCTACCGATGCCAACGTTGTGACATCTAAATGGGTGTACAAGATTAAGTTTGCGAGCAACGGCGAGCTGGAGAGGTTCAAAGCTCGACTGGTTGCCCGAGGTTTCACGCAGAAATTTGGTGTGGACTTTGAAGCAACGTTCGCGCCCGTGCTTAAAATCTCCAGTCTTCGACTTATCACAGCACTTGCGGCTATCTGGAAAGCCAAGCTTTTGCAAGGTGATGTGCCTAATGCTTATTTGAAGTCTGACATCGACAAGAAAATTTACCTGAAGCCACCAAAGGGAACTCCTGGAGCCGACGGGAATATGTCCTGGTTACTTCTCAAAGGTCTCTATGGGTTAAAGCAAAGTGGCAAGCTCTGGAATGACCTAATCGATGCGTTTCTCAAGGCGGAAGGTTTTTCGAGAAGCAAGATCGACCCGTGTATCTATTTCATGAGGCGTGATGGAAATCTCTGCGTTCTCGGCCTCTACGTCGATGATGTGCTGGTAGTAAGCCAAAGCGACAAGCTATCGGAGGTCGTGATGTCACGCCTCGCTCAGCGTTTCAATATCAAGAACCTGGGGGAAGCTCAAAAGTGCCTAGGCATTTGGATTAATCGCACCACGGATGGCATCTTCCTGCACCAACAACAATCGACAATCGACCTGCTGGAAAAGTTCGACATGGTAAACTGCAAACCCGTCGCGACCCCCATGGATGTCCACCATCAGTTCTTTGATGAATCCGGTGACGCATTTCACGACAGCAACCAGTATCGTGAAGCTATCGGAAGCCTTCTTTGGCTATCAAATTGCACTCGACCTGACATCACGGTTGCAACAAACACTCTGTCGCGCTTCGTGTCGTGTCCGTCTTTGACGCACTGGAACGGGGTGAAGCGGATTCTACGCTACTTGAAGGGCACTTCCAACATTGGACTATTCTACAAATTCGGCAGCGGCACTTCGACGAAATTGCAGCCTATCGTTTACTCCGACGCAAACTGGGCCGGCGACTCACTGACAGCGAAATCGACAAGCGGCTCCGTCCTCCAGATCAATGGCATGACAATTTCCTGGTTTTCGAGGAAACAAACCACAGTTTCCCTATCCACTATGGAAGCAGAATACGTTGCAGCATGCTCTGCTGTTCAAGACTGCATCTCAATCAACCAACTGCTTCAAGAAATCGGCCTACTACACGACAACGACTCAACACTACTCCGTGTGGACAACCAGTCAGCAATAAAATCGATGGAAAATGCCATTACGACTCAGCGTACGCGTCACCTCGCTATCAAGTATCATTTTGTACGAGACGCAATTTCCAGGAAGCAAGTTCGCGTTGAATACTGCCCCACTCAACAACAAATTGCTGACATTTTCACCAAGGCCACCGATCGCATTATCTTTGGTCGCCTGCGGGGCATGCTCCGGCTCGGAAGCTTCACTCAAGGGGGAGTGTTGCAAAGCTGAAAGTCTCGCTTCAACTTCACTCGCTACATGAGGGTCGATGGAAGCCCTCAACTACTACATCAAGTGATTTCTCCCATTTCATACGCTCATACGAACAACACCGAAGGACAGACGACCATAACTAACCTCATTCAGGTCCGGATGAAGGATCCTGTGCGTATGGGGAGCACTGTCGTCACTCTTCCCACAGAGGAGACCCAAGGGTAGCAACCCTTGTGCATTCGTCGTTTTCTTTCTCATTCTCACTTTTACCATCTAATACACAAACGTCTCCTAAACGACTACTGCTTTGTGTGTCTTCGGTCGGACTTCCTGCTAGTGCAATAATTGCCACTTCTTGCAACTTTATCTGTCCCCATAGCGTTCTCGCTGTCATCCGTCCCCCAGTGGTGGATGAGAACGGAGTCTCTTATGAAAACGAGTGCGAAATGCGCCGTGCTAAGTGCAAGAACAAGGGGAAAAAGAAAGAGGTCGACGAATCGGAAAACGTCAGAACGTCTTGCAACTTTGCCTGTCTCGCCGTCATGCGTCCCGTCGTGGATGAGAACGGAGTCTCTTACTCAAACGAGTGCGTGATGCGCCGTGCTAAGTGCAAACCCAGTGGGGAAAAGGTCGACATTTTGGAGGAGTACAAGCGTCTCTACGGCAAGGAATTTGGAGCTCCGCGCGATGAGTCCGCGAGTGATGAGGATGAGTCCGCTAGTGAGAGCGACGACGGAAGTAAGGAGGGCAACAACAAGGCTGAGAAATCGAAGTGTGCGAGTGGTTGCCCTGACGTTGAGCTGCGCGTGTGTGGTTCCGACGGAGTCTGGTACTCGAACCCGTGTGAACTCAAGATCGCCGCTTGTGAGAACCCGGATGCGAATATCGTGGAGGATGCTGCTGCTTGCAGCTCTAAGGTGACGAAGGGCGAGAAGGCCAGTAAGATTTCCACGGATGTTTAAGAGCGGTGTCCGAATTTTGGGCAAGGTTTGCCTAGCAATGTCTGCATAGACTGCTTGAATGTACACACAAAAGTGGGGAACCCACTCCGTTTGCGTTTCAAAGAACTCTCCATCAATTACAACACCCCATCAATACGATTTACTTTGAAGTACTAGCTAGTACGTTTCGTGATTCTTTCAGAGCTTTCGTCTATTAATCAAAACTGAAAATCTTACTGCATGACAAGTGCCAGTTGAATCTTTCGTTGACGCACTAGCGATACAGGGTTCTTCATACGGATAACGCGACACAATGCAGCGTTGCCAGCGTTGAACACGCGGTAGATGCTGTACGTGGATCCGTGGATAGCTGCTTGGTCCAGTTCGTTCATACTGATCTCGAACACACCCTTCTCCATCGTCCGCGTGGATTTCACCTCGATGTATTCCACCACTTTCCCAGCAACCGACAACGTGAGATCGTACGGGAGACCAGACTCTTCTTCCTCATTCACCCACTGCACCGTCATGTTGGACTCTGTCTCTGAATGCTGCTGTTTCAACTGGTTAAACACGTACTCTTCTCCCCATCGACCGATAGCTTCTCGCTCCTCCTTTGTCATGGTGTTAGACAGAGCTAAAGACTGCATTCCTTGGGTAGAAGGAGGTAGTGGTGGTTGATATGGGGCTCCAGTAACCGGTTGCGGAGGTAGCGGCTGGTATGGAGTACTTCGAGGAGGCAGCGGCGGATATTGAGGTGGTAGTTGGTACGATTTCTTGGGAGCTTCTCCTGTCTCGATCTCGCCGTCTTCCACATCGTCTGAAGCGCGTTTCCGACTTGTACTACCGGTAGTTTGTCCTACAGTTGAATTGTCCGAGCGTTGGACCCACGGTTCTTCGGCTTCGGGTATCGACGGTAAACGTTGCGTGTCCTCTAGCCACTGGTTTCTCTGTGCATCAGTTTGCAACAAGCTTAGGTACACGAGATTAGCCACTCCAGGAGCGACTTGAGCTCCAAAAAGCTTTCGAGATATCTCCATCAACACAGAAGAGAGCTCACTTGCCTCTTCATCTCCAGATACAAACTGCATGTACAAAGTGCTCTTCGAAACGTCCAGGAAGCAGCGAGATACGTCAACCTCACGTCGAAGACTGAAGGAATTCCCCACTCGATATACTACCTGGAAACCATCGTGACCGTCGACCAGAATACACTGAAATTCCTTTGCGAATTTAGCGATCGAGACGTGATCAAGCTGGTCGTACAGGTTCCGGTAACTGTTGAATAGGAAACGCTGAGCCACAGCGAGAGCGGTGCGGGTCTTCAAGTGGAACGCTTCACTCGCTAGGCGTTGCGAACTGAGTACACTGACTTCGTACTGCAAGGCCTCGCTCAATGACTTAATACCACAAAATTCAGTGAGGAATCGACGAATTCGAGTCGTCTCTTTATCTTCTGAATCCACAAAGTAACTCCACGGGAAGAGTCCAAGTATTTGGAGTCCATTCTGTAGCTCTTCTTTAGGTAATTCCGCTTGGTCGTTAATGTACAAGTCAGCTGAAGCACATCGCAGATTTCCGTCGAGTGTTGGGAAGATTTCCAACTGTTGCAAACAGTTTTGGAAATCCACATCATCATTTGGAGTCATGGCCCAGAATTTCACCACAAGTTGCGTGAACTTTATCAACTTCTTCTTGCTCTTCTTCTTGTCCAGCTGCGGTGATTTCGTCAATCGAGCGAGGATTTTACACCACGTAGTAGCATGAGTCTCAAGGTGAGAAGACAAGGTTGAGATCTTGATAAAACGGAGCAATTCGTCGAGATCATCTCCGAAAGCTTCAAGCTGGACCAGTTTAATGCCCTTGCACGTAGTTCCTCCCTTCCTGCCGTCTGCTGAGGTTTCCTTAGCGAGAGAAAGCAGTAACTTCTGCAGTTTTCGCTCTTCATCCGTCGCCGCTTGGACAGGATGGTCTTTTGACGTACAAAACACGAAATCAAAGCTGGATCCACTGATACTTCGCACTGGCAACCACGGAGCTGCCTTCAATGTCTTCTTGATCTCCTTCGTCTCTGACTTTGACAACGAATGTTTCTTCACCTTCTTCGAAAGCCCAGACAGCAACGGGAGTAGATTCTTCTTCCACATTTTGGAACTACCATTGGTTAAAGAGTAGCTTTGCTGTGTGATTCTTTCACACAAGAAAGAGACAGAAGGTTTCCGCTGAACACCGCAAACTTCCGTGAAAAACTCAGCCAATGATTTTGGATACAGCATCTCCAAAGCCACCAGTTCTCCGTTGTGCGCAGTAGACGACCACACTGCGCTCTTCGAACCTATAAAACGATACGTTTCTCTGTTTTTGAAGACGATCATCGCTTTATGAGAGAATGCCTTCGTGATTTCAGTTCTGCACAAGTCGGACTGTTGGCTTTCTTCCCATAAGAACGAGTACATCCGGACTATTTGATCAATCTCCACTTCAGTCGAGCCAACCGAGAGACTGGAGATAGCTGTAAGGACATCAGAGACACTGGCAGAACATTTCAAGCCAACAAGTCTTGAGAACGCGTCATTTTTCCACTGGATTGTACTGAACGTCACCATTGCTGGGGTAAACAACCGCGTGGCTTTCTCAACTGGCAGCCACAGGTCTGTAGGACGGTGGAACTGTTGATCCGATCCTTCCAGCCAGCAGAAATCTCTCCAGAAGTCAACACCGTCATCAGAATCATCGGTTGCTTGCCATTTTTTATCCAAATATTGCGCTAGACACGTGGAAATGCTGCGCTTCACTTGAATGTCCTCCTCCGCTTCAATCCACTGGAGCAACTGTTTCATTCCAGCCTGTGAACGGGCATCTGACGAGAGACTGACGACGTCAAACAGCAGCGGAAGCTCACACGTATCAACCAGTAACTTCTGCCACTGCTCGTCCCTTGAATCCTCAGAGAAATACTCAGTAGCCACGATGGAAAAAGCATCATCTACCTTCGTTTTGATCCATGAGATCAATTCATCCACTTTTCGACACGTTGAAGGCAAAACCACGAACGAATTGGGGCTTTCAACCGATACAAGACTGTTGTGCGTCGTCGCAACAACTAGATTCGCCTTGATATCCTTTAGAACCGCGCACTGCCTGCATTTCTCCAGGTGGGCAGCTAGGAATCGTCCGTACTCGAGCACAACACTTCGCTCCGGCACTGTAGCCACCTTGGGGAGAATGTGGTGCTGAATCAAGTCGTGATCTTCCATCACGTGAATTCCCACATCGGTCAGTAAGAAAGAGCGCAATTTCGAGCTCTTGTTCATCATCTTGGTGAACGTTTCTTCGAGAATCCGAATATCCCCAAAGAACTTGTACGATTCAGAAGAATCGTCATCCTGTACGTTCGATACAAACAGAGAATCGTGACCATCCGCTAGAGAAACCCACTTGCTGTCACTCTGGCTGCTCTTTTGCAGAGGGAAACACTTGATCAAGCGCAGCTCCTGTCGAAGTAAAGAAGAGTGACGATCCTTCCGCCACAGCTTGGAAAGCTGAGCCAAAACCTTGACCGTCCAGTCCACGTCGTTCTTTTCAGCCGAGAGTGACAACACACGCATTAGATGCGAGGCGTGGAGCTGTTCGATCCGCAATTGACTCTTCATCGACACAGACATTTCACGAGAGAGAGTTGGGTGCAGGAAACGCTTGCCAAGAGCTTCTCCTAAAACTTCCAATGTTTCCTTGGCATCTCCTCCATCAATCAGCTCCGCAGGACTGCGTAGCTCTCCGGAAGCATCTACTAGCCACTTGACTTGACGTAACTCCCTCATGATCTCCGGGATGATCGATCGGAAAGGAGCTTGTACCTCGTTCTCAATCGGCAGCAGCGACAACAAATGAGAAATGGCAGCAATTCCATCCTGTTGGATGGTTAAAACGTAGCTGATCACAGCAGAACGAACCAGTTGGGGGAATTTAGACACGAGCCACTCGTTCCACTCGCTGCCGTTCGTAATCGCTTCTCGAGAACTGGGGATCTCGAAGTCTCCCTGCAAAATAAACCGGAAGCCATAGGACCGCAGAGGCAAGTAACAGAAAACCTGCTGCAGTGGTGGTCGGTCGTTGATTTCTTGATTTGGAAGCGCAACAGGGAAAGCAATGGCAATCTCAGCAAGTTGATGACGGGTGAAGAACTGTGGGGGCGTCAGCTTCTCCTTCACCACCAACCAGTTCTGCTGCGTCATCTCCACGTTGTCTCCGCTCTTTTTTTCTTGAGAAAACAACTGAACAAGCTGGGCATTCTGCAGCTTCTTCTCCTTCTTCAAAAAGTGAAGCGTCTGGTCTCCAACCGAGTCCCGTAGTCGAAGTTCACGAATACGGCGAAGGAACAGCAGCACTGACGGCTCGAAGGCCAACAGCGACTGGGAGATATCCCGAACTCTCGAAACCGAAGTTTCGTTCAAAGGCAACACAAACGTCGTACCCCGTCGCTGTTTCCATTTAGCAGTATCCTCCAGCCAATACGGCAAGATGTAGCCCATCCCAGACCCGTGTGTCGAGTTCTTGGCGTGGAAGCAGATGTGGAAACCGTTGGAATGGACTTGCGGGTCGTCCGACACCTTGAAAACGCTCTTAAACCCGATTCCTTTCTTGCCAATACTTGCGTCCGAGTCCACAGCTTTTGTAGAAGCACCGACATCGCAAATGGCTTGGATATTCGTCGAAGAAAATCCTTTTTCGTTGTTGTAGAAGACGATCTCTTTGTCTTTCGTCAACGTGAAGTCTCCGAGTGGAATCACTGTGTCATCGTACGTATTATCATCTGCGTTCTGCAGCAGCTCCAGGACAAAATGCGTACTTTCACTGTAGAGTTCGTCACTTAGCCGTTTAAGCGCACGTTCTAGACGCTGCTGTTGAATGAGGAGTACAGAGTTAGTGGCTTCGTCCTGGATTTGAAGACCCACGCCGAATTGTTTCTTCCGTAAGTCTTGAATGAAAGAGCGACAGGAATCACTAGCTTTTTCAGTGGTAGAAACCTCCTCCATCTCTTGGTCAGCTGGTTCCATTGAGAAAACTGGTACTTCAGAAGCTGAAGAGTCGAAAACACCAGCATCTTCGGTAGTCTTTGCTTCGTTCGCCTTGATACTAGCTGTAGTAACTTCCGTAGTACTTGAAGTAGTATCCTCGATGGTAGCGGTCAGATTATCACGTAGAGCACACCACTTGTCCGTTTGGTTTGTCCACAGTGAGCTCCTACAGGATGCTAACAGCAGCGTCTTCCGTTCCGCATCGATTCTGCACGCTTTCCACACTCGATCTGCAGCTTCCCATTCATTCGATCCAGTCAGTAAACCGAGAAGCAAAGGCACCATAACGTCTGCAAATTGGATTGGCGTTTCCAGGAGGATCTCCAGTACCAAACGCTCCGGATAACTTTCAGCGGTTTTGTCCTTGGCAAAACTGGACAAATAGGAGCGTAAATGTGCCTGGACAAGTTGTTTGGGGAAGTTTCCTTCGCTCCTGCACGTCACGATCATCGAGACCAAATGGACCGCCACTTGGCTGGCAGATACGCGGCTTTTGTCTTGCTGAGCGCGAGATAGTAGCAGTTCTAGGTCGGACGCCGTAGACTTCTCATTCACACGCACTATCGCTCCGTTCAAACAACACACAAACATCAAGTTGGCAGACGGCGCATGATCAAGTAGAATCATTTCATGCGCGCGGAGAAACGAGAGCAAAGGCCCACACAGTGGGGCGTAGCGCTCTTGCCAATCCATGAACAGCGACACATCAACCAAGTACGGGCATTTGCGCACTTGTTCAAGCGCTTGCTGCTCTAACTCACCTGTAGCTCCTTCCGAGCTGTTGACCCCGTGGTTAAGATCCAAACTGCCGGCGTACTTGACCAGCGAAGACTCTCCTCCGATGGACTCCTGGTCGGCTAGCTGAATCAACTCTTCAATACTTGGGGCACCTGCTTCTTTAGCACGAGTAGAGCCAAGCTCAACGGCAACTCGATGCCCTATCCACTGCTGCTGTTTCTCGCTAGGAAGTGAAGACAACGACGCAGACGAAGCAATGGTCGCGCGGCATTCTCGGATGAAGGGTAGCACTTCTTCTTGTAGACGTTTCTCACTTATAGCGCTGGTCTTCACATCTTCTCTGTTGGTAGAACTCAGTAGGCTTAGGAGCCACTTAAATCCATTGTCCTCAGTACCGTTAGTATCGTCGAGAAGTTCCGGTAACAGCTCTAGGACGGATTGCCGCCCAGCCCAGAGAACAGTACCGCTGTTTTTCGCTGTAAACTTGGACAGTAAGTGCTTTTCCAGTGTTGACAGAAGCAGTAGCACGTCTTTCGGCGTCTGAGGCTGGTTTTCACCTGACTTTTTGCACTCCAGGAAGTTGTCAACCTCCGTTTTCACGTCTTCCAACGTAACTTCCACTTGTTTGTTAAGCTTTGCGAACCTAGAAGCAAACGGATCCGTTGGCATGACAGGGAACGTGTCGGTGTCCGTTTTAGGCTGTTCGTCCTTCGTTTCTCCATCATCATCTTCCTCTTCTTCATCGCTTGACTCAACATGGCACTTGCAAGTACACGAACAGGTACAAGACTCTTTCCCCACACAGCAGCAATCGCACTCTTCCTTGTCACTTTCAGCAACTTCCGCCGTCTCTAACTCTCCTTCAGTACCCTCATCTGGTAATTTATCATCGCTTAGAAGCAACGCATACGTCTTGGCCATGATACTGCAGATAACCCACGTCACGACCTTCAACCTCGAGTGGTACCTGCTCTTTTGAGACGCCACGAGAAAACGCGTCATCTGAGTGCGAAGTTTCGAGTCCGTCTCCGCGATTTCCTGAGATGAAATGGGTTTGCGGAGTTTCTGCTGGCTTTTAGCATCTGCAGCAGCTTTCCTTCGCAACACATTGTCCAAATACACGTCTACATCCGTCACGCGCTTCAGCATATCCAGAGAGAGCGACTTCATGTTGCTGTTTTTCGCCTCCCGTTTACTGTGAAACCCATTCTCACTTTCCGTCCGTGTCTTCGTATTCTCCAATAACTCCTCCAATGCCTGCTTCCTATTGTCATCACTGAATTTCTCCTTGGTTAGACGGAACATTTTCTCCGCCACCTCACGTTGGAACTGCTGCTCGAGCGTCTTCATCTCCTTCATCTCGTGGTTCGCCACTCTTCGCAGCATCCCCACGTAAACGCCGAATCCGTTGGGGTCGATAGCTATACCCATGGCCTGAGCACTGGGTTGTCCGTACTGTTGCGCCAAATACTGCAGAAATTCGTTCAGATCAATTCGTGATGACGATCTGAACGCGTCGTGACCCAGCATTTCTTCAAATTGACGTAAAGAACTCAGTACATCTCTTGTGGTGATGGTTACAATGGTCATGGGCGAGTAATAAAGCTGCTGCACTGCCTCAGAATGTAGAAAGGAGTTGCCAATCTTCAGTTCCTGGAATGACCGCAGTCCTTCGTGTTGTAAAAAAGCTTGATGACACTCAAAGAGCGTGTTAATCCGTCGACTCTGCATGAAACACGTCACGAACGTCCACACTCGTTGGTTCACAGTGTGCAACTGCCTTAAAGCTGGTAATTGCAACGCACTTGTACCCATAAGTTCCTCGAACGCATTGACACCTGAAATGTAGCCATCATTAGAGTTCAAATAATATTCGACCAGGTTTTTCACGTACGGAAATGGCTGCAAATGGCACGCACTATCACATCAAGAGTCAGAGCATTTGGTGGTGCTGCAGGACTGGACTGATTGGCTCGAAAAGCTTCAATAAAGGCCACAACGTCTCTCTGCATTTGTGAGGCATTAGCAGGGACTGGAGGTTGCTGCTGGTTGGACTGTTGCTGTCTGTAGGAACTCTGAGAAACGTAGCCACCGTGTTGTTGGCCATACTGTTGCTGCTGGAAGCGCTGCCAATTGCCACGTCCTCTACCGCCTAAACGCATCGCTGGAGGTAGTTTAAGAAGAGCTCCAATATGACCAGCAGACACAGACGGTTGGTGCGCAATTCTTGTAGATTAACCTATAAACGTTAGCCAATAAACTACGTTGTACAGTTTTCTAGGGACCAATCAGAACTGATCATTCGATTGTAGTTATTAAACTGAAGACTACCGGTAGACGTCATGGTGTACATACACGTACATTGCCTTCGTCTTAGAAGGTGCTGGCGCTGATTTCGTCCTCGTGGATGGAGCAGAATTCGCCGTTGTCAAGTGCAATCTTCGGGCAATTGCGGTGGCAGCACTTCTTGACTGAAATCCACACAACCAGCCACTATTTCGTCAATGACGCAACGAAGTTGCAACTGCAACGGATAATCTTACCGCCTCCGTGAGCCCAGCACAGTCCGTACCGTTTGCCTCTTTGTTCGCACCAGCTCACTCGACAAGGGATTTTTTCTTGGCCCTCGTCATTCATCTCCAGCATTACTCGATTGGTATCTTCCTACAGAGCAACAGAACTCTCAGTTCTTTGCATCTTACAAACTCCAGTATCAATTTCTACATCGTACCGTATCGCTCCACTGTTGAACCTCTTCGTGTGAGTTCCCGCTTGACTCTCCGTTATCCGTCGATGGGTCTCTGCTCGTGTCTGTATTCTCCTGTCCTTTATCCTCCTCGGTGGTCCGTAAGCTCGTGTTGGCCAACATTTGCCTGTATACCGGCGACTCCACTCTAGCCATTTCGTCCTGGAAACGTCTATGCATTGCCCATTGGTCTCGACTGTACTGCGGCTGCAAACCATTGAGCTGATCTTCTTGCAGGCTCATACGGTAGTTCATCACTGTGTCCTGCTGGTTATTGTCCACTGCTTGGTCACCTGCACTGTCGTCTGTTGAAATACCGTCAGCACAAGCACAGGCAGGGCCCGATGGTACTACCTGCATGTCGTGTCTTCACACGTTGCGATGCAGATTCGGTATCGTTGCGGAGCTCTTTATGAAGGCGTGGCATATTGACACACTGCGAATGTCGTTGCATAGCTCACGCATAGTAGACTTGCATTGAGTATGCAGATGTTTTTGATACAGTGACCACGATCGGGTTGGTTTATTGGCAACGCATACACGCGAAAACGGACTTTAGCCCCGTCTCAGCGTGTGGTTGGCAATACGGTGCTAGTTATTGCCGCTTTCTGCCTACTCGCTCTTGTCATCCCGGGCGCTCTTGACCTCGAGGTACGCCCACTTGATCCACGGCAGCAGAGCCTCTAAGTCCTTGGTCTCCACTGTGGCGCCGCACCAGATACGTAGTCCAGGAGGAGCGTCGCGGTATGAACCGATATCGTACGCGACCTGCTCGCGCTCCAGCAGCGCCTGCATCTGCTTCACTTCGTCCTTGGACAAGCCGTCGATTAGCAGACACACGGATGTGTTGGAACGGATCGCCTTGTCGGCTGCCAGGAACTTGAACCAGCGCGAGTTCTCGGCTGCAAAGTCCTCCACAACCTTCAGGTTACGCTGGGAGATCGCAATCAAACCATCCTGGCCACCCACGCTCTCTGTCCAGCGCAGTGCGTCAAGGCAATCCTCCACACACAGCATCGACGGCGTGTTGATGGTACTGCCCTCGAAAATACCCTTCAGGAACTTGCCCGTGCTGGCATTAGTCATGCGGAAGATCTTGGGAATCGGACGGTTCTCCGGCACGAACGATTCCAGGCGCTCAACAGCACGAGGACTCAAAATGATGACACCGTGGCCACCCTCGCCACCAAGCACCTTCTGCCAGCTGAACGTGCACACGTCGATCTTGTTCCATGGCATCTCCATGGCAAATGCGGCTGACGTAGCGTCATTAAAGATCAGACCCTTGCGGTCTTCCGGGATCCAATCGGCGTTCGGCACACGCACACCGCTCGTAGTGCCATTCCACGTGAACAACACGTCGTGGTCACAGTTTACCTGGGACAGATCCGGGAGCTGGCCGAACGGAGCGCCGAACTCTCTCACGTTGTCAAGCTTGAGCTCGGTCGTAACATCTTTGAACCACTGCTTGCCGAATGACTCCCAGTAGCACACATCCACGGGGCGTTCGCCAAGCATGGACCACATGGCCATCTCGAAAGCACCAGTGTCCGAAGCCGGCACGATACCAAGGTGGTAATCCTCCGGGAGCTTCAGAATTTTCTTGGTGCGAACAATCGCCTCCTCCAGCAGGCCCTTGCCTAACTTGGAACGGTGGCTGCGACCCAGCACGATATCGGGGATCGACGCCAGCGAGTATCCGGGGCGCTTCTTGCACGGTCCCGAGCCAAAGTTCGGCGACGCTGGCTTCACACGCGGCTTCGGGTGGCGCACAATCGACACTCCTGCCTCGTCTTCAGTAGCTTCAGCCGCTTCCTCCACAGTGGTAGAGGTCGGCTTGAGGAACGTCTCCCAAAGTCCACCCGAGACGGCCGTGTTCAGTTCAAGCAGATTCACACGACGAAGGTTAGTGAGCATGCCCAACGACTCCAGCTCGTCCATCACAGCATCAGGGATAGCTTCATCCACGTTGAGGACGCTGACAGCGGCAGAACCGGACGTGTCACGAGCCAGACCGAAGCAACCGATGTTGATCTGGTGCTTCGCCAGCACCGACGTCACCTTGTGCAGCACACCAGGTTGGTCTGTGTTGTTGAACAGCAGCATGGAGCCGCTTGGGATCGCGTCCATAGGAACGTCATCGAAAGACACGAGACGCAGCTGGCTCTTGCCAAACACCGTGCCGGTGATCTTCTTGGACGTGCCATTTTCCTTCTCGAAAATGACCGTAAGTTGGTCCGAAAAGCTGCTTCCCGAAGCCTCGTCGTGCTTGTGCTCCACCGTCTGGATGCCCATGACGTCCGCGAGCTGCTTGGCATTCGTAAACGTCACCTCCTCCTCCAGCATGTGTGATAGCAAACCCTTCAGCACGCCCTTCACAAGTTGTCCAGAAAGCTCTGATGATGTGACCTTGGGGCCCTCAGCGATGACAAGCACGCGCTTGAGGCGGCTGTCGTCCAACAACTGCGCCTGCATACTGCCAAGTTTCTCGGATAGCGACAGCAGCGGCATAAACTCCTCACGCTTGCCGAAGTCGATGTTAGGCGCGTTCAGCACGCCCTTGAACGACTTGCCGGCCAGAGCGTCGTTAATCTTGTAAGCCAAGTCGCGCGCCACCTTCTGCTGCGCGTCTGTCGTGAGTGCTCCGATGTGCGGGGTCACGATCACATTTTCGTGAGTCACGAGCTTCTTCCAGGTATCCGAGGCAGGAGACGGCGCGTTGATGTCGAAAGCCATACCTGCGACCTTGCCGCTCTCAATAGCTTGTAGCAGTGCCGGATGATCAATCAACCCAGCACGCGCGCCATTAATCAACTTAACGCCGTCCTTGCAGAGTGCAAGACGCTGGGCGTTCACCAAGTGCTTCGTATTGGCATTAAGCGGCACGTGAAGAGAGATGTAGTCACTGCGAGAAAATAGTTCGTCCAGCGAGACAGGTTCAATGCCGTGGGTCTTGGCACTAGCATTGGACAGGATAGGATCGTAGCCAATGACGTTCATTCCGAAGGCATTGCAACGCGTAGCCACCTCGCGACCGATGCGACCGAGTCCGACAATGCCAATTGTCTTGCCGTGGATCTCCGAATTGCGCACGGCCGGTTCAACCGTAGCATGACCGAGTCTAGAGACAGCAGAAATAAGCCCCACCGTTAGCTCTGCAGCTGAAATGGTGTTGCCAAAGGGCGTGTTCATGACCAGGACGCCCTGCTTGGTGGCATTCACCATGTCGATGTTGTCCACGCCCGTGCCGGCGCGGCCAATGAGCTGCAGCTTCTCCGCAGCGTCCAAAACTTGGCGGTCCACCTTGGAGCCTGAGCGCACGATCAGAACGTCGTAGTCCGGCACCTGTGCCACAAGTTCAGCGTGCGAGAGCGCTGATGTAGCGGCTGTGACGTCGTGACCGGCAGCGCGTAAAAGTTCGGGGCAAACGGCGTCGATTGGGTCCGAGCACAGGATACGCGCCATGGCGGCCGGAGAGCGGTGGAAGCTACTAGCGGCCGACGGCTGGTGCTGGAGCAAGCGAGACCCGCGCGTCCACAGCGCACGACGCAGCATGGAGCTAAGGAGGAGGCGAAGGGCGAAGAGAGTTCGCAAGTGGTTTGAGTCGGCGTAGGTATCCACCAACGGTGGCAAATCTTGGTTAGATAAAGTCACTTAGACTTTGTATGCTTAGATTTTTCTACCAATGGGATGACTGTATTTGGATTTGTTAGCCAATAAGAGACGTTTAAAGATTGCTGAGACCTTAAGTAATCGACGAGATCATGCCGAGCCTCCGAGCACCACGAGAATTTTTTCGTCAGAGACGAGGATGTACCGCCGTCTTGGCGAGTTGCTAAAAAAAACTGAAGGACTTTTGTACAGATACCGCTGAGAAACTGGCGGATGCAATCATCAAATACATCGTCCAAAGCGATAGGAGTAACTTATCATTTTAAAGAGGGGGATTTCAAATTTGATGTACATACACATGGAACCTCTGAAAATCAGTTTTCTGCACGGAAATTATACACTCTCGCAGTTGAAAAGTTGACGATCCGCCAGTTTCTCAGCGGTATCTGTACAGGCTAAAGACCGTGGTTTGAAAGCAGTTTATAAACCGCAACAAGGCTAATTGCTCCTCGACCTGGCTGGCGTTTTTCATGTGATAACAGCAGGTGAAGAAATATTTGGTAGCCCCCTACGATGCATACGAGGAATTTGTCGACAACCTTGGTAAGATACAACTGCCAATTTCTACGAGTAGGAGTTCCAATTCAAATCTATCTCAACAATTAAAGATGGCTAGATCCCAGATATTTACTTGGTAGTACACGTAGTGAACAGCATCGCTGGGTGTCTATTCGTTTAAATCATGCGTAGGTCATGTGCAATCTCATCGCCTAAGTACGACAAGATGGGGGAGAAGCTGTTATGGCACCGTCAACAACGTAAGGGTCGTTGTATCGCTCAGCGTGCTTTCAGAGAACACTGGCGACGCCTGACCATGCTCTTCTTTGGAAACACTGAAAGCCGTGTGTTTAAACTTCACACTCCAGGGTTTCCAGTTGATTAAAGCGCAATTGGGAAGAATATTATACCGATGTAGTGATGTGAATTGAATCGACGTTGACGTCTTGAATGAGTAGGACCTCTACCAGCGCGACGAAATCGACGAAGTAGATTGTTCAATGCACAATGTGTATTGCAGCTCCAGTTCTATTACGACGCCAATTCGTGTGTAGCAATCTGCATTGCATACTCAGCATTAGACGCAATTCTTGTCAGCTTCATACAGCATCTACACGCAGCAACAAGTTCCCAGTGTAGTTGGTCCCCAGCAATTGCCAACGCGTATCTTTGCAAACGGCTCGAACTTATTCGAGAAATAACTGTACTACACACGATTTGAAGTTGTTCCTTAGAAATTTATAAACTACTCTAAACTAATGGGCTGAATCGCAATTTGTACCAATATTTCCTTCAGCATTTAGTAAACCTACTATATAGCAATTTATCTCAACCGACGCGCCACTTGCCCATCGCTCTAAGATAGCTTGGCTCGCGTTTCCAAGCAGACTGGTGCTTGGAGGGCCGATTGCAGTCATCATTCTCGCATTTGGCCACCAGCCCGCAAGTCTCCCTTCATTTAACCTCCACAAATTCCAACATGCTACGTCTATCGCGAATGAGTATGCAAATGGCTCGTCCCAGCAGCGCCGTGGTGCGCGCAATGAGCACGTCTAAGCTCAGTCTGGAGCAGCTCGCACAACGCCAGAGCCTCAAGGGCGCCCGCGTATTGGTTCGAGCAGACCTGAACGTCCCACTCATGAAGAATGCCACCCCAGCCACCATCACGGATGACACCCGTATCCGTGCTGTGCTGCCTACACTTAAGCTATTGCAGGGCGCAGGCGCACGTACCGTTCTGTGCTCGCATCTGGGCCGTCCTGGCGGTGAAGCTAAGGACGAACTGCGTCTTACACCTGTGGCCGCTCGTCTTGGTGAACTACTTGGCAGTCCTGTGAAGAAGTTGGATGACTGCATTGGTCCCCAGGTGGATGCCGACATTGACGAGTTAAAGGATGGCGAGATTATGCTGCTCGAGAACGTGCGGTTTTACAAGCAGGAAACCAAGAACGACCCTGAATTCGCCAAGAAGTTGGCTCACGGTGCCGACATTTACGTTAACGATGCCTTTGGAACGGCTCATCGTGCCCACGCCTCCACTGAAGGTGTGACGAATTACATCAAAACTAATGTGGCTGGTTTCCTCATTGAGAAGGAACTCAAGTACCTGTCTGGTGCTGTTGATGCCCCTGTGCGTCCTCTTGGTGCTATCATTGGCGGTGCTAAGGTGTCCACCAAGATTCCCGTGCTGAAGAGTCTGTTGCAAAAGTGCGACAAGATTATGATCGGCGGTGGTATGATTTTCACCTTCTACAAGGCCCAAGGTCTGCATGTGGGCAAGTCTATCATCGAGGAGGACAAGGTGGAGCTCGCCAAGGAGATCCTGGAGGAGGCTAAGCAACGCGGCGTGCAGATTGTACTTCCCACTGACGTTGTGATCGCCGACAAGTTCGAGGCCGACGCCCAGTCGAAGGTTGTGCCTGCTGATGCCATCCCCGCTAACTGGCTGGGTCTGGACATTGGCCCAGACTCGCAAGCCGCCTTCGCCAACGAGCTCAAGGAGTGCAAGACGGTCGTGTGGAATGGCCCCATGGGTGTATTCGAGTTCCCTGAGTTCGCTAAGGGCACATTTGGAGTGGCTAAGGCTCTTGCGGAGAGCACGGAGACCGGCGTCACTACCATTGTGGGCGGTGGTGACTCTGTGGCCGCTGTCGAACAGGCCGGTCTTGCCTCCAAGATGAGCCATATCTCTACGGGCGGAGGTGCCAGTCTGGAGCTACTCGAGGGCAAGGTGCTTCCCGGTGTCGCTGCTCTGAACGACGCTTAAGTTATTCATGAGTTCCTTGATTCTCGGCGCAATCGTTGCGTATTAGTCCGTTGCGGTAATGCTCGATAGATGCAATACCATGGTGACAAGCATGAACTACCGGTAGTGGTCAATGATAATCGGGAAAGAAGGTATTCAAGTAGTAAGCGATCGATCAGAGCGATTTTGACAATTGTGCATACTGAACTTCCGTTTCGTTAACAAAACATGGTGTGCCGCAGACAATAATGCAGATTGAAGATCAGGAAGGACTACACTATAAAGCAAAAGCATCCCAAGTACAGACACTTTATGTGAGTTGTTGAAATGATTCCTCTAACTATTTTTGAGTTGCATACTCAAACGAAAAACAGCTTGCGAGATGTCATCAACGCGGTTGTTGTTGGTTGGCATATAGTTGCTGGACGCGCATGCATAAGCTGCTGCTGAGTATCGTGCACTTCAACTGCAATCGTGAAGATCTTTTGACATCTGTTGTGTCACGTCTGCGTTATCACGTGAAGATACGTTTCGCCGAAACGGTTTCATCCCTGGCAAGGACTCCTTGAAGGAGTACTTCGCCGTGTCGACAGCAGTCGGTGCAGCAGTACCAGTAAGCTGCTTAACGACATGGCCAGATTGAAACACTTATCTTTCGCGTTGGTTGCCCCTGCCACACATTACTCACGTTCGTTTAGTTGGCCCTCCAATTTTTTGGGTGGCCAGACAAACAGAGAGCGCTAGCTTGGTCACGTACGCCTGGGTTCGTGACCAGTGCCGCTTGTGCTGGCCAAGCTCTCGCAGTGGCGTCTAGATACGGGCACCAGGTGTTTCAGCCGTCGACGTTAGTAATTGAGCCCTGGGTCACTTTGAAGAGCAAGTGAGTCAAACAATGCGGCAGTAATGTTCAAGCGGGAAAGCACCGATCCACCATTCCACGCTGAGGACAAGCTAGCGAAGGGAAAATCTATGGAGCTCGAGGTTACGGAGCTCGAGCTACCAATAAATCGTATGTGTCGACCAAAAAAAAAATAGTCAACACAAAATTTTATTTTATCGCAAAATGAATTAACTCCGACAGTAATTGTCAAAGAGTTAATTGGATATTTAATTTGGCGACCAGAGGAAGCTTATCCGTCAATGTTGTGCTACTTTTCAATATTCGGTTATGAAACCCACGTGGCCTGTAAAACTAGTCGCGAAACCTACATTTGCCTTTGCTCTTTTTAAGTTCATTCATTCTTTGATTATGGATTCAACACCAACAGCGGCACCACTGCAGCAACAACCTCGAGCTATCTCATTCCGCCACCTCCGGAACAAGTCTTTGCGTCTTATGACTGCCCTACACGCATGGAGTAGGCGACAATGTATTGACGTGACAAGGGTCATAACAAGAAGAACAAGGCAAATGAGTGTGACTACTACTTCAGATACAGCTGCAACTTCAGCCGTTACCACCACTAGTTTGCCAGTTGCTAAGCGAGCCCAATCCGCGCTCGTACAATTACGACGAATCCGAAGAAGCCAAAAAAGAAACGAAGTTCGTTGGTTGATCATGACGCGCTTCACGCGCTCAAAGAATTTCAGCTGGTCCAACATAAGGAAATTGAGATGAAAACCTTTCAATTCAAAGAGAAGAACTGGTACTAAAGCAGAAGCGGTCCGATAAAGACGAGAAGGAATCTAAAGCTCGCATTGCAGAGTCTGCGAATGTGATGAAGCTGCAGGAGGAAGCGGAGCACCGGAGGATACTGCGGATAATTATGCTGTTTCGTGAACGGAATAAACTGA
This sequence comes from Phytophthora colocasiae, assembly GCA_018806915.1. Taxonomy (NCBI): domain Eukaryota; phylum Oomycota; class Peronosporomycetes; order Peronosporales; family Peronosporaceae; genus Phytophthora; species Phytophthora colocasiae. The sequence continues at coordinate 703,875 of JAGKQI010000033.1, read as the reverse complement.
AAGCTGAGGGTGTGTCACAGGAGGACATTGATATTGCGATGCCTCTTCCTCAACTGGATATAATCAACACCCTAGCTCCGTCAGATACGCCAGAAGCAGGTTTCGACGCTCTTCACCACCGGCATCCCTAGGCAGTGGCATATTCAGCTCATCATTTTCGTCTAGGTCATTAGGAGCGACCATGTCGCCTAATGTCCTCTTTCCAATCTGCAGGAATCGGCTCAGCAATCAGCAAATTATGTACTATGCAGGCAGCAGTTACGTAGCGAATAACCTTGCGCATATCCCGACGTTTAGTTAGCTTCTCGTGCGGATCCCATTCAAGTATTGAAATATTGTTTTTAGCAAGCCAATGCAGTGTTCCGACACAATCCGGAATCTTTGCCAATTTACCATTGAAGTTTGTGTGGTTTTGGTCCATTGTACACCCCACAAGTTTTTAAATATGGGAACCATTACTGACGAAGCCTGAAAAGCTGAGTCTCCAAGTAAGTATTCTCTATGACTGAAGAATGTGTTCTGCTGTAGGATAGCTGGGCTATTCCTCCAAACGCGATTATCGTGAACTGACCCCGGCCATCCAATTACAATTTGGCGGACTCGAGCAACATCATCACAAGTAATAAGAGTATTAACAGCGTAGTAGCCCTTTCGAGAGTAGTAAGCTTCTCCATTTTTCTGAGGTTTAAATGCAAGAGGGAGAAGTGTACCATCCACCAGGCCGATGCAATTTATCAAGCTGTACTTATCACATATGCGCCGGGAAATCTCGATACGCTCCGCCGTGCTCGGCCACGCGAGAGTGCTTGGTTCCAGCGCTAAAATTGCTCCAGAAGCTCGATACAAGTAGTTTTCAACAGTCCCCTTACCCAAACCTAATAACTGTGCCTGCTTTGACCATGTGGCATCACTGCCGAAGCTTCCCAAACACTTCAATAGAACCAACATGTGTAATTCAGCGCCACCACGGAACGGGCAGTACCCGTTAGATGTCAAGGCTGGATGAGTCCGAACAAGTTGCACAAGACGGAAGAAGGTCTCCCGTTCCATTCGAAAGTGTTCCAAGAACTCAGTATCGGTCAAGTATACGTCGTCGTATAGTAGCTTCTTCCATCGGTCCCCACGCCGGCGATATAATGATGGTCGATCAAAGTACCGAAATGCTAGCACACTCCTGTAGGCTGCTACGTGCAGCTCATCCAAATCGTCTTCGGTAGTGTCTTCCTCATCAACAAAAAAACGCAAAGCTGCTGCTTCCGTTCTCACAGGTATGGCAGCCTCCAATGTCCGTAGAGCTTTTTGACGCGAGCTTAGGCGAGGCATGGCGCAGGAATTTAAGTGGCGTGGGAACGAAATTTTCGACTTGTTGCTGTGCAAGCTGCAGGGGGTGCTCAATGCTCTCGGACACTCATTGGCTAAAATCTATTTCGTGGCGCGTCGCGCGGGAAAAAAAAGTTGCTCTAGCTGCGAGCATTGACAACTCCTAATATACACCAGAGCCAAATTAAATATCCAATTAACTCTTCGACAATTACTGTTGGAGTTAATTCATTTGCGATAAAATAAAATTTTGTGTTAACTATTTTATTTTGGTCGACACATATGATTTTTTGGTACCTCGAGCTCCGTAACCTCGAGCTCCATAGATTTTCCCCTAGCGAAGATCGATCATTCTAGAATCACGGCTGGACTATCAAGCAGTGACAGCATCGCCAGCTCCAGAGAACTGGCGTGCAGGTTGAGCTCCAGAACTGCTTCGTTCGATTGCATCCTCACGCGCGACTTGCGTGCGTGAGAGCGAACACGTAAGCTTGTAGATCGAGTCACTCGTCAAACGGTGTCGCCGCATTTGGCAGCAAGTACCGGCTATTAGTCGATGAGCCTTTCCCCATCTTGGTGCCGGGGATGGCTGATCGAGTAGATTGTGGCACGGTTCGTGCTGCTTGTACCTTGTAGCTCCAGGCGAGACGACGAAGGCGCAGCCTTCATGGACGTGGTCGCTCGAGCTGGGCAAACGAGTGGGTGAGCAGCAGACGCGTTGCCTTCCGCTGTCCAGCAAAAGAGCCACCGAATAAGAAGTTTGTCAGTAGACCTTTTGACCAGAAACACAGCAGCCAGCGAGTTCCTTTGTCCGCAACTTAACAACTTGCAAAAATAGTACTTCGGCTGGTAGCTTCCATAAGATGGTCGAGTTTCGAACTTTCTAGATCTAATGCACATGTCCTCGGTCTACTAGACTTTTGGATGGCTACAAGAGGTTCCTCGCTCCTTGAGAAACAACAACCTGGATTCGGTGGATGATCGGTCGGTTCCGAATTCACTTCGCAAATACCAAGCTCTTCAAACTCCCAGCCCGTTTGCCAAAATTCCCGCAACCCTCGCTCCACTCGTGCAGCCGAGCGGTAGAACAGGCTCCTCGCGATCGGGAACGACATCAAGAAGAAGCGCCGACTTTCTCAAGAGAAATACAGCAGCCGCAAGAAACTGCGCTATCGTATGATGCTCGATGATCTCCCCGGACACAACGAGTTTAGTGCAACGATGTGCTGCCTCCTCTGCGGCCGCTCAGCGATCATAAAGACGAGCACCTTGATGCATTACTGCGTCCATGTGTTTGGCACCGAGTTCTTGTCGCGCACCTCCCCGGCTGGGTCGGTACCTGTGGCTGTTTGGGTGAGTACAGTCCTGAGTGGGGCCTCGGAGTTTGTCGAAGTAGAGTCTTGTAGAACGCTTTTAGTAATATAAAAATACGTAAATTTGTTCTTGTCTTCTCTCGACCAGGGAAATTCGCAACTAAAAGAAATAGGGGGAGCGATAGCACTACGCTCCTAGGGACGACACCTCGTCCACCTCGCACACCTGGGCCTATGACCTGCCATCCGTCCTTGCAGTAGGCACCTGTCGCCCAACGAGAGTAGCATCTTCCCACCTTCAGGGGCGTCCATTGGTCCGAGCAGCTCTGCGGACCTCCACGCTTCCGGATCACGAGCGTCTAGCGCCATCTTTCCAAGGGGCGCATCCCCCTAGTGATACGGTACCACAGGAACGGTACCGGGAGTGTAGCCGCTGGGTGGTGTAGCCATCCTACGGGTCCTAGGTCGGGTCCTCATCCTAGCTTGGCTCGAGTCCACCACCGCTGGAATGGGTCCTGCAATCCCGGGTACGGGACATTCCCCCCGACTAGACGTTTGCCGTCCTCGGCGAACACGGTGTTGGAACTCGTCAGCCAAGCCCCGTAGCGATTCGACCATGTAGGCGTCGGCCGTCGTGAAGTGTTCCGGCATCGAAGCTCGACGAGCAGGAACGCTAGCGGCAGGTGAAGGTCCTTCTTCAGGCTCGTCCTCTGACGAGGCTGACTCTTCATTCCCTCCGCGATCACTCTCCTCACTAGACGCCTCTTCCTTGGGCATCACTTCGGGCCCACGTAGACGTTGCAGGCTGGCTTCCTCCGCACGGTAACGCTCGTCAGCGTTCCTCTGCACGCTGTCCAAAGCTTCTTCAATGATTCCTCGAGGAGCAATCTTGCGCAGACGACCTCCACGGTCTCCCAGGCGCCATCCATGCGTTACTAGACCGACAACGGCCACGACTCCGGTGATATTATACCCCCAAGAAGTCCATCTCTCACCGTAGTTCAGCACATTCAGGACAATCAACACCACGACCACACCTGTGCTTCCGCACAGCACAAACTCCAGTAGATCGTAGAGCATCATTGGCAGATGTATAGCCATCGAAAGCGTTAGAAGCGTTATCCAGCACAGTCCTTGCACGCCAGCATACACGCGTCTCCAAGCGTTCACGCTTCCCTCCCTCCAGGCCTGGTAGTAGCGTCTAGCTGACTCAGTAGTTTCCAGCAAAAGGTCGGGACCGTACTCTCCGAACGTGATCTGTCCCGCAACCCACCAACTTCGGTGCATTTGTCCATAGCGACCGCACTCGAGAGCGTTCCGCTCCAATACTTGAACAGGGACAGCAAAGAGAGCGCTCCACAGAGCAAAACCGTAGGCTAAACCGTTCAGCTGGCGCAAAGCAGGGTTCCGCATCACTTCCTGGTATCGCGCCGTGAAGTCAAGCCACATGCCACCGTTCAAACGAGTCACTCTCCACGCTTCAGCACCAAACGTCCAGAACACATTCCTCAGGGGCGTGGTCACAATCCAGATGAGAACCGTCCCCAAGTAAACCGGCAATAGCTCCCAGCGAGCGTATTCTACGAGCACAAAGCTCGCCCACTCGTCCATCAGTCCTTCTTGCGAGAGGTGAGACCAAAACGGAAATGGCCCCTTCGGCAACTTCCGACTCGAGCGTTCGGTCAGTTTTTCAGAGCTTATCGCACGCTGTAGTACCAAAACCAGTCACCTGGCATCATCGAAGGTATTTCCTTTCAACCATCGGGACTCGATAGTCCAATCCACCCACCAACCGTAGTTAGTAGTCAAAATCGGTCCATTTGGATCACACGCTTCACTTTCTCGGATAAGGCCTTCGCAAAGTCCCAACGAGAAAGGGGCTCTTTCTCACATTACAGTTCCTTCCACGTCGAGAACACCACCGGCAACAACGTGGCCATGGGCAAGTCCAGGCTCGAGGAGGAATACGACGGGCTGTTCAAGCGTCTCGTCAAGCGCTACGCCGCGGAGGATGAGAGGGAAGAGAGGGAGGAGGAAGACATGTCGCCCACGCAGGCTCAAGTCGCCTTCTGGTCCGAGATGAGAGAGGTGTTGAGCGTCAACGAATGTTCCACCGGGCTCGACATCCTGGACGACATTGCCGAAGCTGTCATCGACCAGACAGGGTACGCTTCGGACGCGTTCGGGGGCCCCGTTCTCGTATTGCCCAAGCCTTCGCGTCAGCGTTTCAGCAAGAGGGCTGATCTGCATCCCCGCTTCACAGGTCCTTCGCCCAAGAGTGCTTCATCCCGGGGCTCTTCCAAGACGACGTCCTCCCCTAAGTCATCTTTGTCCAAGAAGCGCAAGGAACGGTCTCGAAACTCTTCGCCTTCGTCCTCTCCGGAGCGCAAGAAGTCGTTCTTCACGGTCGAGCTCGCTGTCACCACGCCCCAAGAGATTCACGACGACCTTGAAGAGCTCTACAGCGACGCCGCGGAGAAGGGGAAGACACCGTTTCAGTTGGCGTATCCGTGGGAAGGCTCGAGTCTCTGGTACGATCCTGAAGCGTACCCCGAAGTGTACCGAGCTCATTGGCGCTGGTGGAATCATGATCGTCCCGTCTTCTGGGAATGGCAGCTTCACGCGCCTCTCAAGTCTTCAGCCGCACAGACTCGTCGTCGCAAGGCCAAGATGGAAGCGGTTACCGGGCGCATGAAGTTTCTGAGCCTCTGCATCGAGACGTGGGGGTATTATAACTTCCTCCAGCTCCTCGAGGACTGCCACGACCCCAAGCTGCTGATGTGGTGGGGTGGTCAACCGGGACGGAACCAGTCGCGAGGCCCGGGTTACCATGGCCCGATCATCGACAGTCTCGTTTCTCTCCGTCGCAGGGACAAGGCCGAGTACGAAAAGAAGATGAAGCACGCCTTGGAACCGTTCTTCCTGAACCGCGACTCCTTCTCCGACGTTCCTGATCTTCTCTACTGGACGGAGGCTTTGGACCCGGACAACATCAAGGTGGAGAATCGTCTCTCCGACGAAGCGTTGGCCCGATGCTTGATCGACATCCAGTCCGATCGCACGCCTCGTAAGGGGTGGGCCGTGGACACTCACCAAGGTACCTGGCTGTGTCTTCGCAAGAGTTCTCGCATCGTCGCGTTAGCTAAGAGCATGGTGAAGCAGCTCCAGAACGGTTCGTACAAGGTCTCCACGACAGTTCCAGCGCTCGAGTCCTCCGAGGTGGTCGGCGGCTATGATCGTTTCCGACGCAAGGGCCGTCCGACAGCTCGCGGTACGGGGCGCCTGGATCCCAAGCTTCTCGTTCCCCACTTCAAGAAGTCCAAGTCTAAGTCGGGATCCTCGCCAAAGACGCGTTCCAGCGACTTCTCGGTGGCTCCGGACGCTTCCCCGGAAACGTCCCCTCCGGTCCCCAAGGCTGCGACTCCTCCGAAGTCTCCCAGGAACGCTTCTCCCGCCGTGACGCCCAAGACCAGCCCCAAGAACGCTTCTCCTACTGCTTCAGGGAACGCCTCGCCGACCAAGTCCAAGCCGGCTTCCCCATCGTCACCCGAGGCGAAAGCGTCCACGCCGTCCAAGCCTAAGTCTCGCAGCCCTTCGCCGGCCAAGGCCGACTTCGAAGAAGCCGAGTCCCCACCCAAAGTGTCCAACCGCGACCAGAAGGCCGAAGAAACTACCCAAGTCAAGAAGGAGACGTCAGATGACTTCCTGGGCAGCAGTAGCGACGAGAGTGATTCCGAGGCAAGCGAGAACGACGACGAGCATCAGTCCGACGACGAGTCTCACGAAGACGAGGACGAGGAGAAACCCGCAGCCAAGAAGCAAAAGATCCTCGACTTGTCGGGAGATAACAGCACTTCGTAGTGTCCCGAGCTTCTAGGAACGGTAGCGTAGCGTTCCTTGCATATCCTTCATAATAATCTTTTCTCTTTTCCTTTCTGCTTTAGTCGTCTTCATTTGTTTTTCGTAGCTTCTTTCCCCCAAAATATAAACACACTGGCCCCTTTGCGTTCTCCAACACGCATACAGTTTCACATCGAGCGTTCCTCGATAGCCTTACGGTCCCCGACCGCGGACGCATCGATGAGCACGTACAGCTTCGACAGTGTGTTTTTCGACAAGAATAAACACGCACGGCCCACGACCGAGCGTTCTCCAACGTGTAGGCACGATCCTCTGACCGAGCATTATCCAAGAATGTAAACACGGTCCCCTGACCGAGCGTTCTCCAACATGTAGGCACGGTTCCTTGACCGAGCGTTCTCCAAAATATAATCAAATATAAAGCCACCACACGAGAGCCTTCTTCTCGCCCTCGTTCTTCAAGCTCGCATTGTCCGTAATAGTCACCACACAGACAATCAGCCCCCCCCCCTTCTCTCTAGAAGAGCATGTCATCCTCGTCGACAGCGACGTTGGCCTCTGCCAACCGTGCACTGCGACGCAGTTCAGGTAGACCCTTCTCCTTTCGTCGAGCGTTATCGAATGCCTGCAGAAGCGTTCGATAGTTAGGAAGAAGCGTAGCAGCAGGCCTCCAGCTCACTTCGTAGGTAGCCAACAGTACTAAGTACTGCGTGACACCGTTCTCCTTCCGTCGAGCCAGGATGTCGACAACCGGGTTGCTCGTCCCAGAGACAGCCGTCTCTTCACCACCGATTACCAACCGTTCCACGTAGCTGGTCGAAGGTAGGTCGGCCTCCTCAAGAGGTCCTTCATCATCAACACCAGGACGGGACGTCACACCCTCAGGCACCTCCGTCGGGTACGGTCGACTCCAGCGTCCTCGAAAACGCTTCAAACGGTTCACGTTGATGGTCACCACCCGGTTCGGGTGCGAAGGATCGCCACCCGGTACGCGTTCTCGCCCACCGTTCCTACAACGCGGTAGGGACCGTGCCAGAGAATGCTAACTTCTTGGTGGTACGCTCGCCTCTGCGAGCTCGGAAGTATTGGTAGACCCACACCGGGTCTCCTTCTTCGAACTTCACCTCCACCTGCTCCTCAAGGCGAGCAGCGTGCCGGTCCTGCGCCTTCAGCAGCTGACGCTCCACCATCCTTCTGGTGTCCCTCAGCGACAGGTACAAACGCCGTCGGTAGGCGGCCACTTCGTTGCTCTTCCACTTGTTATCCGTGTTTAGGAACGCTAGGTCTAGCGGTAACACGGGATCTCGACCGTACAGCGAGAAGAACGGCGAGTCCTTTAACGCTTCGTGATAAGAAGTACGATAAGCGAACAGTACGCGCGGCAGATACAGATCCCAGTCGGTCTGGGCCTCATTCACGAACATCTTCAGCATGCCAATAAGCGTTCCGTTGAACCGCTCTACCAATCCCTGAGTTTGCGGGTGGTAGGCGGCTCCGAACAGCTTCTTAATGCCAAGCGTTTCGTAAAACGAGCGCGCCAGCTCCGAAATAAAGTTGGATCCTTGGTCGCTAAGCAACCTCTCGGGCACCCGTGCCGCGAGATAACTTCATTCACCATCGTCTCGACGAAGGTGATCGTGTCCAAGGCTTCGATCGCGAACGCCTCCACCCAGCGGGTGAAGTAGTCGGCAAAGACTAGAATAAACTTCTTGCCCCGAGGCGTCGTAACCAGGGGTCCGATAGCGTCCACGACCAGCAACGAGAACGGTCCAGACAGGTCGTGCACCGGCATCCTTTGCATCAGACCGTTCCGCCAGGGACGGTAGCCCTTGCCGCTGCCGCAGATCGTGCACTCGCGCACGTACTCCGCCACATCCTGCTTCCAGCCATGCCAGAACGCATGCTTGCGGACCTTGTCCAGCGTCTTCGTCACTCCGACGTGGGCTGCCAATACGTCCGTGTGGCAGTGGTGCAGAACGGTTGAGATGAACGGTAACGGGATCACTGGCACCTCAATAGAACTAGCAGGTCCCGCCCGGGCCTTCAAGTAGACCTTCCTCATCAGCACGCCGTTCTTGACGGCATAGTTAGGAGCCATCAACAACGTCCGCGCCCGGAGCTGGGGATCAAAGGCGAGAGCCCCATCCTGGAGATACGCGATCATCGCCAAGATCCACGGCGTCCGTTTCTGCTCGTCCAGGCACCGTTCCTGTTGCAGGCCGAACAAGTCCACTGGGGACACCAACAGTTGATCGTCGGGGTCAGGAGGAGCAGCGTTACGACGAGCTGACTCCCCGACCGGAATGGAACCACGCTCTCCAGCTTCACTGTCTCCCGTCCCATCCACCGTTCCGTCTTCAGGAACGGTTCTCCGCGTAGTATCGTCTCCTGGCACAGCAGTCCCCCCGACTTCGTCGGGACCATCCACCACAGGATCGGCCGCGTTAAGCAGATCCGCCATCGAAACGGCGTTAATAGTCACCGCATGTAGACGCGAGAGTCCATCCACGTGGCCCATAGCCGTTCCAGGCTTGTGGAACACCTTAAATCGTAGCTGGGAGAGTTCCATCGCCCACCGTGCCAATTTAGCGTTACTGGTACGGTTTCTCTCGTCAAAGACCCACGTCAACGCTTTGTGGTCCGTGTACAGGTCGAACTCACGCCGATCGAGGTAGCAACGGAACTTCCGCGTAGCCCAAACAATGCCCCAGCACTCAATCTCCGAGGTGCCGTTCTGTTTGTTGACCCAGTTCTTTTCGGATCCAACTAGCAACTTGCTAGCGTAGGCTACCACGCGTTCCCTTCCTTCCACGGTCTGCATAAGACACGCCCCGATCGCCAACGTGGAGGAGTCCACGTACAGTTTAAAACGCTTCGAGAAATCCGGGTACACCAGGATAGGCGGCTTCACGAGCCTCCGTTTCAGCTGTCGGAACGCCGACTCGCAGTCCTCCGACCACTTGAACGGTACTCCCTTCCCCTTCAACCGTTCTATGGGCGCCGTGATAGCGGCGTAGCCCGGTATATAGCGACGGAAGTAGCTCGTAAGTGTGGTGGAGCGGATCTGGCCAAAATCTGGTTGAGGCCGATCGCGATCGCCACTTGCGCCCAGACACCGACTAACGGAGGGGGTCCCCCGATGATCCGTGATCTTGCTGCGTGTAGTGTTCACCTTGTGTACCCGTCGGTAGGCGGGTTACGCTCTTCCAGGTGACTTCTGAAGATGTCTTGGGACGAGAAGAATGTCTTGGGTGACGTAGGGGGTGTGAGATAGCGTGTGAATACTTCACTCTACCTCGGAGGGGTTGATCCGGGTCACAGGCGAGTTCTCGAGCCTTGATCCGGTCACCTGGTCTTCGATCCAGGTCTTCCAAAGGTCCAATGTTGGGGATCTGATCCCTTCCTTTACGATGCTTGCCGCTTCCTATAGCGGGTGTCTTGATGGGTTGAGAGTCGACGAGATCGTCAGGCCAAGCAGCCAATTCCTTCCGATCCGTAGTTCGCACGTAAAGGATAGATCACTAGATAGAGTAAAACTGGCCAATGTATTATCCAGAATTAACCTCTATGCTAGATCTCTTCTCCTTACCTTCTTGATGCCGGGGGGCCAATGTAATTCCCAGTTCCGGTCTTGAACGAAGGCACTTGTGATGTCCAGAGCAAATTCGATTCTGTTTATGGTTATTCCTATGTCTACTAGCCCCATCCTCATCTGCTATCCTACGATTACCTGACATCCGGCTACACAGCTGCCCTTCCGATCTTCGATCTTGATCTCACCTAACCCCTGATCGCGATCTCGATCTGCCGATCTGGCGATCAGGCGATCTGGCGATCTGGCGATCTGGCGATCAGGCGATCTGGCGATCAGCCGATCTCGATCAACCATCTCGGTCATCGATATTGGTCCACCGTCTTGAACAATGATCCCGATCAGCAGCCTTCATACTTGATCTCGCGTGCCTGCGTCGTCGACATTCCAGGTCTTGAGCTTCCCAGACTTGATCACCACTCCCCACGCGACTAACACTGCCATCAGGTCCCCTCGGCAGCATCTCACGGTTATGTTGTCACCGGCCCACCATAGATCACACCGATCCCGACCCTCTGCCGCCTTGATCTCCTTCTCATGCGACCTCAGGCAAGGCGCCCTTTTCTCCTCCGACCCTGAGCCGCCACGCGGGACCGCACGACGGGTTCTCCAATCACTTAGTCTCACTTGACCAAGACGCCATCCATTCATCGCTGGCGAGATCCAGACGAACATCGATCTGGATCCATTCGTCAGCCATCGTTCGCGCAATCTGGGGTCATCAACTGACATCTTGCTTCGCCAGAGGTCCCTGTCGCTTGATCCGACTCTCTCTGGGCCTGACGTTGCCTTTTCTCGGATTTCTTATTCGCGCTTCACCACATCCGCCCCCAGCCTGCAAGTTGGTCCGTCTCGGTCTACTTCAGGTCTCATTCTCCAATCTTCAGCCCAAGGCACAAGTCACCCCGACAACACTTCGACCACCATCAACTGATCCCTTCCAGTCTCCATGAGTCAGCAAGGAAGTGATCTTGGGAGCGATTATCTGCCTACACCTCCCGATTCCCCAAGATCTCCTGACGGTCCGCCATCTCCCCACTCCGACATCTCGCGACGTTCGTCGGGTCCGACTCCAGACCACGCACGCCCGCTCTCATCCGATGAGGCTGGGCCGATGCCGGGCAGTCCAGGGTGGGATCGCCTGGTGCGCGAACGTGATCAACTAAGTCGTGAAGCCATGGAACTTCGGGCGCATGTCGACGCCATGTAGCGGTTCCGGGCAGACCAGCAGGGCGAGATTGCGCGTCTGGAGCGCGAGATCGCTGATCTCGCGGAGGAAGCCTCTGATCTCGATGGATTGCGTATGCAGGTTCACCAGCTCCGATCGGAACGCGACGAGTTCGCGCGGCGTCTCAACTCTGCCCAGGCAGACCTAGATCGAGCTACAGAGGACAGGGATCGTCTGACCGAAGAGGTGGAACAAGCCACCAACGAGATCCAGGATCTCCAGGCGGAAGCCCGGATCCATGCTTGCGATCTGGCTGAGGCGAAGCAAGACTCCATCACTGCCAAGGCCAGCTACAACCGGATCTCGGCTGATCTTGCACATCTCCAACTGGATTCCAGCCCCACGCCTTCGACAGGGGCTCCACCCGATTGGCCCTGGCTGAGCGAGATCGAGCCTTGGCGGACTCCGCCCGAGCGATCGCTTCCTGACCAGTATCGCTGGTGAACGTGACCCAGCCACCGATCAACTCGCCCACGCTAACTCCGAACTGAACCGAGTCACTTCGGAGCGGGATCGCCTACTCGTGGAACGAGACCAAGCGTTCGCAGATCGTGACAGAGCACAGGCGGATCTCAGCGCCGAGCGACAACGATCCACTCGTCTAGGTGCGCATATAGTCTAGATCCCCATCCACCTGACCATGATCACTCATATTCTGTTTGTCGTAGAGGATGATCTGATCGGTACCCATGCCGAAGTGCAGGAGTTAGAAGCGAGTCTTCAGGCATTGCAGGAGAACTACGATCAGGCAGAAGGTGACGTAATGGCGACCACCAACGTCCTGACCGAAATGGTGTCTCGGCTCCGCGCTGCTCAAGATGAACGGGGGGTCAAACGTGCTCTCAGTCCGCCCCCATCTCCTGCTACATCGCCCCCGCACAAGACCTCGCGGACGGAGCCTCCCCCGGCCGATCACGACGCGGCCCCACCTGATGTTCCCGCTGGAGACCAACCCGGTGGCCAGGCCCAGGCGACCGAGCTCGAAGAAAAGCACGAGGAAAGCCCAGACCCCTTCGATCTGGGTCCTGAACCCGCGATCCCGACTGGGCCGGATGCGGAGGAAGCAGATCGCACCCAGGCCACCTCGCAAGTGACCGTGGAAGCACCTTCCCCGAAGAAGGGTGGCTCGGATCGGTCCAAACGTAAACCCGATCCAGAGCATGACGATGACGCGGAGGATTCTGGCGCTGGATCCGACGACGCTCTTCGGGCTACGATACTCCGATCGCTGTCGTGGCACCGCCGGCATGGAAATCCTCCTCCAGCATCCGGCGATCAAGGGGGGCCTGCTCCATCGACGCCTCCGGCGCAGCCGACACCTCCGGGCGGCAGTTCCCCACAGACTCCGATCATTTCTCCTCAGGGGTCCCCGAGGGGTCGTCCAGCTGGCGGGAGCCCTCCCGGTGGGGGATCTCCGGGTGGCGGCTCTCCCGGCGGCTCGCCACGCCCCCAGCTGCACCCTCCACTGTTCGCGATCAGCTCGTCTATTCCCGGGTATGCGAACGTCCGGCAGTTTGCGGCTGGTGATGTCTTCCCGTGGGATCCGATGTTCGTCGGAACTTTGGCGATCGTCGGTATGATCCTCTCCACATTGTCCAAGAGGCTGCTGCTACCTCCCGGATTCCTCTACCCCGCGAGATCACCGGCTAATCGCCCTTCCCGAGCCGGGGTCGGTTGGTTGGCTAGCCTGATCACTGGGCCCAACGTGCAGGCCCTACTTGCTACCCGACCTTGGGAGGTGCTCCGCAACCGACCGGCCCCCCTCACCTTCGATCTCGGTCTACATCGTCGTGCTGGAACCATGCTGGGGCAGATCGCGGATGCCTACGCCGCCTTCGAGTCAGATCACCTGCAGGCCTACTGGGAATCGACCCATTATCTCGAGATCACGAAGGCGATGTATGAAGCTGATCCTGATCTCCGTCGGTATTACCTCGAGCGTCGGCAACGGCGTAGCCGTACCGGAGAACGTTGGAGGCTGCTGTTGGGACGATTCCTGCCCATGATGAGGGCGATGTGGGCGGACATCGATCTTCTGCTCGATACCTACTTCCTGCACTTCCCTACTATCCGTGATCGGGTATACTGGTACCCCGGATCGGCCTCCCGAATGGCTAACCTGGCCCAGCCGACTCTGAACCGACCGGAGCCCACCGATCTGATCTCTGCGTTGGCAGAATGCGATCAGGAGGACCCTTGGCGCAACCATTACCGCGATCGGCCGGCAGATCACCCGTCCCGGCAGATCCCACGGCTCGAAAACAAGTTTAACCCGCCTGCTCCACCTACACCTCCTGGGACTCCCTGATCCCGCGATCTCGACCAGTCCGGAGGTGATCAGCTGAGCCCGGAGTCGGTCAGCACGCTTACATATCCTCTATCACGATCCGGTACTTCGCCACGCGATCCTGACTCCAGCCTAGCCTCTTTTCAATTCCACGTAATCTTTCCAGCTTCAAAAACCAGCGTTCTTCTCCATACTTACTCCACAGTTTCGATCCCACTTAGCATCTTCGAAATCTCCACACTTTCCATCCAATCACTCCGGTTTCACATGCATATACAAGAAAAATATAAAATCTCCACGAAAAATATAAAATCTCCACATCCGATCCAGATAGACATCCAGATCAGCATCCGCGATCTCGGCGTTGTGACCCGGTTACGTCGCCTTCTCTGCGTCTACACCTCTTCGTGCGACTGCATCACGCCAAACCGATTTCGGTTAGCATGATCACGTAGGAACGCGCTCAGTATGGCTCCACAGTTAAGATCAGCTTCGTCGACCCAAGTTGGTTCATCATAACCGACCCAGTGCACCAGGAATTCACGATAGATCCGGCCGTAGCGAGTCCGTTTCCCACTTCGCATGTCCGAGATCCGTTCGACCTCGTACTCGTCGGCATCCAGATCTGGGACCCAACTGTCCTCCGGAAGGAGGATCTCATCGAAATCTAGCCGATCTGCTTCATCCACAGTCAACTCGACCCGCGGTCGATCCGGAAAATTCCGCACCAGCTTTAGCTTAGAAACATGGACCACTGGAAAGATATGGTAATCAGATCCCGCGATCTCCAGCTTGATCGTGAATTCGTTGAGCTTCTCTGCAACACGGAACGGGCCGTGCCAAAGGTGAGCGAGTTTACGTGCATACCCTTCCTTCACACGATCTAGGTATAGCCAAACTCGTGATCCAGCTTCGATCTGATGCGGATCGACATCCTCATTGTGCCGATCGGCTCGATCTGCAATCGCCTCTCGTAGTCTAGCGTTGACCTGCTCTCGCGACTGCTGGTAGTATCTCTGAACCCGATACCTCCACCGTCTTGGATCGCGATCGTGGCGTCTGGTCGATCCGATCGGGATCGTTGCCTCCAACGTCGATCTCGGATCCCATCCATGTACCAGGTAATGAGGGTATCTCCCGAACCCGATCGTGAGCCGTATTAATGGCGAACGTCAGTCTCTCCGCGTATTCATCCCAGTCCTTCTGATCGAGATCTTGAACATACATCTTGATCGCCCTAGTCGCCGTTTGCACCATCCGTTCCGCAGTCCCGTTGGCTTGCGGCCGGTAGGCCATCGTCGCCCGTTGTCGCTGCCCCAGGATCTTATTGAACGATCTGAAGAAGTCGGACATGAAACCCGGTTCTCGATCGTGCCTGATCATCTCGCTAGCACCAAATCTGCGGAACACGCATTCTTCATAAGATTCCGCGACGGTCTGGGCCGATCGGGAGGAACTGGCCTTTGCGATCACATATCCCGTGAACAGATCGACCCAGATCAGTAGTTCGGTGTTGCCTTTGTTGGATCTGGGCAGAGAAGGTATGTGATCCATTGCTATGATCTGGAATGGGTATGTCGCCTGCAGATTCCCCGGCGACTCGCCCCGGATCGTGGGTCTCCCCTTCCCGGTCTCACAATCTACACACTCGCCTACGTATCGCTGCACGCTCCGATATAATCCCCTCCAGTGGAAATGATCTCGGATCCGCTGATAAGTGCGTCCGATCCCCTGATGTCCTCCTTCCAGAGTCGTATGATAGTGGTGGAGGACATCCTGCTGTAGCGTTTCTGGAACTACAAGTCTCATCAGGCGATCGCGATCACCTCTTGATCTCGGCCCTGGTGGGCAGTAAAACAACAGATCTTGTTCATCTACCTCGTACTCGGAGGCGATCTTGGCGTAGGATCCGGATTCGGCTCGAGTAAGATCCGCGATCTGCCCAGCCAGGTACTTCTTTAGTCCTGCGATCCAGACCTCCTCGTCCTGGGCTCGCCTGATCCGATCAACCCGCATCTCCCGGATCAGTTCCTCTCGCAAGACAGCGGCGCCAGGTCGCGCTCAGGCTGCACGCGTGGCTACTGCCGACACTTGCACAGATCGATCTTCAACTCGAGGGATCAACACCTCATTAAGCCGATTCAGGGTGATCAGATCGCATCGATCTGTCTCATCGTGGACTTCGATCCCGCTTCCTCGCTGCAGCGCGGCACTCGCCAAGCTATCTTGCGCTCCCATTCCAGTCTCTCTTCACATGGACCAGCTCGTGATCTCCCCAATTCCGCAAGTGATCTAGCACCTTCTGTTTCAGTAGCGTCAATACTGGCGCCTTGCAGTCGATCTCGCCCCGGACTTGTCGGATTACCAGATTCGAATCGCCACAAACGACCAAACGGCGGCGTTCTAACTGTGCGATCATGCCAAGACCTAGCAAGAGTCCACGGTATTCCGCTTCATTGACAGTGAGGCTTTCAGCATAATCCGATCTAGCCTTGATCACCTTCCACTCTGGTAAACTCCACACGATCGCGCTGAAAGCGCCTCCTCCTCGTTTCACGCGTGCCGATCCGTCGAAACTTATAACCCACAACTCCTCATCTGGGTCTACAGTGGGGATCGGCATCTGGATCCGACGTTTTGGCTCCTTTCGCGGCGCGATCGCGATCAGAGCTTCGTCGATCTCCGATCGGGGCGTTATGTTAGCTGCGATCGCCCCAGTATTTCATCCTCCCCTTCGTACACTTCTGTGATCTCGAGTGTCCACGGGGACAGAAGAGCAGACCATTGTCCCAGACGTCCTTGGAGGCCGGCAGACTTGAACAGCCAGGCAAGCGTCGAGTGTCGGGTTAGGACCTTGATCCGACGTCCCACCAACAAGGTGTAGTGTAGATCCAAGATCCGAAGTAGAGCTAACACCTCCTTTTCGGCAACATTATAATTCAGCTCGTTGGTCTTCAAGGTTCGGCTGGCAAACGCGACCGGGTGGTAGATCTGGTCGTGTTCCTGCATTAGTGCGGCGGAAATCGCCCAGTCACTAGCGTACACGATCACCACGGGTAACTTCGTCGTGTCGAAGTGGCGAAGGATCGGGGTCGACGCGATCTTGGTCTTCAAGGCTGTAAACGCCCTGTATGCCCTACCCCACCTCTCGTCACCAGTCTTTAGGCCCAGGTTGGTTCCGATCTCGCTTGAACAGGGTGAAGACATCGCCCCAAGTCAGGATCCGTTGTACTATCGCTTCTTTGAGTCGGGATATCTAGCGATCTATCCCGATCCGACTTAAGCGCGACGGGATCTTGAGTGATCAGGTCCATGCTATCCATGATCTTTCGTAGATCTGGTCGCTTCTTCAGTTCTGCGAACTCCACCTCACGTAGTTCATATAGGACCGATGCATACATCGCATAATCCTCGATGAACCGACTATAGTAATTCAAACTTCCAAGGAACGATTGCATGGATCGGAGTGATCCAGGGAATGGTAGATCCGTCAGAGACTTCAGGTCCTTCGGGTTTGCCTCCAATCCATCGATCGACACTTTGTGTCCGAGATATTCCACCTTATCCATGCCCCAGAAGCTCTTTGCCACACTGATCGAGAGATTCCACTTATCGCAGGCCTCCAATAGGCCTTCCACCCGATCGCACATTTGATCCCATGATCCAGCCGTGATCAAGATATCGTCGATGTATGATCTCCGACCTAGCACCGACGGACGACCGGGATCTTCCGGGATCCCTGATTCGAACACATCCGCAGAGCCTTCCACATCTCCAGACTGGGAGATCTTCAGAAATCCATATAGGGCATTGTCCACAAGGCGTTGATAGATCTGAGGAGCGTTCTTCAGCCCGAACGGCATGCGATTCCACTCGAAAAGGCCAAATGGAGTGATGAAAGCCGAGATCGCGCGAGCTCGATCGGTCATTGATACGACCCAGAATCCACTCGCCATGTCTAATGAACAATACCACAGAACCTTGTCAAGATCTTCTAACAGGTCATTGATCAAAGGCATCGGGTAGATCATCAGCCTTGTGAGACCGTTCACCAGCCGATAATCGATACATAGTCGGATGTCTACACCGTTCTTCTTGATGATCACCACGATCGGAGATGCCCATGGCGATGTCGATGGCCGAATGATCTTGGCAGCTAGGAGTCCTTTGATAAGATCCGATACTTTCTCGCGAAACTGTGGCGCCACCTTTCGGACTCGTTGTGCGATCGGCTTTGCATCACCCACGTCGATATCGCATATAACACCCTTGGCCGCTGGAGGAAGTGCGTTTCCCTTTCCGATCAGGAGATGTCGCTTCTTCCAAATAATCTGTCGAAGTTTCTCGATCTCCTCCGGGGTAGCCGATCCCGGATTCCCTACTTGCAAATCTTCAATCCTGACTTCTTCGGTGGTGGAGATCTGGATCTCTGGTACTACTGCGAGATTATCGGCTAGATCTTCGGTCGAAAAATCACCACTTTCGTGTAAGTGGGTCTGATTAGCGTTCTCGATCCCTTCAGGAGATGTCGGATCCGGTTCATCCGTTGATTGATCACGCAGCCTATCGTCCTTGGCTGTCAAGATCGGGGTGTCTTTAACCCTGGGGACGGCATCGGCGTCGGATTCATGTTTGATCTCGATTTGAAAATCTGGTTTTTCTGTTTTTTCCTCGATCTCTTCTTCGCATGTCCGATCTGTCTGATCTGGGGGCTGATCTGGCAAGCTCTCATTCGTCTCAGTCTCACCGCCCCCAGCTTCGCCACTCGGGGTCTTGTCGGAACTGATCGTGATCGGTGGGGTATCCATGGGATCCGGTTGGGGATCGATGAATGCGACCTTGACTTCGGCTGTATCGGTTGGTGATCGCGGTTCCGGTGTCGATATTGGTGCAGGATCAGGGTCGGTCCTGGTTGCCCCACCTCGGCGGAGTATGGATCGCGGCGTAACGTAGGTCGGCCGTTCGACCGACGGTAAGGGGATCTCCACGGATTCCTGAGGTTCTGGTCTTGCGTCCACAGTCGCTTCTAGAGCTAGATTCTGCCACTCCATGTAACGTCGGGATCCGATCGACACAAACCCGGGGAATCGAGGCACTTTTTCCTGATCAAGTACCATTCCAACATGTAATCTGTGATCCAGTCGTAAAATCTTCTCGCTCAAATTCGTGATCACTAAGTACCGAGTTCGGCCGGGTCCATTCACCACTGTAGGTACCCATTGGTCGCCTCTGGTCACCCACAATTTTTCTGTCGCCGATAATTTCACTCTCGATGCGATCTCTTCAGATCCCCCAACTGGGATATGTAGATCTTCCTCCAATTTTACCGATCTTACCTTCTCCTGTATAATCTCTTGCGACCACTAAGTGGGATCCCTACTTCATTAGGTAAGCACATCGATCCCTTCGCCAGATCCATCCGGACTCCAGCCGGGATCATGAAATCCATACCCAGGATCGCATCTTGCCCGGATAGATCCCCGATCCAAATATCGAAAAAGTAGACCAAGTATCCCGCAAGCGTGATCTTGATCCTCGTTCTTCCCTCGGTGGTGTACACATTATCACCGATCCCAACACACTCCTGTCTCTGACTAGTGTCAAAGTGGCACCCAACCTTACGAGCAAAGGCGGTATCCAAGATGGATACCTCGGCGCCAGTGTCCAGGAGCAAGATCGCTCTTTCGTGATTGATCTTGCCTGAGATCTTGGCTTGGCGGAACCATTTTCCGGGTGCGTGGTATTTCCAATACCCCCTGGACTCTCCTTCCTTGAGATCCAGAGCCACTTCCGCACCAGATCGAGAGAACTCATCGATCCGGGGAAGACTCGCGATCTTAGCAGTATACGAATGCAACTTACATGTATTACCGCGCAGATCCGAATTCTCCCTATCTTGATCTCTCGATTTCTTGTTCACATATGCATAGATGCAGTACTCAGAACGCTCGGCTCGTACCGGTTTCCAAACCGGCGAGCGTCCTAGTTTAACATCTTTTCCACCTTCTCGGGAACAATCCGGCATGTCGGGTCGGGTCGTACCACTTGCGGATCTGGTTGTAGAATTCTTCCATGGGGCATTCTCCAGCTTCATGGATCTCCCCACAACCACGGCAGGTATACAGACAGCGATCCGTTGGGTGACCCCTCTTCCCGCACTTTTCACAAGTTAGACGTCTCAAGCAGTCCAGATCCGTATGCTTCCGCGATCCACAGTGTGAACAGCGACCTCGATCGTGGTCTGACGTACCCCTGCGATCCGCGATCCGGCCTCGATCTTGCGCGTTCGTGTGCGATCGCGACTGATCCTGTTGGTGGGGAACGCCCCCAGTGCCGATCTGCTTGTCTTCCGACGCGGCAAGATATATCCTCCGGAGATCGCCTTCAGAATCGGATCCGTCCGATCCGGATACTTCCTCTGATTCCGAGCTCGGATCTTGGGCTTGGATCGCCCGTACCACCGCTCGGGTGGGTGCCGCCGGGGCACTGGCCGGTGCCTTTTGTCTGTACTTCGATCCGAACGCAGATTTACGTTGTCTGCTTTTCGCCCGTTCCCGGGCACGAAGTACCTCCTCCAGTTCATCGACGTCGCTCAGTCGGAGTAGGGTCAGCCGATCAGCTAACTCCGGATCTCCCAATGTCTCGATGTAGTGGTCTACATGTTCCCGGCGGGCCTTAGGGTTCCCATCCTTGATCTTCAGTCTAGCACGTAAAGCCGCCACGTTGAGCCGGTAGAGGTAATCAAGGGGAGTTTCTTCCGATCGCTTGCGAGCGTGATAGTATTGCCACGCGACCGACATACCCAACCCACAATACTGGGTCTGGAAACTGTCCAGCAGATCCGCCCACTTGGTTTTCGTCGTTCGACTGAGCTGCCTGTACCAGTTCTTTGCCGGTCCCACCATCAGATCTGCAAATGTGAGGCATTTTTCTTCTTCCGTAGCCTGATCGCGCTGAAATGCTGACTTGACTTTACTGATCCAGGCCCGAGCGCGATCTTCGTCCAGATCTTTACCCACAAAATCTTTCAGATCCGAGATCGCTGAGATCCGGACCCGCTGGATCATTGACGATCCTCCTTGACCGATCGCCGCGGATGCGATCGCTGCTCGGCTCGACGTCTGTCCACCGGAACTTGGTATGCCCATGTCGTCTGGATCGTATTCCCATGCATCCGGATCCGAGGCCGTAACGGACTCCATTTCAACATCCAACTCCCCTTTGATCGGCGATCGGGGTGTCGCAAGATTCCGTTCTTTTAAGAAACGATCCATCGCCATTTGAAAGTAGTCGTCCAGCTTGTTGCTCGATCCCGTGGAATTAGTCGTCGGCGCGGTCTGGTCTGTCCGGGTCCGGCGATTTTCTTGCTGATCAGGTGTCTTAGCCTCCAGTTTCGTGGCCATCGATCGTGTATCTTGTTTCTTCATACGCGATTTCAGGAATTTGGCACCGGAGGGGCCTAACGACATGCGTTGCAGCCTTCTCGGGCTGTCGGAATCTGGTTCCGAGGTCGCTGACGCGTAGCATGACGATCCAGTCTGATAACCTAGATCGGGCGTCAGTGGGCGTTCGCCGACCAAGACTTTGAGAGAGTTGAATAGGTCATGGGTTGCATACTGAATCGCTTCCAGTTCCAGGTCAAATAGAGAGTTTGGGTCGAATTCTCCAGCCACTAAACCAGCCTCTTGGAGCAGATCAAGTAGAATCTTCACCGCGTTCAGGCGGTCCGAGCTAGTCCGGGGTTTCGACACTGGGCCGGTGAGGTTACCGATCTGGCGAACTTGTATGATCGTAAGAACGGGGTCGTTAAGCAAGGTCTCGCTTAGCATCTTCCTGTAATAGGCCTGCTCGATCGCGTCCTTGGTAATCGTCGATCCCGGGCTGATCATGTCTTCTGGCTCTGAGTCTGGAGCTTTCAATTTCGTCCGGGTGCTCTTGATCTTCTTGTTCTTGGTCGATCTTGAGGCAACAGTGGACTTGGTGAGCAGATTAGGTTTCAGCTTTGCTGATTCCTTATCGCTCGTGTGCGGATCTCGATTCTCATCGAGATCCGCGGTGGCCCTCGAAGGGGCCTTGGGAGGAATTCGAGGTTTTTCTTCAAGATCTGGATTGCGATCCAGGTCTGCCTCGTGCCTGTCAGTAGAGATCCTCCCAGAACTCTGCTGATCTGTGGATCTTTCCGTTTTCAGTGGTGCCTCCGCCGATCCAACATTCGTAGGCACTTCTTCCCCTTGTTAATCCTTAATCTTGACATCTTCTTGGGACTCACGGTGATATCCGAAGTCACCAGAAGATCCGGGCACGCGCACCATTGTGGTGGAGCGGATCTGGCCAAAATCTGGTTGAGGCCGATCGCGATCGCCACTTGCGCCCAGACACCGACTAACGGAGGGGGTCCCCCGATGATCCGTGATCTTGCTGCGTGTAGTGTTCACCTTGTGTACCCGTCGGTAGGCGGGTTACGCTCTTCCAGGTGACTTCTGAAGATGTCTTGGGACGAGAAGAATGTCTTGGGTGACGTAGGGGGTGTGAGATAGCGTGGGAATACTTCACTCTACCTCGGAGGGGTTGATCCGGGTCACAGGCGAGTTCTCGAGCCTTGATCCGGTCACCTGGTCTTCGATCCAGGTCTTCCAAAGGTCCAATGTTGGGGATCTGATCCCTTCCTTTACGATGCTTGCCGCTTCCTATAGCGGGTGTCTTGATGGGTTGAGAGTCGACGAGATCGTCAGGCCAAGCAGCCAATTCCTTCCGATCCGTAGTTCGCACGTAAAGGATAGATCACTAGATAGGGTAAAACTGGCCAATGTATTATCCAGAATTAACCTCTATGCTAGATCTCTTCTCCTTACCTTCTTGATGCCGGGGGGCCAATGTAATTCCCAGTTCCGGTCTTGAACGAAGGCACTTGTGATGTCCAGAGCAAATTCGATTCTGTTTATGGTTATTCCTATGTCTACTAGCCCCATCCTCATCTGCTATCCTACGATTACCTGACATCCGGCTACACAGCTGCCCTTCCGATCTTCGATCTTGATCTCACCTAACCCCTGATCGCGATCTCGATCTGCCGATCTGGCGATCAGCCGATCAGCCGATCTGTCGATCTGGCGATCAGATGATCAGCCGATCTGGCGATCAGCCGATCTCGATCAACCATCTCGGTCATCGATCTTGGTCCACCGTCTTGAACAATGATCCCGATCAGCAGCCTTCATACTTGATCTCGCGTGCCTGCGTCGTCGACATTCCAGGTCTTGAGCTTCCCAGACTTGATCACCACTCCCCACGCGACTAACACTGCCATCAGGTCCCCTCGGCAGCATCTCACGGTTATGTTGTCACCGGCCCACCATAGATCACACCGATCCCGACCCTCTGCCGCCTTGATCTCCTTCTCATGCGACCTCAGGCAAGGCGCCCTTTTCTCCTCCGACCCTGAGCCGCCACGCGGGACCGCACGACGGGTTCTCCAATCACTTAGTCTCACTTGACCAAGACGCCATCCATTCATCGCTGGCGAGATCCAGACGAACATCGATCTGGATCCATTCGTCAGCCATCGTTCGCGCAATCTGGGGTCATCAACTGACATCTTGCTTCGCCAGAGGCCCCTGTCGCTTGATCCGACTCTCTTAGGGCCTGACGTTGCCTTTTCCCGGATTTCTTATTCGCGCTTCACCACATAAGCCCCAGGAACGCTCGCACGGTATGAAGGTCGTGTGGGCTCTTCAAAGTCATCACTGACTTCACCTTCTCAGGGTTCGGCAGGATGCCGGACGGCGTTACAATATGACCCAAGAACGCTACCTGGTCACGCCCCCACTTGCACTTCTTCATCTTCAATTTGAAGCCGGCCGCTCGGAAGCGTTCCAACACCTGCTTCAACCTTACCAGGTGCGTCGGGAAGTCCTCGCTGAAGACAACGCAGTCGTCCAAGTACACAAGGCACGTCCTCCACTTGAGGTCCACGAGCACGTTCTCCATGAGTCTCTCGAAGGCAGGCACAGCGTTACATAGGCCAAAAGGCATAACTAACCACTCGAATAAACCGTACTTGCACGTGAACGCCGTTTTCTCGATGCTCCCCACGGCCATAGGCACGTTCCAGTAACCGGACGCGATATCCATTGTCGAGAAGAGCTTAGCGTTCCCAGGACATCTAGAATGTCATCGATAAGGGGCATAGGGTAACAGTCCTTGATGGTGACAGCGTTCAGGCGCCTATAGTCGATGCAGAAGCGTATCCCGCCGTCAGGTTTGCGTATCATCAGGACAGGACTCGCCCACGGACTCGTGGACGGTCGGATGATCCCCAAGTCGAGGTATTGTTGGATCTCCGCCTCCATGACATCCCCTTCCGCTCTCGACACTCGGTACGGTCTTTGCTTGATAGGAGCGTTCTCTCCAGTGTCGATCGAGAACTCTAATAGATCCGTTCTGCCAGGCTTCATCGAAGTCTCCACAAACATGTCAGAGAAGGACTCGAGCAGCTCCGAGAACAGCCCCTGGTGCTCGGGCGATAGTTTGGAGTCCGTGAAATCCACCTTGAACTCCTTCTTCAGCTCCTCATTCAACTCAGGCATGGGATCTATGGACGTTCCAGGTAGCGACTCAACCGCGCCGATGATCGAACTTACCCAGTCCGATCCACGCTTCGAAGCGTTCTCTGCATCCTCGAAAGTGAAGGCTGACTCCGGAACGACCGTGGCGGCCGCGATAAGCGTTCCTTTCTTGATGATCACGTCTTCAGTGGAAGCGTTACAGACCTCCACCACCACCTTGCCTTCGTTCACCGTGCACAAGGTCCGAGCTACCTTCACAGTTTCATCCAGGTCCACGTAACCCTCGACTAGCACAGTAGTGTTATCGGCCGCCTCTCCCTGCACATCCGAGACCACTAACGCCTGGCCTCCCGGGCATAGTCGAACGGTCGAGTTGATTCGGGCCGTGTACATCTCCTCCACACGAGGCGATCCGATGGGGAACACTTCCTTAGTGTCCTTGAGAGTCACGGTGCTAGCGTCTAAATCCACGACAGCCCGGTACGCTTTGAGCGTGTCCGTCCCCAATATGACGTCCACATGCAGCTTGTCGACAACCACGAACGGTCTTGTCATCTCACGGGACCCAAGTCGCATGGGTAGATCGACCATCCCGCGTACTCGCAGCGAGTGACCCGAAACACCCTTCAATCCTTGCGGGTACGGGGACATCGGAGCGTCCGCCCTTCCCAACCGTTTCAGCACACGGTAGTCGATCAAACTCGCGACAGCACCGGAGTCGATCAGCATAGCTGTCGGCAGGCAGTCAATGTAACCCACAGAGAGAGCCTCCACCCCTCCGACGGAGCCGATGATTCGCTTACCTTCCGGGACTACCTCGTCCTCATCCTCGGAGTCGCCAGCCCCCGGCCCTAGAACCTCCCTGAGTCCACCCTTCTGGGGTTTAGCCTTTCGGTCGTCCGAAACTGCCTGAGCGTACTCGTACACTCCGTTCGCTTGGTCTTCCTTCGAACTGAGCGTTCCCAACGCCTCAGAACGATTAGCGAACAACGCCGAGCAGTCGAACGACACGCTTCGTAGATACGGTCCTCTTTCAGGGTTCCTCACGAGTGTGCGACACCGTTCACAAGTCGGGGTCCTCTCAAGTATCTTACACCGGATGGTGTCGGCGAAGCGTAAGTAGTTGTTCTTGATCTCTTGAACAAGCATACTCTTGAACGGTTCACTCAGGTGAGGGTCTGCCTGCTGGAGGAACGGTTCGATCTTCCTGTCCATGGACTGCAACTGGAAGTCGAGCCAGCGGTCTCGAACGCCATTTAGGTCCTTCCTTCCCCGAATCTTCACTTGGCAGGACCCACAGGAACGCTCCTTGACCATCAATTCCTGGCCAATGAGTTGATACACCGTTCTCCGGATTAGTTGTCTCCATTGAGGGTCAGCGTCGATCTTGTCCAGCACGGTCGACAAAGGCGACGATTGCGTTCCCGGTACGGGTTCCCTCAAGGGAATCCCGATGTTCTCGGCCACGGTTTCAGTCTCGACGGGGTCGCCCTTTTGCACCAACTTCCTCTTCTTCCTCTCCTTCTCCCTCTTGTACGACCTTCGATGAAGTTTGCATCCACCGCCGACGTCTCGTTGGTCTGAATCCCGGCCATCCTCGACGACAACGCTCGCCACGGCGCCTTCGTCAGGCGGTTCCTTGCTGAAGTTACGGTTAGCACGCTTCGCAGCCTCGGAGGCAGCGAGAGTGGAAGCGTACCACTTAACCCAGTACTCTGGCGTCGACAGCTCACCAGGCGACGACTCCTTCGTTCTCTCCAGCGTCTCTTCGGGGATGCTGAGGATGCAGCTCAGCTCCGCGAGAGTCAATTCCTTCTTTCCTTCTTTGTTTTTCTTCACACGTCTCCTCAGTTCTACCTCATCCAGAGGGAACAGGCGATCCTCGAGCTCCTTCTCGAACTCCTCCTTCTCTTCTCCAACCGCAGACGCGAGGCCTTCTTCCAATGCGTCTAACTCCTCGGTTGTGAAGAACTTAGCCCTGGGCTGTCTTCCTCTAAGAGTCACTTTCCCAGCCTGGGACCCGGGCTCACCGGCGACAGGGTTTGCCCCTTCGCTACTCTTCTCCGTTATCTCCTCCGACGCTAAGGTAGTCGTTCCTCCAGATTCTACGTAGCGTTCTTTGCCAGACTCTTCATTCTTGTCCGGATACGAAGCGTTCTCCAGATGGAGCGTTTCAGTGTCAGGTTCTCGTCCAGAGACCTCGGGGCCCTTAGTCGTCGCCTCATCCGCTACCGCAGCGGTTTTGTCTTCTCGTGGGATAACTGACTCCCCGGCTTGGTCCTTATTTTCTCCGGCACCTCCTCCCTCCTCCGTTCCACGCTCTCGTTCCTCGCTAGACTTAGAGTCCGCCAAAAAGCGTACGT
This sequence comes from Phytophthora colocasiae, assembly GCA_018806915.1. Classification (NCBI taxonomy): domain Eukaryota; phylum Oomycota; class Peronosporomycetes; order Peronosporales; family Peronosporaceae; genus Phytophthora; species Phytophthora colocasiae. The sequence continues at coordinate 677,346 of JAGKQI010000033.1, read as the reverse complement.
AGATCTTCTCCGCGTCCTTATTGTGTTTGCACGCGGGTCCCTGGAACAGTACTCGAACAGCACTCACATCGCTGTCAAACCGTTCCGTCGACTCCTTAGACATCTCCAACTTGGGTGACTTAGAACCTGGTGGCACTCTGTACCGTTCTTCTTCAGCGTTCCGCTTGATGTCACCCTCCACAACTCCTCCTACCTCAGGAACAGTCTCGCTATCATTATCTTTTTCAGCTTCATCAGGAACATTCTCGTCCCATTGAACGCTACCAGCGACTCCTAGTTGCGCGGTCAACTCAACCGGCATTCCTTCTTCCAGACTAGCGATCTCTTTGTAGTCTGCATAGTAATCGCAAAAGTAATCCTCTTCTCCTTCGGAGACCACCGCGGCCTCGTACTCTGCTGGTAGTAGCGTTCCTTCTCTAGTTTCTTCGGGTAGTTCCGAAGCCTCTCGATAATCGTAGATGAACTCTCTTCCGGGAGCGCTAGCCTCTGCTTGGATCCTCTGACCCGCACGCTCCCAACGTTCCTCCGAACGTCCTTCGCTGTAGTTGCTTTCTTCTTCGGGAACGCTTGCCTCTGCTAGGATCCTCTGACCCTGGCGTTCCCAACGTTCCTCTGAACGCTCTTCCTTGTAGTTGTTTTCTTCTTCAGGAACGCTTGCCTCTGCTAGGATCCTCTGACCCTGGCGTTCCCAACGTTCCTCAGAACGCTCTTCTCTTTCTTCAGTAACAGTCTTGTTCACAGCAATTTCAGTCGTTTCACTCCCAAATCCTACGGCGGTAACCGCGTATTCTCCCCCTCCGAACGCTCTACTCCCTCCTTCCTCAAAGGAAGAAGCGTTCTCGGACATGTCGCTCGTCAGACAAGAGGAAGGGTCGACACCCCCTTCCCCTCCCTCCTGTCCTCTTCATTGTCGCCTAGACGCTGGTCCCTGCCCGGACGAGCCTCCAGCCTTGCTTTGAGCCGACAGTTGAGTAAGTATTTTCTTCGTTGGGCAATTGGCCACTCGATGGTCAGTGCCGTCGCAGAGGAAGCATCCAGGGTTCCTGTAATAACCGTTCGTCTGTCTGTTTGAAGCGGGTTGCGAGTTGGAACGGTTCTGCTGCTGTTGTTGTCCTCTTGGTTGTTCACATTCCAAATACACATGGCCCTTAACCTTGCAATTCGAGCAAGTAGCACCAGCCCGACGACAGTTAATGCGGTTGCACCCTAAGGTGTGGCATCGACCGCAAACTATCTTCCCTTCCTGCGTGCACATGTCCGGACCTTGCCGTATTCCTCTGACCGGGCCCTCCGGAGCAACTGCATTCACGGTGGGCGGAGCGTTCTCGAACGCAGGATCCTCGTAGTGAGCCACAGCAATGGTAGGAGCAGTTTGCGGAACGCTCGAGTGAGCGTACTGCTGCTGTTGCTGCTGTTGTTGTTGAGCCAACATGTTCTGCGTTTGCTGCATCAAGTTCAGCATCTGCTGCATCATCGTATTCTCTGAACCCTTGGAGGACGCCGCGTCTTCGAAGTCCGCGTCGTTCTCGACTGGGAGATGCATGTTCTTGTATAGCAGAACGGTCACGGCTTGAGGAATGGAGTCGACCATAGCGTTCGAAAGCGTGGCCTTCCATTCACGGTTCCTCAACCCAGACAAGAAGTACTGGTAACGCATATCCGGATCATAACAGCGTGCGTCGTCACACAACCGAGAGATCAGGTCACCCCACACTTCCGCTGACATTCCCCTCGATCGGGTCGTCTTCTTCAGCAACTCGATGCGCTGTTGAGGCGTCTGACAAATGAACTGGTTGTAGAACCGCGTCTTCAGCGTGTCGAAGTCATTGATGCTCGAGTGCACCCACCACTGGTCGCCAGCCTTACCCTTGAGGCACTCACGGAACGCACTCAACCGTAATACATCGTCTAGACCCACTGTAGCACGCTCAAACGACTCCCAGAAACTTCCAGCTCTCTCAGCAGTGGAGTCATCCGAATAGAACGGTTGTAGCATCCTAATAGCGTTCCTTATACTCGTCGGCATACCGATCACAGGCTGAGCAGGTTGCGAGGGCTGCACGGCCGGGAACGGCTGCTGAGCAGGAACGGTAGGAGTTGGCTGAAATGCGTGCCCAAGAGCAGGCGGGCGAGCGTACCCATGCCACGCTCCAGTAGATGCTCCAACTTGCGAAGGCCCAGGGTACATCCCGGGGTGGCCAAGGGAGGCCGACGACGGGAGCTGTCCCGGTGGACCGCTCGGGGCACCGCCTCCCCGAGGGTAATACGACCCTCGATTCATCACTGACGTCTTCAGGGGCCCGGGTGTTCGCTGCGAGGGCATCACCGGGGCGGCCGTCGAGTCTGGAGCCGATTTCTGGAACGGTTGTTGGCGATACGGTAGCTGTTGCCGCGGCAACGGTTGTCGTGGGGGCACCCCCATAGGCTGCGTCGAGTGCTCAGGGTTTTCGACCGTTCCAGGATAGGCCGAGACGTCCACTGGAGCATGGGTCTGGTGCGAAGAAGCCGAGATCATCGTCGACGGCTTCGGATTGACAGGCACCCGGCTGACCGGCGGGTGGAACAGACCGTGAAGCCCATAATCTCCAGGACTCGAAGGGTTCTCCATGGTTACGTTACGGTAACTCGCTATCGCGCCCCTTGTCTGAGGCGTATTCGAGGCCGACGAAGCGTTCTTCACAGGGTCACTGACTCCTTCCCACGCTGGGATCGACGGTCGGGACGACTCAGCGAACGCGGAATATCCAGGAGCACGCCCGCTAGCGTACTCTCGCGTCCAGGTTACTGGGGCCTGAACGGTCTCTCCGGTGGAACTCCACGCTCCCGGAGGCATCGAGGCGGAAGGCTCTGCTCGCCAGTAGCGTTCCGGGTCTCTACTAGTACGGCCGTAGTACTCATCTCGGTAGGCGAACTCCTCGGCGCTCGGCTTCTCCTCAAGCGGCTCAGGGGGGTTCATGCCGAAGGGATCTTCACCGTAGGGTGTATGCTGTCGGGGCGCTCCCCGAGCATACTCACTTGGGTTGGTTCCTTCCCCTGAAGGAACCGTTCTTCTTGAAGCGTCGCCCGCACTCGGGTCCTCGGACTTCCCAAATCCCACTCTGGGAGCCACACTTCTTCCTGGTTGTTCAGTCGACGTTCTGCCTCCTCCGGCCGCCCACTGAAGAACGGTAGACCTCACTGCATTAAGGCCTGCCGTCGTCGTCACATCCGGAGCGTCACCTTCCAGCACGCTCCCGGCCCTGGAGTAACGGTCCGCTGAGCCCAGCGACCTGTGTCCTCCACTTCCGTCCTCAGATCCGCCTGAGAACGCTCTCTCCCCCTCTGGGGCTGCCCCGTAGGGGTTACTTCCTTGCCCGAGAGTCTCCATCGTCACCTTCACGATGTAGTCCTCCGGGACTTCCTCCTTGCTCGCGTAAAGTCGAGGTCCCACCCAGGAATCAACTCAAAGATAAAGCGCACAGCACTTGGCTTCTAGTAGCGACGGCTACTGTCTCCTTCGAACGGTCCGCTTGGACTTCTTCGGTCGCTCTCGACTCCGGCAGAACGGTTCCGCGCCTCAGTAGTCTCTCGTCGGTGAGTGTTCCCGGCGACGTTCACTCCACGCGTTTGGCTTGTAAATGGCCCTCTGGCTTGCCAAGCGTGTTAACGACCCGTTCCTGACTCGATTACCCCGAGACCTTGCTACTTCGCAGCCACCTCTGTGGTTGTTCTGGAACTCCTAGTGCGCCAAACGGGACCTTCTCCAGCTAACAGGTACCCTGCTTCTCCACCAAATGTCGCGCACCTCCCCGGCTGGGTCGGTACCTGTGGCTGTTTGGGTGAGTACAGTCCTGAGTGGGGCCTCGGAGTTTGTCGAAGTAGAGTCTTGTAGAACGCTTTTAGTAATATAAAAATACGTAAATTTGTTCTTGTCTTCTCTCGACCAGGGAAATTCGCAACTAAAAGAAATAGGGGGAGCGATAGCACTACGCTCCTAGGGACGACACCTCGTCCACCTCGCACACCTGGGCCTATGACCTGCCATCCGTCCTTGCAGTAGGCACCTGTCGCCCAACGAGAGTAGCATCTTCCCACCTTCAGGGGCGTCCATTGGTCCGAGCAGCTCTGCGGACCTCCACGCTTCCGGATCACGAGCGTCTAGCGCCATCTTTCCAAGGGGCGCATCCCCCTAGTGATACGGTACCACAGGAACGGTACCGGGAGTGTAGCCGCTGGGTGGTGTAGCCATCCTACGGGTCCTAGGTCGGGTCCTCATCCTAGCTTGGCTCGAGTCCACCACCGCTGGAAATGGGTCCTGCAATCCCGGGTACGGGACATTCTTTACCAAAAGCGATCTGCTGCAGCCTCCAGCACCTCCATTAGTTTTGTCACGGTGTGAGTGTCTGCTACGCGAGAAATTTATCACGGGCCGGAAGTCGCCGTTGATACTGTAGTCACGAAAAACCGTGAGAGCTCATCCTTCAGACGAAGCAAAGGTCGGACCTTCGGCTTCAACAAGTTGTAAACTGGGATTGTGTACCAGATCGGACGACTGCTCTCTGCGGCATGGCAGCACTGATTTGCATCGCTAGTCTGGCACAGTACCGTACCAGTACTGCACAGTACATGTATCAGCGGCACCGGGGCCGCCCGCGACGCTGCGAATCGTGCTCGGAGCGCTGACAGAAAGCCAGCGGCAGCAGCAGCCAGGCATGAGTCCACGAATCGGACAGAACCGCGGGGGGCGGAAGATGAAGTGCTACAACGACACGGCAACAAGCAGCTTGTGGCTCAACGCGGGCGTCGGCGGACATGCACAGGCCGGCGGAACGTCACGAAGCTCAGCAATCCTCCTGTGTCAACAGTTTACCGTGCATGTGTACACTGCACTGCAGGGTGCAGGTGCACAGCTCAAGGTCAGCTCTCGCCAGTTGCGCCTGCCATGGAGCCTCGATCGCATTCGCGACCGGCCTGTCCTGCGTGCGTTAATACCTTCGCGGTGGCTGAGCCTTCGAATGAAGGCAGCAGCGGCCACACCTCTCTGATCTGTACGTCCAACGTTCGTCGTCCAGCTTTCCGTTCAATATGCACGCGGAATGGGAAGGCCCAGACTGCCAGACAAACGCCGCAGTCGATCGGTCGCTACGTCAAGTCGTGCGCAGGATCCAGCGAGTGGCGTGTCCTGCTTTCTTTGGTCGTGTTGAGTGCTGTTGCAGCCTCGCTCTCTTCCTCGCAACAGCCGCGTTCGACTTGGAAATGGATCTGCCACTGCTCCGGGGTGAGAATACCCGGAGTTTCAAATGGCAAAACGGCAACAAGTTGTTGCAATTGCCATTTGTTGCCAACAATTGCCAGCCGAAGCAACAGAACCTTTGCAAAAAGGGCAAGCGCCGTCTCTTTCCTTGCACCGATGCACAAAAAGCGGCGCCGGTCCAGTGCGCCGCGAAGGGGGGACCATCCGGAGTCATTCGAGATTTTCACTCTCCAACCCCATCTACTCGTCCCGCGTAACACCGGAGCGAGAGATACAAACCCCGCTCCAGTAGCTCTTCCCTCATCGGAATCCTACTACAAACCCTCACTTCCCCCACGACTCAGCGTCGTACAGTCCGCCCAAGTCTCGCCTTAAACAGCAGCTTCCCTCCCCCAACTCGTCGCTTGTCAATTGATGAACGCGAGTACTATCCCTTCATTTATTAGTGACCACCCCATCCACCCCAACCAGCACCTCGCTATCCCGGACTCGCCGTCCGCGTCTCGCTACCCTGTGCTCCCTCATATCCAGCACCTGCATTCGCCGCTGACCAAAACCCTGGCTCGCCCAGGCGGAGAGCCCGCCAAGCTGCCCATGGCGCACGCAATGGCGGGCGGCCGCTTCGACTCCGGCACTTCGAGCGAAGACGATGAGAACGTGGACCGCAGCAACAGCTTCGCCCGCGCCTCACCGCTCCGCAGCTCGGAAGATGGAGATGGCGAAGCGGTCAGCGGCATCGCAGCCATGAGCCTCAGCTTCATCATCAACGGAGAGTTAAAGCAGGACCAACAGGTGGACGACGACGACAGTAGCAGCAGCACCGGCGGCAGCTCGCGCGGAGGCTTTGACCTCTCGTCCATGCTCAACACGGTGTGCGCCAAACCCGACTGCTATCGCACCATTCGCGGCCCGAACGGCACCTTCTGCAAGTACCACAAGCAGAGCCGCTTCTGTCGCGCTGAAGGTTGCGCTAAGAGTGCCAAGACCGGCGGATTCTGCATCTCGCACGGTGGTGGCAAGCGTTGCGCGCACCCAGACTGCAACAAGAGCGCCAAACAAGGAGGTCTTTGTATCTCGCACGGCGGAGGCAAGCGATGCAGTGAGGCCGGTTGCACAAAGTCGGCACTCGTGGGCGGCTTCTGCTCGGCCCACGGCGGTGGCCGCAAGTGCAAAATGCCTGAGTGTACCAAGACCGCTTTGCTGGGAGGACTGTGCATTGCGCACGGGGGAGGCAAGCGTTGTCAGGTCGAAGGTTGCTCCAAGAGTGCAGTTGGAGGCACCTTGTGCGTATCCCATGGTGGTGGCAAACGCTGCCAAGCCGAGGGCTGCAACAAGGGAGCCGTACGCAATGGAGTCTGCATTCGCCATGGTGCAAAGCGTGCGGTGTCGCCCTAAACAACCAAAGGCTCCCGAGAGCTGAGAGGCTGAGCCTCTATAGAGGATGACGGAATTGTAAACGGTTGCCATCGGAAGTGGCCGCAATACATTTTGTTCACTCCCATGCATATTGACTGCTTTGTGGCAGGGTAAAGTGTCGGATCCGATTCAAAGCGAAAGAAGCTGAAACGAGAGACAGATCAAACTCAACACTTTTCCTACGCAACAAATACTTTAAAACCCTTAGACGATGAATGAACAACAGAACGAAGAGCACGAAAATTATTGCTCTGGGTCGGATACCCACTTCGATCTACAACTTTACTCTACTCGATGGTTATTTTGTTTTTCGCCCGCACCATTTTTTTTAGCACTTTAGCCAAACATTTTGATGCGCATTTGAATCGGTTGTCGACACACGGGGCATTGTGCAAGGATCTCGCCGCACTTCTGGCACGTCTGATGCCCACACTGAAACACCATGTCCTTACTCCTCTCCTCACAAATGGAACACATTAACGAGTCTTGAAGCTTGGCAAGATCATCTTCTGCTTTCGACGAGCGATGTTGCAGCGTCGGACGTGCCGATCCGTCGGCAGAACTGAAGAGAGGCGCTGATGGTGATGTCGCTGGGCCGTACTGCGTCGTACTTGAAGTAGCTTGAGTGCACGCCTGTGCCTGCGGCTGATAAGCACCGAAGTTCTGGTGGACGTTCTCAATAGGTTGTGGTGCCGGGAACACGTCAACACGCGGAACATCGTTTCGTAACCTGTACGGTCCGCGATCCAAGTAGTTCATCGCCTTGATCGTCCGATATTGATCAGGTATCTCCATCAACGCCTGGAGCGCAAATTGTGCCTCCTTCGTTTCCGGGTCGCTGAATTGCGATGTGATCTTGTGGTACTCTACGAACTGGAAATTATCGAATTTCCTGTGCACGAGATAATTGTCGAAGTAGATCATGGACTCCCACGGACCATCACCTACGCCCACCATTATAATACTCAAGGGGAAGTTGCTGGCGTACGTGATCGCGTCGATCGTTTCCTTCTCGTTCTTACTTACGGCATGGGGAGGAATATCCACCGAACGGGTGACCTGTCCGTCTGCAATAATGACGAGGATATGATAGTCTCCCGTGCGATTGACAATGTTCACTGCCTCGTTGATAATAGGCGCGAAAGACGTAGGGCCTGCCATTACCACATTCCTCACGACTTCTCTGTAGCGGGAACGGATACCTTCGAGCGGAAATCCAGGCTTGCTCTCGTGTTCGGCAAAAGTAAACACTGCACGGTCGCACGTCAACTCGTCTCCAAAGCCGTACACCGGGATGACGTTGTCCTCGTCTGCACAAACACAAACAACGTTAGATTGTCCAGCAGTTCTGCCGTTCGACGTACCAAAGTCCTGTAATGTCCGGCCGATCGTCTCGATCACGTCTTCGTACGGGTTACGTGAGCTCGGATCGTCGATCTCGTGCAGACTGCGACCTCCAAACGTTCGTTTGCCACTCCATTCGTTAGATTTCGTACCTGCCACCGCAATGGTAAGTAAAATATTAAAAATACAATAAATGGTATTATTTTGTACGCACAGTCGATTCCAATAATGAGGTTGCAACTCTCAAGGCCACTGCGTCTCAGCGCCTGCGTCACTTGCGACCGAGACGTGAATTGATCAGGAATCATCTCTGTGAGAGCGTCAGTTCGACCGGCAATGGGGCGCGGCCCGGTCTGCGTCTCGAAGCGCAGCGGCTGTGACTGACGGCGTTGTTTGCTTGGGTCGTTGCCCATACTGACGTTACGCTAAGGGAGCTGTTGGGTGAAGGGAAGTTTGGAGAATGAGAAGTGGAAAAAAAAAGATGGAGCCAAGAAAATTGGAAGTGGATTCTCCTCTTGGTTTCAGTATAGTCAGAAAACGTTCTCTTTTCTGATAACTTGGGGTGCACCACAATGATTGTGGGTACCGAATTTCCTATCTAATAGGGCGCACCTGTCAAATCTCTAGATAGAGGCATTAGCCAATAGCGTGCCAATGTGCGGATCTTTCTTAAAGGCACACCGTAGAAAAGGTCCTAAATCTGGCTCTTGCTGGACGGGAGGCATTGCCAAAATGGCCTCGAAGCCTCCACCCGTGGGGCGCATCAGCACGTCCAGATACTCAGCAGTACAATTGCATTTACCAGAATGAATTTGGACGTGGTGTATGGGCGGAAGTAGCTCCGTTGATGACAAAGTATGGCGTTGAGATTTATGGCAATGTGAAGGGCTGGTAGAACGCAGAATTGTCAATCAATTTCTTAGGTATCATTTCGGGTCGAGAGAAATCTTGGGCGAAAAAATCCTACTTCTATGGGATAATTTTAGCGGGCATTGGACGGAGGCGGTCAAGTCTTATGCAGAGAATATAAATGTGTCACGTACCTCCCTTGTCGGGGTCGGTACCTGTGGCTGTTAGATGAGTACGGTCCTGAGTGGGGTCTAGAAGTAGAGTAGAGAAGAGTAAGTCCTTGAATAAATGCAATATACGTTGATTCTTGTTCTTGTTCACTTGTAATAGGTCTACCTAGACCTATTAGGTGGCGTACACGCGCGCTTAGGTATATGAGGAAGCGTGCAATTAGAATAGACTTAATTTAAGTATACTTCTTTCCCTGAAACAACACCAAATAACACCCAAATAACATTTTTATTAGCCAATCATATGCGACCACAACAAAAATCAGTATTGACCAATAATCAACGAGGAACAGTGACCAGACGCTCCGATCATGTAAGTCGTAGAATTTAGTCGGACAATGGAGAGCAGTGACGCCATACCGCCGAAGGGCGAGTGCCCCACATGCTCCAAGCTCGTGTCGAAGTCGAACATGGCCAAGCACCGCAAGGTGTGTGGCAAGAAGAAGCCGGCAAAGTCGCGAAAGGCGATAAACCGGGACTCATACGCCCGCAATAAGGTGAAGGTCCTCCAAAAGCGGCAGGAAAAGCGCATATTCGACCAATTCGGACGCCTTGAAGGTATATATTGTAAATATTTGAAAAATATATTATATTTTTTAACCCATGTAACGTTTAGTGGCTCGGAAGCAGCTCTCTGAACTCGAAGCTCAGCAAGTTGAGGTGGAAGAACTGGAGTGTACGGCTTGGACAGCTCTATCGAAGCGAAATTTGCTCTATGGTGTCAGCTTGGACCCAGAGCTTTTCGCCTACTTTCTTGAAGAGCTGAAGGCACGTTGCAAGGCAAAGTACAACCACGGTCCTATCATGACCACACCGAAAGAGCTTTACCGGGCAGCAATCTTCGTTCTCCATCCGGACAAGCTGCGCGGACAGAAGAACAGGTTTGGAGCCCGCATTGAGGAAGTGATGGCGCACTGGGACAAGACTGCCAGGGCCTTCAACGCTTTTGGAGATGGACTGAAGGCCGATATCGACATGAAGCCCCAAGCGGAACTGGACGCTATGACGGATGTGGAGTATTCCAATGAGCGCCGGCGAGTAGCTTTGGCACGTAAAGCAAAGGACCAGACTGAATACGACTTTGAGACGCTGACAGCAAACTTTCGAGACTATCGCAAGATGGTGGAGCGCTACATGAGAGCAAGGGACCGACACCTGGCTGAATTCCAAGCTCGGAAGGACAAGGCCGAAGCCGAGCGGGGTGAGCAAGTGACCAAGTTGAAAAAGACCATCTCGAAACTGGAGAGCATTGGGCCATGTGCTACCTTTCGGCAGTACAAGGAATCGTACCTGAAGGCAAAGCAGGCGGCTCGAAGTAGTTGAGGCTGTAGTGAGACGGGGAGGCCATAAGACTGATGTCTACGACGTTTTTCATTGCTACTATGGTGTTCATTTAACTATCGCGTTCATACCAAAACGTACGAGTTCATACCAAAAAGTACGAGTTCATACCAAAAAGTACGAGTTCATACCAAAATAAGTACGAGTTCATACCAAAATGTACGAGACATTCATACCAAAAAGTACGCTCAGATCAGACTTGAATGTACGAGTTCATACCAAGAAGTACGAGGTCATACCAAGAAGTACGAGGTCATACCAGGAAGTACGAGGTCATACGTATCATACATTCTGGTATTAACGCGTACTTTTTGGTATGAACTCGTACTTTTTGGTATGAACTCGTACTTGGAGGTATGACGCGTACTTTCTAGTATGACTACACTTTCTAATTCGCCAAAGTCACAATAACAAATATTTTTCCATTTTTATTTTGAAAAAGTGTCTGCACTTTTTCTGAAGCGGGACGGTCGATCATTGGTCAAATAACACTAAATAACCCTCGGGTGTTGTTTGGGCACGAAGAAGTTGCTTCCCACGACCGACCCATACAAATCCCTAGTACAGAGATTCGACTTCCTTTGAGTGAATCAACACCTCAGGCCGCACGTAAATGATTATATAGGGTTAGGTGAATTTGCATACAAATAGCGAGATGTCTGCTTAGAGAAGCTACTATTGAGGTGTTGTTTCAGTCAGAGTAAGTTCTACTTATTTAAATAAGTATAATTAAATCAAATATAACTAAATTAAACTGCAAAATACCGTAAAATGAGAACTGTTATTGAATTTGGCATAAGCCAATTATGGACCTCCTAAAACTGTTTGTTATCTATTTCTAAAGGGTCTGCCAACGTGTGGTTGGCAGAAACTCTGCTCAGTGATTGGTAGAAATCCGTTACTTTCTACCAATAATATGCACAAATGCACACGAACCATCCAATAATGTGGTTCGCCCATGTATCCATTGGTGTGTACAGCACACCAAGGTCTGAGGCCCATTTCCAACCTCTAACAGTTATCCTAACTGTTAGAGTTACAAGTGGTACAACCACTTGTACGTGTAACCCCGTTACACCATCCCCCCGTTAAGCTTCGACGTATCGGTCTCGATACGTCAATCAACAGAACTTGACAAGACCGTCAAGTTCCCGAGAGAAATCCGAGTTCATTTCGCAATGGACTCGCCAACGCCCACGCCTCCGTCCGCTTCTGCGGACGCGCAAGCCTCACCTGCTGCCTCTGCAGCAGGAACAACGACCTCAGCAGTGCCCACTAGCACTGCTGCTTCCAGCGGTCCGACAGAGAAGCTCTCTGTCACCAAGTACCATGCTCTCCATAAGGAGAAGCATGAGAAGAAGAAGAAGTCTTCTTCTCTAGCAGAGATTAAGAATCCTGCTGTCCCTCTCAAAGAACTCTTTGGAGAGGACTACGAAGACATCCTCGACTACGAGGAGGATGTCGAGGAGGGGGAGGTTGATGTCAATGCTCCCGCTCCCGTGTCTTCGTCCGAAGACACGTCAGACCCACCTGTGGGATCTCGACGACCTCGTGATGAGGCCTCGGACGCTTCAAGCTCGAAGCGTCCGCGCAGTGATGACGAAGCGTCCCCCATGTCGAGGGCGCTCACTGCCCCGCGCACTGATCCGCCAGTGCGCACACCATGGATGCCTACTGAGGCAGAGATCCATGACCGGTTCGGTGCTAGCTCACCACCGAACCCGATACTGTTGTACTCATGCAACAGTATCAACGACGACGACGTCGCCGCTAAGGCTGTCTTTGAGTCCGAGACTCAAAGACGCGACTACTATATCGGGCTCTTCCACGAGCTCCGATACTATGCAGCGAAGAAGACTTCGCGCAAGAGCAAAGTACCAGAGTGGCAGGCACTTTGTCAGTCGTGGAACGCCTTTGTTGATAACTTCAACAAAGACCCGAAGTCATATCGCGATCGCGTTGCTGCGGCTCGCGATCGCTACTACACTTACACTACACGTGGTAAGTGTGAACGCCTCCATGATCAGTCCATGGAAGCGGGGATCCCATGTGCCGTTCCCTTTGGCACACCCTGTCCGTGTTGCCCACCCTTGGCAACACGCCTTACCGAAAGTGATCTCCTGGGGTACACGGTCGTCCGTGTACCCGATCACATCAAGGAACTCCGTGGTCGTATTGTGCCACGCGAAGCTCCGAGTGCTGTGGCTGACCGCAGCACTCCTCGTGCAGGGTTTAACCCTGCAAGTTATGGTGGGCTTCGTACGCCCTCACCATTTCCGGAACGTCCTCCATCAGGACGTTCCGCGGCTCCCATGTATCTCGATGGGGAGGAAATCCTCTCCAACGAATACGAAAACGAACCCCTTGAGAGTTCGTTCTCTTATGAGCCACGATCCGCTCCACAATCCAGCGGATCGCTCCACGCGCGTCGCGCAACGGCGGCGGAGGGGTGGAACACTCCCTCCGCATGGTCAACGCTATGACCATGACGATCGTGCCCTGCACGATCGAGTTGCTGCGCTGGAGCAGACACAGAGCGCTGAGATAGCTGCTCTGAAGCAGGAGGTTCGTGTCCTCCGTGCTGAGGTCTGCGAGGCAGCTCAGACTGCCTCGAACCTCTCGTCCGGTCTTGGGCCGAGTGAACCGATTGATCGACCGTGTCGACGGTCTCGAGAAGGCCTTCCAGGCCTCTCGCACTCCTCAGTCGGACTACCAACCCTAGGTAGTCCGTGCTGCACGTACGGCTTCAACCGCCCGACGTAGAAGGTCGGGTGGAGCCTCATGCTGGACGGTATGTCCAGCCGGTACGCGTTACCATGCCGTTCAAGTACTTTGAACGGCCCAATGAATCTTGGAGCAAGCTTGCTTGCTCCAAAGTCAGACACTGCATGTCTAGGTAGGTTTTGTGTAGCTAACAAAACTAATGAACCCACTTTGAATTCATTTGTGTTGCCTCTACCAATAGTATCAGCGTTCAGCTTCTGTCGATCGACAGAAGCTGCGATAGCATCCTGGACAAACCGTATGACGGCTTGTCTTCGCTGGACAAAGTCTAGCGCACCCGAGCTGAATTCTTTCAGCTTGTCGCCCTTGTCAGCAGCAGGCCCTGCCTGCTCGCTATCAATTCTCATGTCTGTGCCCGGCACAGACATCGCGCGCTCGTTCCTGCTCGAACGAGACGTCGCACGCGTCACCGCAGCTGATAGTGTGCTGCTATCAGTTGCATTCTGCGGTTGTTCGGACGCAACCGTAGATCCTCCCCCACTTAAGGAGGAAGCTACCCCGCCGAGCATGCTCGGCAATCGTGGATGCCTCATGGCGTTCACGTAGAACGGTGTATGCCCTGTCGAGGCATGCACCGAGTTGTTGATGGCAAACTCTGCCATCGGCGCGCAGTCTGCGCGGCTGTAACAGTAGCCGGGACGGCAGCAAGATGAACCATCTTGCTGAATCTGTCCACAACGACAACGATGCCCGTCCTCCGCTTGCTGTCAGGCGGAAGACCGAAGACAAAGTCCATGGACATGGACTGCCAACACTCCGACGGAGTCGGTAGTGATTGAAGAGGAGCCTGCGAGAACTGCGCAGGCTTCACGCGTTGACAAACCTCGCAAGCACGGACGTACTTGCGCACCCACTTGTACTGGTGGTGCCAGTAGAAGTCACGCGTGAGAAGAGTGTATGTCTTCTCACGACCCGGATGCCCTGCCGTGGGGGCATCGTGATACTCGAACATGATCCTCAACCGGAGGTCATGATCATTCGGAACGACAATGCGATCCGCATTGTCGTCTACTGCACTGTACAACAGTAGGCCTTCGTGTACACGATAGCGGTGTACACGAGCTCGAAGATGAGGGGTTAGCTTCCGACGTGCCACGTCGGAAGGTGCTGCGAGGAACTCCAGCAGCCCCTTCGCGTCTGCATCCCTTGCATACGCGTTCTTCACGTCGTCAATCAACGTTGACGACGGCACACTTGTCCTCACGACGCCAACAGCGTTGGCGTCGACCGTCTCCGCATAGTCAGGTCGACGCGATAACGCGTCGGCCACTACATTGAGTCTTCCGGGTTTGTACTCCACCCGGAAGTTGTACTCCGCGAAGAAGGACAACCATCTCGCCATACGTTGCGAGATGTGCGGCGACTTAATCGCCGTACGCAATGATGCGTGGTCTGTATAGACCACGAACGGTCTACTCCCAAGTAGATACACTCGGAACTTTGCGAGTGCATACTTCATGGCAAGGAGCTCCTTGTCATGTACGGGGTAGTTACGCTCAGCTGGCTTCAGCTGACGCGATTGATAGTAGACCACACGATCACGCCCTTCGTGATCGTGTTGCATCAATGCACATCCGATTGCAAAGTCGGATGCATCACACACTACGTGGAATGGACGATCTTGGTCCGCCACGGCCAAGATCGTCGCTTCAGTCAAGCCCTGCTTGACTGCACCGAATGTCTCCTCGCACTCGGTCGTCCAAATCCACTCAGCTTCTTTCTTAAGAAGCTGTGACAACGGGCGAATCTTGCCCGCATAGTTCTCCACGTACTTGCACAAGTACGTGGCAAGCCCAAGGAACTGCCTCAGTTCCTTTACATTGGATGGCGTGGGCCATTCATTGATCACTCTGACCTTCTCTGGGTCAGGGCGCACGCCGTCTTTCCCCACGAGACACCCCAGCACGGGTATCTCGCTCGCCCCGAAGATACACTTCTTCAGGTTCGCATAGAGCTTATGTTTCCTCATAAGCTCTAGCAGCTTCCGGAGATGCACCTTGTGCATCTCAATGTCCGTCTTCCCGTTCACAGCCCGGCTGTGGACGAACACGTCGTCGAAGTAACTCGGTGCGAAGTCGCGCACCGAGCGCAATAGATGTGTCACGCATCTATTGAACGTTGCAGGGGCGTTCTTAAGCCCCTGTGGCATGACGAGCCACTCCCAAAGCATACTGCTTGGAGTGCTTACCACTGTGAGAGGGATATCCCTCTCACGCGTGAGGATTTGGTAGAATCCATCACGCAGATCTAGAGCACTGAAGATAGTGCTCAAGGCCATCGAATCGATGATAACATCTTTTCGCGGTATCGGCGTCTGCGCCGGTATCGTCGCATCGTTCAGCTTGTTATACGCATGAACGATGCGCCAGCCGCCCTGTGGTTTCTTAACACAGAACGTTGGAGCACTGTGCGGGGACTTTGATTCCCGCACTTGACCTGCAAGACGACGACTTTCAAAGAAGTCGTCGATCGCTTGCACTTGTTCACGCGGCAGTGGCCACTGCCGTGTAACACAGTATTTCGTGCCCGGCACGAGATCAATTTCGTGCTTTACACCCTTGTCCTTCGGAAGCTCCGAAGGAATCTCGTCCGGGAGTACATCCTTGTACTCCCGCAGAACTTCGTAGTAGGGACTCGACCTCAACGAGTCCCAACTCTGCTCTTCGAAGCGCTGCTTCTTAGTCTTCGCACTGAGGGAGTCATCACCCTCAGTGATCCCATCGACGACGAGCTGCTTCAGCTCCTCGGCTTCGCGATCCACTCTCTCGATATCCGAGAGAATGCAAATTTGTTCGATGCGTCCATCGTACAAGTCCCGCGCGAAGCGCTTCCAACTCATCGTTGGAAGTGCGGTCAACGCCGACGCACACGTCGGCGGATTCTCCGACCGCATCCTCTGGTACTGTAACCCAGTACCAGTACGTGTCAAGACGTTCAACGTCTCGACACTCGGTGTCTGCCCTGCAGATACACCCTCCTCAGTCACGGACTGAGACTCACACAGCTCACTGAGCTGGTGCCGCGCGCTCTGATACAGTACCGCAGTATCAGTTCGTGTCAAGACGTCCAACGCCTTGACAATCGGTGTCTGCACCGCAGACACACCCTCCACAGTCATGGACTGGGACTCGCAAAGCTCCCTGAGCTTGCGCCGCGAAGGTCTGCCATGGAGCTCCGCTCCAGGCGCTCCACGTCCAAGGCATCGCACCTTGGACGGGACGTTATCGCAATCGTCAGCGGATTCCTTCCGCTGACTCGCACTATCAAGCCCGGCTTGAGTGCCGCTCATCGCGTGCAGCGCTGCTGCACGTGAGCACGCAGGTTGTTCGGGTGCTGGGCGTTTGCAACCGCCAGCACCTCCTGCCGCGCAGTCGGTTCCCTGAACCGCTGCGCCTCCATCCGCTCCCGGAGCGGATGAAGCAACCGCATCGTCGACTCCCGGAGTCGACGTGCTCTCGCTAGCTTCCTGCGCTAGCGAGTGTTCGCTTGTACACATATCATCCGTTCCCAGAGCGGATGTACGATCGCTAGTTCCCGGAACTAGCAGCGACTGTTCGCCTATACACGTCTCATCAGCTCCCGGAGCTGATGACCGATCGCTAGTTCCCGGAACTAGCAGCGAAGCGCCAGTGGCGTCAGCTCCCAGAGCTGACGCACGTCTTTCGGTTCCCCGAATATTATTTGCTTCGTCAACTCCCAGAGTTGACGCGACGTCGTCGGCGCGACCCTTGGGGGCTTGAAGTACCTCCAAGGATACCGGTAATACCGGTATTTTACCTTCTCTCAGGTGAATCGCATTCACCTGACCATCACTCATGTGACAAACATCATTCAGATGTTTACGCGTCAGGTGATTCACATTCACCTGACCATCACTCATGTGACCGCGACCCTTCGGCTCAGATTTCTGAGTCGACACACATTTTCTCCCAACGACTCCCGGAGTCGTTGATGGTCGCCGGCGGCGATCGGAGGCAGCGGCGGCCGCTGCTGCCTCAACTGGGGATCCACATGCACCGGCCGGTGCATGCGCAGCACTGACAGGGCCATCGCTCTCTGTCGCGCATGTGTTGTTGAAGCGTACGAGCGTACGCTTCTCCCAGTTGATCACCGGGTCATGCCGTGCAAGCCACGGCATGCCTAATACCAAGTCGAACTTATCGTCTAGATCCAAGACGATAAGATCTTCTACAAACGTCCTTCGTTTGTAAGAGAAGCGCACACGGACTACGCGCTTCTCAGTCCTCACGGTGGCACCTGTTGCCAACCGCACCTCCAACACGCCGCGAGGCGTGTCGGCCTCTTCGAAGTCAAGCCTTCGAAGACTTCCCTGTCGAACAAAGTTGTTCGACGCGCCCGAGTCCACTAGGGCACGAAGAGAGTTCGCTCTCTTCGACATCACGTTCAGGATGACAAGGTTTGGCTTGTCATCTTGCAGCTTACAGCGAGAAACCTTCTCGCTGGGGCAGCAGTCCTCATCGTCGCGTGTCCAAGCTCGACACGCGAGACTGCATCACCAGTAGGACGCCCCGCGCCTACTGGTCCTTGGCGTTTTGAACGCCCGCCCGCTGTGCACTCGCGTGCATAGTGACCGATGTTACTACACTTGTAACATCGAACCTTGCCGTATCTACGCTGCTATTGACCAGCAGTCGTAGCACTCGAGAGGTCCATAGGTTCCGGACCTCCCGTCTTCACAACAGGACGCGCCGGCTTCGGCGCGTTCGCATGGAGTTTAGCTTGACGCCGGCTAAACTCCTCTTGCATTGCAAGGCTGATCGCCTCCTCGAGAGTATTCGGATACTCTCGGAAGAGATATGTTTTGACGGGACCATCTCTTAGTCCCTTCATGAACGTGACGACCTTGGTCGCCTCGTCGATCGGGTTGGCCACTATGTTCGATACCAAGTATCGAGCACGCTGGGCAAAGGTGTGAACATCATCCTTGCCCTGTTGCAGATCGAGAAACTCTGCTCTCGATCTGAACTCGTTCTTCGGAGGCTCAAACGCAAGCTTGAGTTCCTCCTTGAACACCTCGTACGTGCTGAAGCACGTAGGATCCGAGAGTCGGCGCCCATAGGCCCAACTCCTCGCACGTCCGCCAAGACATGACATGGCGAACGCGACCTTCGACATCGGATCGACGATACGTCGAGCCGCAACGGCTGTGTCGAGTTCGACAAGCCACCGAAGGAGGGTCTCGTCCTCCTTCCCCGTGTAGGTACTCACGTGGAGTTTCAACGACTCCACGCGTGGCTTAGGGGAAGCCACCGAGGCAGCAACATCTCGTTGCTCCTTAACAATGTACCCCAGAGCAACACCATGTTGCTCTGTCGGCGATAGCGTACGAAGCATCGTCGCTACCGCTGCCTCTCCAATGACTTGTGAAAGTCTTTGGAGAGCCTCCCACTCTGGATCAGACAGGTGGGCGCAGTCCGTGCGCGTCACGGACATTTGAGGGGTCCCAGTGGATCCCTCATCCATTGGGGAGTTCTCTACCCCGCGTTCGTATGACTCCATACGAACGAACAGCAGTCGGTCGTGGGACGGACTACAAAGTGCTACCAGGTGTAATAGGTCTACCTAGACCTATTAGGTGGCGTACACGCGCGCTTAGGTATATGAGGAAGCGTGCAATTAGAATAGACTTAATTTAAGTATACTTATTTAAATAAGTATAATTAAATCAAATATAACTAAATTAAACTGCAAAATACCGTAAAATGAGAACTGTTATTGAATTTGGCATAAGCCAATTATGGACCTCCTAAAACTGTTTGTTATCTATTTCTAAAGGGTCTGCCAACGTGTGGTTGGCAGAAAATCTACTCAGTGATTGGTAGAAATCCGTTACTTTCTACCAATAATATGCACAAATGCACACGAACCATCCAATAATGTGGTTCGTGTCGTAAAGAGAGCAAAACGAGGAATGAGATTGAACGATTTAGGTTTTCCTCCCCTGGCTACATCTCCCTGATTTTTCTCGTGACCGAAGATGAGATGCCTCGCGTCATTTCTCGGGCCTGAGTCGGACCTCAAGTGTCAACACTTCCCCGCGAGTCAGGATCCGTGTTGAGACGCATCAGGCCGATGGCATCTCGCAATTGGAGAAACGTGCTTCTGCCGAGTGCTTTAGTGAAGCCATCGGCCAACATCTGAGTCGTAGGGCAGTATTCGAGGCGAACTTCACCTTTGCGCACGGCATCCTTAATGGAGTGAAAAGCGATGTCGATACTCTTCTGTGCTTTCGATGTCTTTTCGTTCTCGATCCTGTATATCGTCGACTTGTTGTCTATTAGCATCGGGACTTGCGTCGGCTTTTCTCCGGTCAGTTCAAGGAGGAACTCCATCAACCACCGCAGATTTTCCAGCCCCATGTCGGCTGCAACGTATTCAGCCGTAGTTGACGACTTCGCTACTACGTCCTGGCGTTTGCACGACCAGTGTACATTGCATCCATGGACTTGCAGAAGTTCACCCGAAATTGATTTCCTGTCTTGCACATTGTTCGCCCAATCCGCGTCAGTGTACAAGCGAACACGTGGTGTGTCTGCCGATCGTCGGAAAACCAGTCCCATAGAGGTCGTTGATGTCAAGTACCGGAGAATGCGTTTGACTGCATGCCAGTGATGCACACTTGGCCTGTTGGATTGCCCGGCAACCTGATTAACCGCAAATGAGATATCAGGGCGTGAAACTCTGCTCAGGTATAGCAGGGCACCCACTGCCTGCCGATACGGCACGTGTTCTGCGAGCTCTTCTTCTTCAGAGCCCTTGAATAGAATGGTGTTCTGGTCCATTGGCGTAGCAGCGGGCCTGCAATTTTCCATTGCAAAGCGGTGACAAACTTCTTCTGCATACTGCTCTTGGTCGATAACCAGTGTGCCTTCATCAAAATTGCGGGTGACGCGCATACCCAGGAACCACGATAATTCTCCCAGGTCTTTGATAGAGTACTTGGTGTACAGTGCAGCCATTAGTTTCTTCATGTCTTCAGCGTCCTTATAGCCAACGAGAATGTCGTCCACGTAAACCAATATAATCAACTCCACATCAGGATGCTTGTACACGCAAGGATCTGCCACCGTCGGAATAAAGCCTTTACTGCGGAGAAATGCGTCCAGCTCGGCGTGCCATTCTCGGCCGGCCTGCTTAAGGCCGTACAACGCTTTTGCCAGCAACCAAACTTGGCCTGGCTCTCCTTCCTCGAAGCCCGCGGGTTGCTTGACGTAGATGACCTCATGTAGATCAGCCTTGACGTAGGCTGTCGGAACGTCTCCTTGCCGGATGTGCCACCCGCGATGATTGCATTCTGCAAAAAACACTCGAATTGATATTAGTGTAACAACAGGCGCATAGGTTTCCACGTAGTCAATGAGATAGATTTGGCGACAACCTTGCGCGCATACACGGGCTCTGAATCTGTCAATGGAACCGTTTGCATGGCGCTTGAGTCTGAAGTTGATTGTGGATCCCAATACATGGGCACCAGCCGGGGGCGTCACTACAGTGAATGTCCCGTTAGCTCGAAGGGCCTCGATTTCGTCCACAATAGCTTGCCTCCACTGTTCCTACTGAGGAGAGGTTTTGGCTTCTTTAATTGTCAATGGCTCCTGGATGATATCGCCCAACACAAGGAGAGCGGCGCCGATGTTTCTGTTGGCGATCCGCTGTGACCTACGGTGTTGCACGAGATCTGGATTTTTGTTTGTTTCGTTTTGATGCGCTTGTTCATCCGGATCGCAGTCCCTTCCCCGCATCGAGCCGCTCGACGAGCCAGGATCAGGAAATTTGCCGTCCGTTGTGAGCGGCAAAGTGGCAAGTGGATCAATCAGGCTGGATGGATTCGGAGGTCTGATCTCGGACCCCAAGAACGTCACGTCACAGCTGTGAATGATTCGAGCACCGCCTTGTCGAACGTACACGAAGTATCCTTTGCGTTCGTGGTCGTTGCCGACGAAAATGCCTCGCTCCGATGTTGGCAGGAATTTGAACTTTGTGCTTCGCTGGGTTGCCTTTTTCAAGACAGTGACGCTCTCACCGAAGGTGTGAATGCTGCTGAGATCAGGTCGGGACCCGTGATACCTTTCATACGGTGTGATATTTGGGTTGCTGCGGGTAGATACACGATTGCGCATGAAGGCTGCCGTCTTCACAGCATACTCCCATAAGTTGTGCGGTAGGTTGGCTTGAAGAAGTAGACATCGTGTCATGTCGGCGAGTGTCCGGTTTGTCCTCTCGGCGACCCCATTTTGGTAGTGAACATCAGGTTCAGACATGTTCCGCTCAATTCCTTCTGCCGCACAAGCCTTTTCAAACGCTGCACTGATAAATTCTCCGCCATTATCTGACCGAAGCGTGAGGAGTCTGCCATCGCCGGATCGGTTCTTCACAATTTTTAGATAGTCTCTGAAGCGAGAGACAGCTTCGTCCTTGTGCTTTAAGAAGTACACGTGCGTGTAGTTCATCCATTTGATCGCCAAATAGTACCGGTTTCCGTGGATGCTGCGTTGGAAGGGGCCGGCTAAGTCAGCATGGCAAATACGATCTTTCTCGGCCTGCGAGCGTTTGCTCTTTTTTGGTGCCGCACGTCGATGGCCTTTGCCAAGTGCGCACGTTTCGCATGGGTACATTGGCAGTGCTTTTGATCCTTCAATGTGGAGACCGTTGACAAGTCCGCTTCGCTCCATGTCCAAGATTGTTCGATAGTTCAAATGTCCTAGTCTGCGATGCCAGTCCTCGAGTGAATTTTTCACGATTTTCGGGGCGTCAGCAGTCGCAGATGCCGCGGTGAAGTGTGGCTGATCAGGTCCTGCATACACGCCGTTGCAGATGCTTCCACGAATCACCGCCGGGCCGTATACGGTGCATCCGTGCGGTTCGAAGTCGCATTTGTAGCCAGAACGGCTTAACGCTGATACGGATAGCAGTGTCTGCGCGAGCGTTGGGATGTAAACGACGCCATGAAGTGTTCCGTTGGGTCCAACTGCTATCTGAAGATCACCAGCTTCTTGTCCCACGACGACGCGTCCGTCCGCCATTCGGACGGGGTGATCCGCGCACGGAACGATGTTGACCAGCGCGCTCCGAGTGCCAGTCATGTGGAAAGACGCACCGGAGTCGATGATCGGTTTGACAGGGTGAATTCCTGGGTCGAATGGTTTTGTCGCGGTGTCCATCAACACCCCGCGACTTCATTCGTCGTCCGACGATTCCATCGCCGCAGCAGCGAGACCGGGTGCTTTGTTTGTCTCCGCTTGAATGTCATGCGAGTGGATCGCTGTCTGCTTCTGCTGATTCGCTACAAATCTGTCGTGATATCCGGTAGTGTGTCCACGCTGGTTGCACGTACGGCACAGAGCGTTGGTGAAGTCCCACCTGCTTTTTCTCGAGTCTCGCTGAGTAGCTGCGGGAGCTGCTGCTGCGAATCCCGTTCGCGTCCTTTTGTCACTTCCGCTAGTCTGGCGATTGTCGTCGAAACGTCGCTTTTTCATGCGACCGTCAGATCCTGCTAGTCGACTCAGCAGATTGATAGCGCGATCAAGCTCCGCGGACGCGTCTTCCGATTCCACATCGAGTTGGGCAAGTAGTGTGTCGCGGTAATGGGGATACGCATGATTGATGAAAGTGCTCAACGCCTGTTGCTCAGTGTAGTTGGCTGTCCTTCCGCGATTTAGACCTGCAGCGATCTGGGACAATCTGTGTGCATATTCGTAGTATGATTCGGACGGTAGCTTGATAGTACTGGCGAGCAGAATTGTTTGGCGTTGGACTGATAGGCGACAGCGAAACTGATCCAGGAAAGCGCGGGCCAGGTCCCGAAACGAGTTGGTTGGCAGAGCACCGCGGTTTCTGGTGTACCAGGTGCTTGCTGATCCGGTTAGACGGGTTGCAAATACGCTGCACTTGACTTTCTCGGGCCATCTGCGGTTGTTGAGTATTTCGGCGTGTTCGAACTGCGTCTTGAGGCGCTCCAACCATTCATGAGCGCCCGCATCGAAGTATCCATCACGCAGCTCTCCCGAAAAGGCCTCGATTGTGATAAGTTTGAAGTTGATCTTCTCCTTGGGTTCACGTGAGGGTATGGGCGTGGCGGTTTGATCAGCTTCCTCAGCTTCCCCGGCATCGACCACGGGGTCAGG
The DNA here is from genome assembly GCA_018806915.1 of Phytophthora colocasiae. NCBI lineage: Eukaryota > Oomycota > Peronosporomycetes > Peronosporales > Peronosporaceae > Phytophthora > Phytophthora colocasiae. The sequence continues at coordinate 654,004 of JAGKQI010000033.1, read as the reverse complement.
CTCGCGGTCAATTTCGTCGTCGTGCGATGCGTCTGATGACATCTCCGTGCGTGCTCGAGATGCGATTGCGGCTGTTAACCTGTCGTAAAGAGAGCAAAACGAGGAATGAGATTGAACGATTTAGGTTTTCCTCCCCTGGCTACATCTCCCTGATTTTTCTCGTGACCGGAGATGAGATGCCTCGCGTTATTTCTCGGGCCTGAGTCGGACCTCAAGTGTCAACAGTTCGCCCATGTATCCATTGGTGTGTACAGCACACCAAGGTCTGAGGCCCATTTCCAACCTCTAACAGTTATCCTAACTGTTAGAGTTACAAGTGGTACAACCACTTGTACGTGTAACCCCGTTACATCACTTGACTAGGGAAATTCGTAACTAACTAAAAAAATGAAGAGCGCCGTATGGTACCACGCCCTTGGGGGTGACACCTCACCTTTCGCACTCACCGGGCACCGTCGACGTGCCATCCGTCCTTGCAGTCTCCACTCCACCGGGGACTTGGTCTCAGTTACCTTCAGCTCCTTGGTGCCTTGGACCTCCACGTCGCCACCTAGCGCCATCATTGCGGGAAGGTCCCCCTTACTGATACTGTACCACTGGTATGGTACTCCGACTTGAGCCACCCAGACACCGAGGCCACTTGGGTCTTTCAGGAGCCCGACTGGGGTCCAACACTGCTGGAACGCCACCCTCGATCCCGGATACGGGACATTCCCCCCGACTTGAAGTCCGCCGTCCTCGGAGGACACCGTGTTGGACCTCGTCGGCCAGTCCTCTCAAGCGTTCTGCCATGCCCAAATCGGCGTCTGAAGCGTTCTCGTACGACCGGGGTCGTCGATCCCTAGTACGACCATCTGCACGAGGGTCCTCGTCAAGTTCTTCGTCCGATGAAGGGACTTCAACTTCATCTTCCACTAGCGTTTTCACCCGATTACGGGCTACGGGCCTCTTCAGGCGTAGGATACTATCTTCCTCGGCACGGTAACGCTCCGAAGCGTTCCGTTGTACGCTGTCCAAGGCGTCCTCAAGGATTCCCCGAGGAGCAATCTTTCGCAACCGGCCATCTCGATCTCCGAGACGCCAGCCGTGTGTAATCAAGCCGACCACTCCGACGACCTGCGTCACCTGAAGCCCCAGGGACGTCCAGCCCCAATAGTAACTCGCAGCGTTCAGAGCGACCAGTGCAACGACAACCCCCATTGCTCCACACAGTACAAACTCGAGGATGTCGAACAGCAGCATGGGTATGTGGATAATCATGGATAATGTAAGGAGCGTGGCCCAACATAGACCCTGGACGCCCCCGTAGACGCGCTTCCAGGCGTTGGCGTAACCTTCCTTCCACGCTAAACAGTAGCGTTCCATCGAAGCACAAGTCTCGAGCACAAGGTCAGGACCGTACTCGCCGAACGTCGTCTGGAACGCAATCCACCAGCTTCTGTGCATTCTCCCATACCTGCCGTACTCCAAAGCGTTCTGTTCAAGTACCTGCACGGGGACGGCGAAGAACGTACTCCATAGCGCGTAGCCATAGGCGAGACCGTGCAGCTGCCAAAGGGATGGATTCCTTAGCACTTCCTGATAACGCGAGGTGTAGTCCAGCCACATGCCTCCATTTAGTCTCGTAACTCTCCAAACTTCGATGCCAAACGTCCACACCACATCTCGTAAAGGCGTGGTCACAATCCACGCGACAACCGTTCCAATATATACGGGCAGGAGCTCGAACCGTGCATATTCCGACCACACGTAGCTAGTCCACGCTTCCATAACTGTTCGATTTCCAGTGCGGTCTCCGCACCGTAAAAAGAGAAATGAACTCCGTATTCAGCACATGATCTCAGCTCGTCCAGTAGCTCCCCAGATTCGGCGACGGCAATCTGGTGTCATCAGAGGTACGCCGTTTGGAAGCAAGGTTTCAGCTTACGGAAACTTCAACAGGCGGCCTTAAAGTCGTCCAATCCATCGGTCCTGTGAGGTTTCTTTTCCCCGAAATCGGATGCGCCAGGTCCCAGGAGGAACCACCCTCACTTACCCCATTTCGAGGCTTTCTCCAAGACGCGCAGTTCTCCAGCATGGGCAAGTCCCGCCTCCAGGACGACGAGCACAAGCTGCTCAAGCGACTCGTGGCTCGCTACGCCGAGGAAGACTCCGAAGAAGAAGACTCCGCCGTCGTCACTGCACAAGTAGCGTTCTGGTCAGACATGCAGGAGGTGCTGAGCGTAAACGAGAGCTCGGCGGGACTGGACATCTTGGACGACATTGCGGAGGCCGTGATCGACAAGACTGGCGCAGCGTCGGACGCCTTCGGCGGCCCTATTTTCATCCTTCCGAAGCCTACGCGTCAGAAGGCCAGCCGGCGTGCTGAAATCCACCCACGGTTCATTTCCAGCAGTCCCAAGACCTCTTCGTCCTCCGAGTCTTCTCCCAAGAACGCTCCGGACTCCAAGATAACGCCGACCAAGAAGCGAAAGGGACGGTCCTCTGGTGAATCTTCAACGCCGCAACCTTCGCCTCAGAAGACTCTTTACTTCACGGAAGCGTTGGCCGATTCGACACCCCAGGAAATACGCGACGACTTGGAGGACCTGTATCGCCGAGTGGCCCACATGAACCGTTCCGCTTTCCAGTCAGCGTTCCCCTGGAAGGGTTCTCGTCTCTGGTACGACCCCGTGGAGTATCCACAGGTGTACCAGGCACACTGGCGATGGTGGAATCGGGACCGTCACGTCTTCTTCGATTGGCAGCTTCACGTTCCTCTCAAGACCCAGGCCGCACAGACCCGTCGTCGAAAGCAGAAAATGGAGGCGACGGCGCACCGCGTGACGTTTCTCTCCATTTGCATCAAGACGTGGGGCTTCTACAACTTCTTGGAGCTGATGGAGGACTGCGACGACCCGTCGATCTTGATGTGGTGGGGAGGTCAGCCAGGGCGTAACCAGTCGCGAGAGCCAGGTTACCACGGTCCAGTTATCGAGAGTTTGACTTTCCTCCGCCGTCGCGACGTGAACGAGTACGACACCAAGATGAAGAACGCTTTGGTTCCGTTCAGCCTGAACGCAGGAGGGTTCTCAAGCGTTACCGAGATGTTGTTGTGGACCGATGCCCTGGATCCCTACCACCGTCGCTCCGAGAGTCGCCTGGACGATCGAGCCCTTGCTCTCGTCCTGATCGATCTCCAGTCCGACCGTCAGCCACGCCCCGGATGGGCGAATCACAACAAGGAGGGGTGTGGGCGTTGCTCCGGAAGTGTACTCACATCGTGGCTCTGGCCAGGGTTCTCGTCAAGCAACTCCAAGACGGCACCTACCAGACACCAGTGGTCAAGGCCTTCGATCCTAAGGAAGTCAAGTCTTCGTACGATCCGTTCGAGCACAAGGGTCGTCCGTCGGCGTACGGTTGCGGCCGTGTCGACGCAAGCAAGCTGGTCCCCACGTTTCACAAGGCCTCTAAGCCCAAGGCGGCCAGGACCAGGTCGAACGACCTTAGTGTGGTTCCCGATTTGGCGGTGAGTACGGCGGTCACGCCTTCCAAAAGTTCCAAGCCCGCCGCGTCCAAGTCTACGCTGGCCTCCCCATCTAAAACCGTTCCGGGGAACGCTTCCAGCTCCGAAGCCGATGCAAAACAAGTTGCGAACGACGCCAAGACCCAGGACGCTTCGAAGGACGACCCCAACGCGAAGAGCGCTTCGGTCAGTGACTCCAAGCTGAAGCCGTCGTCGAGCAGCGCGTCGCCCGCGGATTCATCCGGCACCTCCGCGACTCCACCCAGTTCGCCGTCCAAATCCAAGTCCAAGAGCGAGACGTCAGGCGGCAGCAAGAAACCGGCCTCCCCCCAATCCAGCGGAAGCCCTGAGTCTGAAGTCAGCGACGACGATGACAGCGATGCGAGCGACAACGAAGATGAGGTGTCCCAGAGCGACCACGACCCCTACGCGGACTCGGAGGAGGAGAAGCCGCCCGCCAAGAAGCCCAAGGTCCGGGACTAGTCGACTTCTCAGGACCCTCTTCTTTTGGTTCGCCCTTTCATTCTTTCATATTCAGGAATGGTAGCTTAGCGTTCTCAACCTTAAGCGTAATAACCGTAAATTCCATATCCACTAAGCATTCCATCCATACCGTTCCGTAACACATAATTTCCCAAAATATAAGCACGGTCCCCAACCGTGCACGTAGTAAATGTAAATCAAATCCAAAGTTCTTCACCGACAACAACCGTTCCTTGCATCTCCCTTCTCAAGTCTTGACCCCACTTACTTTTCACCAGGCAAGACTAGCCACGCTCCTTTAGAAGAGCATGCTATCCTCATCAACAGCGACGTTAGCCTCTGCTAAGCGTGCACTGCGACGAAGTTCGGGGAGCCCTTTCTCCTTGCGCCGAGCGTTCTCGAACGCTTTGATAAGAACGTCGTAGTTCGGGAGAAGCGTTCTAGCAGACCTCCACGCGACCTCGTAGGTGGCTAGTAGCACCAAGTATTGCGTGACGCCCTTCTCCTTCCTCCTAGCTAGGATATCCACCACCGGCGTGTCGGCTCCCGACAGTGCCGTCTCCTCACCCCCAATCACCAAGCGTTCCACATAACTCGTAGAGGGGAGGTCGTCTTCCTCGAGAGGACCCTCATCGTCGACACCCGGCAGGCTGACGATGCCATCAGGCACTTCCGTAGGGAACGGTCTGCTCCACCGTCCCTGGAAACGCTTCAAGCGATTCACATTGATACTCACCACGCGATTCGGGTGCGAAGGGATCGCAATCCGGTAAGTGTTCTGCCCCACGGTACTCACGACACGGTACGGACCGTGCCAAGAGAACGCTAATTTCTTGGTCGTCCGTTCCCCTCGTCGAGCCCGAAAATACTGGTACACCCATACCGGGTCCCCAACTTCAAACTTGGTCTCCACCCGGCCCGGTCTGAGGACATACCTGTCCTGGGCCTTCAGAAGCTGTCGCTCAACCATTCGTCGAGTGTCCCTCAGAGAGAGATAAAGACGCCGGCGGTACGCTGCGACTTCGTTACTCTTCCACTTGTTATTCGTGTTCAAGAACGCTAAGTCCAGCGGGAGTACGGGGTCTCGGCCATAAAGGCTAAAGAACGGTGAGTCCTTCAGCGACTCATGATAGGAAGTCCGGTACGCAAACAGAACCCGAGGCAGATACAGATCCCAATCCGTCTGAGCTTCGTTCACAAACATTTTCAGCATTCCGATAAGCGTTCCATTGAAGCGTTCCACTAGTCCTTGGGTCTGCGGATGGTACGCTGCCCCGAACAACTTCTTAATACCAAGCGTCTCGTAGAAGGATCTCGCTAACTCAGAGATGAAATTAGATCCTTGGTCGCTCAACAACCGTTCCGGGACTCCGTGTCTCGAAATGACCTCGTTCATCATAGTTTCCACGAACGTCACCGTGTCCAAAGCTCCGATAGCGAACGCTTCCACCCACCGGGTGAAATAGTCAGCGAACACTAAAATAAACTTGTTCCCACGGGGCGTGGTGACCAACGGCCCAATAGCGTCCACCACCAGTAGAGAGAACGGTCCCGACAGTTCTTGGACCGGCATCCTCTGCATCAAACCGTTCTTCCAGGGACGGTACCCTTTTCCACTTCCACACACCGTGCACTCCCGGACGTACTCAGCCACGTCACTCTTCCATCCGTGCCAGAACGCATGCTTCCTAACCTTGTCCAGCGTTTTCGTAACGCCTACGTGCGCTGCAAGCACGTCAGTATGACAGTGGTGTAGAACGGTAGAAATGAACGGTAACGGTATAACCGGAACTTCGATAGAGCTAGCAGGCCCAGCTCGAGCCTTGAGGTAGACTTTTCTCATCAGCACGCCATTCTTCACCTCATAATTAGGCGCCATAAGAAGCGTTCGCGCCCTCAACTGCGGGTCGAGGGCCAAGGCACCATCCTTCAAGTAGGCAATCATGGCCATGATCCAAGGGGTACGCTTCTGTTCCTCAACGAAGCGTTCCTGCTGAAGTCCAAACAAGTCCACCGGCGAAACCATCAGCTGTTCCTCGGGAGCGTTCGGGTGGGAGCGCCGAGGCGACCCCCCGACTTCAGTGGAACCATGTTCCCCTCGAGTGGTTTCCGAGGCCCCAGCAGGAAGCGTTGCATCGACCGGAACCGTTCCGACTTCCGGAACCGTTCCCGGATCAGCGTTCCCAACTTCTCTTTCTTCTTCAGAACCGTTCCCATCGGAACGTGCGTCGTTCAGTAGGTCGGCCATTGTCACGGCGTTAATGGTGTCGGCGTGCAGCCGTGAGAGTCCATCCACATGACCCATCGCGGTTCCAGGTTTATGGAACACTTTGAAGCGTAGCTGCGAGAGCTCCATCGCCCAGCGTGCCAGTTTAGCGTTACTGGTACGGTTCTTCTCGTCGAACACCCAAGTCAACGCTTTGTGGTCTGTGTATAGGTCAAACTCACGACGATCCAAATAGCAGCGGAACTTCCGCGTAGCCCACACGATCCCCCAACATTCGATTTCTGAGGTTCCGTTGGTCTTGTTGACCCAATTCTTCTCGGATCCGACAAGCAATTTGCTTGCATACGCTACCACTCGCTCTCGTCCGTCCACTGTCTGCATTAGACACGCTCCAATAGCCATCGTGGAAGAGTCCACATACAATTTGAAGCGCTTCGAGAAGTCCGGGTACACTAGGATCGGGGGCTCCACCAGCCTCCGTTTCAATTGTCGGAACGCTGACTCACAGTCTTCGGACCACTCGAACGGAACGCCTTTTCCCTTTAAGCGTTCAATGGGAGCGGTGATTGCAGCGTACCCCGGAATGTATCGCCGGAAATAACTCGTCAGTCCTAGGAACGCTCGAACGTTATGCAAGTCGTGCGGGTTCTTCAAGGTCATCACCGACTTCACCTTCTCCGGGTTAGGCAGTATCCCTGAAGGCGTTACTATATGCCCCAGGAACGCTACCTGGTCGCGTCCCCACTTGCATTTCTTCATTTTGAGTTTGAATCCAGCCGCTCGGAACCGTTCCAAAACTTGCTTTAACCGTACCAAGTGGGTAGGAAAGTCCTCACTGAACACCACACAATCATCAAGATACACCAAGCAAGTTCGCCACTTAAGATCCACTAGCACGTTCTCCATTAGTCGTTCGAAAGCCGGCACCGCGTTGCATAAGCCAAAGGGCATCACCAACCACTCGAACAAACCGTACTTGCAAGTGAACGCTGTTTTCTCCACGCTTCCTTTTGCCATCGGAACGTTCCAATACCCGGAGGCGATGTCCATAGTAGAGAACAGTTTAGCGTTCCCTAGAACGTCCAAGATGTCATCGATAAGCGGCATCGGGTAGCAGTCCTTAATAGTAACGGCGTTCAGTCTCCGGTAGTCAATGCAGAAGCGTATGCCGCCATCAGGCTTCCGTATCATAAGCACGGGACTTGCCCATGGGCTCGAGGACGGTTGTATTATCCCCAAGTCGAGGTATTGCTGGATTTCAGCTTCCATCACATCACCTTCGGCCTTAGAAACCCGGTACGGTCTCTGTTTGATCGGAGCATGGTCTCCCGTATCTATAGAGAACTCTAGAAGGTTGGTTCGACCCGGCTTCATCGAGGTTTCCACGAACATGTCAGCGAAAGACTCCAATAGAGAAGAGAACAGCCCTTGCTGCTCAGAGCTCAACTTCGATCCCGTAAAGTCCACCTTAAACTCTTGTCGCAACGCTTCGTCCAAAGCAGGCATGGGGTCTCGGGACGGTTCAGAACGCGAACTAACCGTTCCCAGCACGGAACTCACCCAATCCGTTCCACTTGTGGAAGCGTTCCTGTCACCCTCATTGTCCTTCTCGTAAGCAAAAGCGGTCGCCGGCACTACCGTAGCCGCGGCGATAAGCGTTCCCTTTTTAATGATCACGTCTTCCTCCGAAGCGTTACACACTTCCACCACAACCTTGCCTTCCTTCACAGTACACAGCGTTCGAGCAACCTTCACTGTGTCATCCAAATCCACATATCCTTCGACGAGCACCGTAGAGTCATCGGCCGCTTTTCCTTGCACATCGGTCACCACTAACGCTTGCCCTCCAGGACATAACCGTACAGTAGAGCTAATACGAGTGGTGTACATTTCCTCCACCCGAGGCGACCCGATGGCGAACGCTTCTCCAGTGTCCTTAAGCGTTACCGTACTTTCATCCAGGTCGACGACGGCTCGGTACGCTCTAAGCGTGCCCGTTCCGAGGATCACATCCACATGCAGCTTCTCAATTACCACGAACGGCCGAATTAGTTCCTTCGACCCCAGTCGCATGGGTAGGCGGACGATTCCCTTAACTCGTAACGCTTGACCCGACACGCCTTTCAGTTCCTAAGGGTACGGTTCCAATGGAGCGTCCGTCATCCCCAACCTCTTCAGCACGCGGTTGTCGATTAGACTGGCAACAGCTCCTGAATCGATGAGCATAGCGGTAGGCAGACAGTCGATATAGCCCGTAGAGACGGCCTCCACCCCACCCACAGAACCGATAATACGTTTGCCGTCTGGAACGACTGCGTCGTCTCCATCCTCACTGAGCACTTCGGATTCGGACACTCCGCTCAGTTCCTCAGGCTCAGGACTCTTGCCCGTCGCATCCGACACGGCGTGGGCGTACTCATACATGCCTCCCGGCTGATCTTCACTCGAGCTAAGCGTTCCCAACGCTTCGGAACGGTTAGCGAGTAACGCAGAATGGTCAAATCGGACGTTGCAGACGCGACCTCTTCGCGAAGAACGCTTAGACAAAATGCGACACAGTTCGCACGTAGGAGTACGATCCGTTAGCTTCCTGCAAATCTCGTCGGAGTCCAGCACGTATCGGTACTTAATTCCTTGTATCAAAATGTCCACGATACTCTTCTCCAAGTGATCCACGGAACGCTCCAAGTACGCCCTTGCTCTCATTTCAAGTTCCTTCTCCTTCAGGAGGAACTCTCGACTATACTTCTCGCGGGGATCCCTCCGGTCACTCAGTTTCATCTGGCAGGTGCCGCACGGTCGAGTGTCACAAAATAAAGTGTGTGATATGGTAGCACTAGCACTAGAGGAAGTACAGCATCGGGGGTCGAGCTGATGTGTTGAGTACGCTGGAAAATCGAAACTGAGATTGAGTTTAGCACCTTCGTCCTGTCCTCCTAGGCAATTCCAGTCCTTGGTGCCTGTAACTTCAACATCTAAATTCAAGCACATTGCATTCTTCATCCCAGATGACTGCGTTGCACGCGGGTCAGACTGCTTGCTGCAGCTTGATCTCCACAAACGTTGGCAGATTGCTACCCATTATCGCGTTCCATGTGCTTGTAGTTGATGATATCGTGACAGTCGAGGGTCTAGCGTCTCCTCCTCGAACACTAGTTGGTGAACGATTCGTCGAATAAGTCCTCTCCACTGGTGTCGAACGCTTCGACGGGCCTTCTCAGGAACGCTTGATAACCGTTCCGTAATTTCTCTAGGCTTTCGATTCACAAGGGGGAGTCCAATGTTGTCGAGAATCGTCACAGGGTTTGCTTCCTCCTTGGGCTTCGCGAACTTCTTCGCCCTTGCCTTTTCACGCTTGTGAGATCTCCGGTGCTTCTTCTTCCTCCCAGGGTAATCCTTCGCGTCCAAGTATCCATCAGCGCTATACAGAACGCTTGCCACAGCGTTCCCTTCGGTCGGAGTTTCACTAAAGTTTCGGTTCGCACGCTTGGCAGCTTCGGACGACGCTAGCGTGGAAGCGTACCATCTTATCCAGTACTCAGGGGTCGATAGTTCTCCAGGCGAAGAATCTCGCGTCTTCTCAAGGGTTTCTTCTGGTATGTTGAGAATGCAACTCAACTCCTTCAACGACAGCTCCTTCTTCTGTTCAGCGCTGGCCTTCACGCGCCTCTTCAGTTCGACCTCATCCAGGGGGAATAAGCGTTCCTCCAACTCCTTTTCGTATTCTTCCTTCTCTTCGTCGACGGGCGACTCGGCTCCATCCTCCAGGGCGTCCAGTTCTTCAGCCGAGAAGAGTCTAGTAGAGGGGCGCCCTTCCACAGCAGGTGTACCTTCGGGCGGCGGTTCGGGTTCGATAACCGCAGGCGTTACACTGCGACCTTTAGTCGAGTCCTCAGACTCGGGAACGGTTCCAATCGTTCCGCCAACAGCGTTCTCTTTTTCTGGCAGGTCTATTCCAGCCAGTCTGCCAGCGTCCTTCGTAGAGATAGTTTCTTCCTTGAGCTCCACCGCGTCATCACCTTCACCGGGATCAGGAGGCGGCCTTTCTTGCTCTTCCGTTGCTTCTTCTCTTCGGGAGTCCTCATCCTTGGGAGCGTTCTCCGTTCCCTTTCCACTCGAATCCATGAACTGCACGTGCACAACTTTACGCTTCCCCGTAGGTTTGTAGGGTGGCCATTGGAACAACACTCGTACCGCGCTTACATCACTCTCGAACCGTTCCTCTAAAGCTCTTATAACCTCTGGCTTCAGGGACCCCCGTTCGGCATCTGAGGGGTACGGTTCCTCCGTTCCACCGTTTCCACCTTCCTCTATTTCCTTCGTTGACCGTTCTCCGTGCTCTTCTTTCCGTTCTTCATCATTCATAGTTTCTTCCTCATGCGGCTCCCTATCTTCCGTGCAAACACTGCTCGCCACCCTAGCGGACGCCGTCACCTCGACAGGCTGTCCCTCTTCCAGGCTGGCCATCTCCTTGTAGTCAGCATAGTAATCGCAAAAATAGTCCTCCTCTTCAGTGGTAGCCTCTGCTACTCGACTCTCCAATGGCAATAACGCTTCAGCCATCATTTTCTCCTCTTCCCGTGTATCCCCCGCGCGATAATCGTAGATAAATTCCCTCTTGGGAACACTCTTTCTCTCAGCACCAGACGAGCTCTCGCGCTTGTCTTCTTCAGCGGAACACTTCGTCCCGTTCTCTTCTCCAATATTCGTCGTTTTTACATCCCACGTGAGTACCTACACGGGGAAGGAGGACGAGACCCTCCTTCGTTGGCTTGTCGAACTTGACACAGCCGTTGCGGCTTGACGTATCGTCGATCCGATGTCGAAGGTCGCGTTCGCCATGTCATGTCTTGGCGGACTTGCGAGGAGTTGGGCCTATGGGCGCCGACTCTCGGATCCTACGTGCTTCAGCACGTACGAGGTGTTCAAGGAGGAACTCAAGCTTGCGTTTGAGCATCCGAAGAACGAGTTCAGATCGAGAGCAGAGTTTCTCGATCTGCAACAGGGCAAGGATGATGTTCACACCTTTGCCCAGCGTGCTCGATACTTGGTATCGAACATAGTGGCCAACCCGATCGACGAGGCGACCAAGGTCGTCACGTTCATGAAGGGACTAAGAGATGGTCCCATCAAAACATATCTCTTTCGAGAGTATCCGAATACTCTCGAAGAGGCGATCAGCCTTGCGATGCAAGAGGAGTTTAGCCGGCGTCAAGCTAAACTCCATGCGAACGCGCCGAAGCCGGCGCGTCCTGTTGCGAACACGGGAGGTCCGGAACCTATGGACCTCTCGAGTGCTACGACTGCTGGTCAACAGCAGCGTAAGAACGTCAAGGTTCGATGTTACCTGTGTGGAAACATCGGTCACTATGCACGCGAGTGCACAGCGGGCGGGCGTTCAAAAAACGCCAAGGACCAGTAGGCGCGGGGCGTCCTACTGGTAATGCAGTCTCGCGTGTCGAACTCGGACACGCGACGTTGAAGGCTGCTGCCCCCAGCGAGAAGGTTTCTCGCTGCGAGATGCAAGATGACAAGCCAGGCCTTGTCATCCTGAACGTGATGTCGAAGAGAGTGAACTCTCTTCGTGCCCTAGTGGACTCGGGCGCGTCGAACAACTTTGTTCGACAGGGAAGTCTTCGAAGGCTTGACTTCGAAGAGACCGACACGCCTCGCGGCGTGTTGGAGGTGCGGTTGGCAACAGGTGCCACCGTAAGGAGTGAGAAGCGCGTGGTCCGTGTGCGCTTCTCTTACAAACGAAGGACGTTTGTAGAAGATCTTATCGTCTTGGATCTAGACGATAAGTTCGACTTGGTATTAGATACCACATCGAAAAGATTTTATCATCGATTCGATGGCCTTGAGCACTATCTTCAGTGCTCTAGATCTGCGTGATGGATTCTATCAGATCCTCATGCGTGAGAGGGACATCCCTCTCACTGCGGTAAGCACTCCAAGCGGTATGCTTTGGGAGTGGCTCGTCATGCCACAGGGGCTTAAGAACGCCCCTGCGACGTTCAATAGATGCGTGACACATCTATTGCGCTCGGTGCGCGACTTCGCACCGAGCTACTTCGACGACGTGTTCGTCCACAGCCGGGCTGTGAACGGGAAGACGGACATTGAGATGCACAAGGTGCATCTCCGGAAGCTGCTAGAGCTTATGAGGAAACATAAGCTCTATGCGAACCTGAAGAAGTGTATCTTCGGGGCGAGCGAGATACCCGTGCTGGGGTGTCTCGTGGGGAAAAACGGCGTGCGCCCTGACCCAGAGAAGGTCAGAGTGATCAATGAATGGCCCACGCCATCCAATGTGAAGGAACTGAGGCAGTTCCTTGGGCTTGCCACGTACTTGTGCAAGTACGTGGACAACTATGCGGGCAAGATTCGCCCGTTGTCACAGCTTCTTAAGAAAGAAGCTGAGTGGATTTGGACGACCGAGTGCGAGGAGGCATTCGGTGCAGTCAAGCAGGGCTTGACTGAAGCGCCGATCTTGGCCGTGGCGGACCAAGATCGTTCATTCCACGTAGTGTGCGATGCATCCGACTTTGCAATCGGATGTGCATTGATGCAACACGATCACGAAGGGCGTGATCGTGTAGTCTACTATCAATCGCGTCAGCTGAAGCCAGCTGAGCGTAACTATCCCGTACATGACAAGGAGCTCCTTGCCATGAAGTATGCACTCGCAAAGTTCCGAGTGTATCTACTTGGGAGTAGACCGTTCGTGGTCTATACAGACCACGCATCATTGCGTACGGCGATTAAGTCGCCGCACATCTCGCAACGTATGGCGAGATGGTTGTCCTTCTTCGCGGAGTACAACTTCCGGGTGGAGTACAAACCCGGAAGACTCAATGTAGTGGCCGACGCGTTATCGCGTCGACCTGACTATGCGGAGACGGTCGACGCCAACGCTGTTGGCGTCGTGAGGACAAGTGTGCCGTCGTCAACGTTGATTGACGACGTGAAGAACGCGTATGCAAGGGATGCAGACGCGAAGGGGCTGCTGGAGTTCCTCGCAGCACCTTCCGACGTGGCACGTCGGAAGCTAACCCCTCATCTTCGAGCTCGTGTACACCGCTATCGTGTACACGAAGGCCTACTGTTGTACAGTGCAGTAGACGACAATGCGGATCGCATTGTCGTTCCGAATGATCATGACCTCCGGTTGAGGATCATGTTCGAGTATCACGATGCAGGGCATCCGGGTCGTGAGAAGACATACACTCTTCTCACGCGTGACTTCTACTGGCACCACCAGTACAAGTGGGTGCGCAAGTACGTACGTGCTTGCGAGGTTTGTCAACGCGTGAAGCCTGCGCAGTTCTCGCAGGCTCCTCTTCAATCACTACCGACTCCGTCAGAGTGTTTGGCAGTCCATGTCCATGGACTTTGTCTTCCAGTCTTCCGCCTGACAGCAAGCGGAGGACGGGCATCGTTGTCTTTGTGGACAGATTCAGCAAGATGGTTCATCTTGCTGCCGTCCCAACTACTGTTACAGCCGCGCAGACTGCGCGACTGTTTGTTGACATGGTGTTCAAACACCATGGCATGCCGCTCGACATTGTGTCGGACCGTGATCCACGCTTCACAGCGCGGTTCTGGCAGAAGTGTTTACACTTCTTGGTTCACAGTTATCAATGTCGACTGCGGATCATCCGCAGACGGACGGACAGACCGAACGTGTCAACCGTGTATTGGGTGACACGTTGAAGAGCTACGCTCACTCGTTCCCGCATTGGAGCGAGTGCTTGCCGATGGCAGAGTTTGCCATCAACAACTCGGTGCATGCCTCGACAGGGCATACACCGTTCTACGTGAACGCCATGAGGCATCCACGATTGCCGAGCATGCTCGGCGGGGTAGCTTCCTCCTTAAGTGGGGGAGGATCTACGGTTGCGTCCGAACAACCGCAGAATGCAACTGATAGCAGCACACTATCAGCTGCGGTGACGCGTGCGACGTCTCGTTCGAGCAGGAACGAGCGCGCGATGTCTGTGCCGGGCACAGACATGAGAGATGATAGCGAGCAGGCAGGGCCTGCTGCTGACAAGGGCGACAAGCTGAAAGGATTCAGCTCGGGTGCGCTAGACTTTGTCCAGCGAAGACAAGCCGTCATACGGTTTGTCCAGGATGCTATCGCAGCTTCTGTCGATCGACAGAAGCTGAACGCTGATAATGTTGGTAGGGGCAACATAAATGAATTCAAAGTGGGTTCATTAGTTTTGTTAGCTACACAAAACCTGCCTAGACATGCAGTGTCTGACTTTGGAGCAAGCAAGCTTGCTCCAAGATTCATAGGGCCGTTCAAATTACTTGAACGGCATGGTAACGCGTACCGGCTGGACATACCGTCCAGCATGAGGCTCCACCCGACTTTCTACGTCGGGCGGTTGAAGCCGTACGTGCAGCACGGACTACCTAGGGTTGGTAGTCCGACTGAGGAGTGCGAGAGGCCTGGAAGGCCTTCTCGAGACCGTCGACACGGTCGATCAACCGATTCACTCTCGTCCCAAGACCGGACGAGAGGTTCGAGGCAGTCTGAGCTGCCTCGCAGACCTCAGCACGGAGGACACGAACCTCCTGCTTCAGAGCAGCTATCTCAGCGCTCTGTGTCTGCTCCAGCGCAGCAACTCGATCGTGCAGGGCACGATCGTCGTAATCATAGCGTTGACCATGCGGAGAATGTTCCACCCTCCGCCGCCGTTGCGCGACGCGCGTGGAGCGATCCGCTGGATTGTGGAGCGGATCGTGGCTCATAAGAGAACGAACTCTCAAGGGTTCGTTTTCGTATTCGTTGGAAGGATTTCCTCCCCAGCGAGATACATGGGAGCCGCGGAACGTCCTGATGGAGGACGTTCCGGAAATGGTGAGGGCGTACGAAGCCCACCATAACTTGCAGGGTTAAACCCTGCACGAGGAGTGCTGCGGTCAGCCACAGCACTCGGAGCTTCGCGTGGCACAATACGACCACGGAGTTCCTTGATGTGATCGGGTACACGGACGACCGTGTACCCCAGAGCAGATCACTTTCGGTAAGGCGTGTTGCCAAGGGTGGGCAACACGGACAGGGTGTGCCAAAGGGAACGGCACATGGGATCCCCGCTTCCATGGACTGATCATGGAGGCGTTCACACTTACCACGTGTAGTGTAAGTGTAGTAGCGATCGCGAGCCGCAGCAACGCGCTCGCGATATGCCTTCGGGTCTTTGTTGAAGTTATCAACAAAGGCGTTCCACGACTGACAAAGTGCCTGCCACTCGGGCACTTTACTCTTGCGCGAAGTCTTCTTCGCTGCATAGTATCGGAGCTCATGGAAGAGCCCGATATAGTAGTCGCGTCTTTGAGTCTCGGACTCACAGACAACCTTAGCGGCGACGGCGGCGTCGTTGCTACTGGTGCATGCGTACAGCACGGTATCGGGTTCGGTGGTGAACTAGCACCGAACCGGTCATGGATTTCTGCCTCAGTAGGCATCCATGGTGTGCGCACTGGCGGATCAGTGCGCGGGGCAGTGAGCGCCCTCGACATGGGGGACGCTTCATCATCACTGCGCGGACGCTTCGAGCTTGAAGCGTCCGAGGCCTCATCACGAGGTCGTCGAGATCCCACGGGTGGGTCTGACGTGTCTTCAGACGAAGACACGGGAACGGGAGCCTTGACATCAACCTCCCCCTCCTCGACATCCTCCTCGTAGTCGAGGATGTCTTCGTAGTCCTCTCCAAAGAGTTCTTTGAGAGGGACAGCAGGATTCTTAATCTCTGCTAGAGAAGAAGACTTCTTCTTCTTCTCATGCTTCTCCTTATGGAGAGCATGGTACTTGGTGACAGAGAGCTTCTCTGTCGGACCGCTGGAAGCAGCAGTGCTAGTGAGCACTGCTGAGGCCGTTGTTCCTGCTGCAGAGGCAGCAGGTGAGGCTTGCGCGTCCGCAGTAGCGGACGGAGACGTGGGCGTTGGCGAGTCCATTGCGAAATGAACTCGGATTTCTCTTGGGAACTTGACGGTCTTGTCAAGTTCTGTTGATTGACGTATCGAGACCGATACGTCGAATCTTAACGGGGGGAAGGTGTAACGGGGTTACACGTACAAGTGGTAGTACCACTTGTAACTCTAACAGTTAGGATAACTGTTAGAGGTTGGAAATGGGCCTTAGACCTTGGTGTGCTGTACACACCAAAGGATACATGGGCGAACCACATTATTGGGTGGTTCGTGTGCATTTGTGCATATTATTGGTAGAAAGTAACGGATTTCTACC
This sequence comes from Phytophthora colocasiae, assembly GCA_018806915.1. Lineage (NCBI taxonomy): Eukaryota > Oomycota > Peronosporomycetes > Peronosporales > Peronosporaceae > Phytophthora > Phytophthora colocasiae. Next base: position 637,531 of record JAGKQI010000033.1, on the reverse strand, counting down.
AATCACTGAGCAGAGTTTCTGCCAACCACACGTTGGCAGACCCTTTAGAAATAGATAACAAACAGTTTTAGGAGGTCCATAATTGGCTTATGCCAAATTCAATAACAGTTCTCATTTTACGGTATTTTGCAGTTTAATTTAGTTATATTTGATTTAATTATACTTATTTAAATAAGTATACTTAAATTAAGTCTATTCTAATTGCACGCTTCCTGTAATGGGTCTACCTAGACCTATTAGGTGGCGTACACGTGCGCTTACGTGTATGAGAAGGCGTGCAATTAGAATAGACTAAATTTAAGTATACTTATTTAAATAAGTATAATTAAATCAAATATAACTAAATTAAACTGCAAATACCGTAAATGAGAACTGTTATTGAATTTCCCATAACCCAATTATGGACCTCCTAAAACTGTTTGTTATCTATTTCTAAAGGGTCTGCCAACGTGTGGTTGGCAGAAACTCTGCTCAGTGATTGGTAGAATCGTTACTCTACCAATAATATGCACAAATGCACACGAACCACCCAATAATGTGGTTCGCCCATGTATCCTTTGGTGTGTACAGCACACCAAGGTCTAAGGCCCATTTCCAACCTCTAACAGTTATCCTAACTGTTAGAGTTACAAGTGGTACTACCACTTGTACGTGTAACCCCGTTACACCATCCCCTGTTAAGATTCGACGTATCGGTCTCGATACGTCAATCAACAGAACTTGACAAGACCGTCAAGTTCCCAAGAGAAATCCGAGTTCATTTCGCAATGGACTCGCCAACGCCCACGTCTCCGTCCGCTACTGCGGACGCGCAAGCCTCACCTGCTGCCTCTGTAGCAGGAACAACGGCCTCAGCAGTGCTCACTAGCACTGCTGCTTCCAGCGGTCCGACAGAGAAGCTCTCTGTCACTGAAGTACCATGCTCTCCATAAGGAAGAAGCATGGAAGCTAAGAGAGTCTTCTCTAGCAGAGATTAAGAATCCTGCTGTCCCTCTCAAAGAACTCTTTGGAGAGGACTACGAAGACATCCTCGACTACGAGGAGGATGTCGAGGAGGAGGTTGATGTCAAGGCTCCCGTGTCTTCGTCTGAAGACACGTCAGACCCGTGGGATCTCGACGACCTCGTGATGAGGCCTCGGACGCTTCAAGCTCGAAGCGTCCGCGCAGTGATGATGAAGCGTCCCCATGTCGAGGGCGCTCACTGCCCCGCGCACTGATCCGCCAGTGCGCACACCATGGATGCCTACTGAGGCAGAAATCCATGACCGGTTCGGTGCTAGTTCACCACCGAACCCGATACTGTTGTACGCATGCAACAGTATCAACGACGACGACGTCGCCGCTAAGGTTGTCTTTGAGTCCGAGACTCAAAGACGCGACTACTATATCGGGCTCTTCCATGAGCTCCGATACTATGCAGCGAAGAAGACTTCGCGCAAGAGTAAAGTGCCCGAGTGGCAGGCACTTTGTCAGTCGTGGAACGCCTTTGTTGATAACTTCAACAAAGACCCGAAGGCATATCGCGAGCGCGTTGCTGCGGCTCGCGATCGCTACTACACTTACACTACACGTGGTAAGTGTGAACGCCTCCATGATCAGTCCATGGAAGCGGGGATCCCATGTGCCGTTCCCTTTGGCACACCCTGTCCGTGTTGCCCACCCTTGGCAACACGCACCGAAGTGATCTCTCTGGGGTACACGGTCGTCCGTGTACCCGATCACATCAAGGAACTCCGTGAGTCGTATTGTGCCACGCGAAGCCTGAGTGCTGTGGCTGACCGCAGCACTCCTCGTGCAGGGTTTAACCCTGCAAGTTATGGTGGGCTTCGTACGCCCTCACCATTTCCGGAACGTCCTCCATCAGGACGTTCCGCGGCTCCCATGTATCTCGATGGGAGGAAATCCTTCCAACGAATACGAAACGAACCCCTTGAGAGTTCGTTCTCTTATGAGCCACGATCCGCTCCACAATCCAGCGGATCGCTCCACGCGCGTCGCGCAACGGCGGCGGAGGGAGTGGGAACACTCCTCCGCATGGTCAACGCTATGATTACCATGACGATCGTGCCCTGCACGATCGAGTTGCTGCGCTGGAGCAGACACAGAGAGCTGAGATAGCTGCTCTGAAGCAGGAGGTTCGTGTCCTCCGTGCTGAGGTCTGCGAGGCAGCTCAGACTGCCTCGAACCTCTCGTCCGGTCTTGGGACGAGAGTGAATCGGTTGATCGACCGTGTCGACGGTCTCGAGAAGGCCTTCCAGGCCTCTCGCACTCCTCAGTCGGACTACCAACCCTAGGTAGTCCGTGCTGCACGTACGGCTTCAACCGCCCGACGTAGAACGTCGGTGGAGCCTCATGCTGGACGGTATGTCCAGCCGGTACGCGTTACCATGCCGTTCAAGTACTTTGAACGGCCCAATGAATCTTGGAGCAAGCTTGCTTGCTCCAAAGTCAGACACTGCATGTCTAGGTAGGTTTTGTGTAGCTAACAAAACTAATGAACCCACTTTGAATTCATTTATGTTGCCCCTACCAACATTATCAGCGTTCAGCTTCTGTCGATCGACAGAAGCTGCGATAGCATCCTGGACAAACCGTATGACGGCTTGTCTTCGCTGGACAAAGTCTAGCGCACCCGAGCTGAATCCTTTCAGCTTGTCGCCCTTGTCAGCAGCAGGCCCTGCCTGCTCGCTATCATCTCCGCGTCTGTGCCCGGCACAGACATCGCGCGCTCGTTCCTGCTCGAACGAGACGTCGCACGCGTCACCGCAGCTGATAGTGTGCTGCTATCAGTTGCATTCTGCGGTTGTTCGGACGCAACCGTAGATCCTCCCCCACTTAAGGAGGAAGCTACCCCGCCGAGCATGCTCGGCAATCGTGGATGCCTCATGGCGTTCACGTAGAACGGTGTATGCCCTGTCGAGGCATGCACCGAGTTGTTGATGGCAAACTCTGCCATCGGCAAGCACTCGCTCCAATGCGGGAACGAGTGAGCGTAGCTCTTCAACGTGTCACCCAATACACGGTTGACACGTTCGGTCTGTCCGTCCGTCTGCGGATGATCCGCAGTCGACATTGATAACTGTGAACCAAGAAGTGTAAACACTTCTTGCCAGAACCGCGCTGTGAAGCGTGGATCACGGTCCGACACAATGTCGAGCGGCATGCCATGGTGTTTGAACACCATGTCAACAAACAGTCGCGCAGTCTGCGCGGCTGTAACAGTAGTTGGGACGGCAGCAAGATGAACCATCTTGCTGAATCTGTCCACAAAGACAACGATGCCCGTCCTCCGCTTGCTGTCAGGCGGAAGACCGAAGACAAAGTCCATGGACATGGACTGCCAACACTGACGGAGTCGGTAGTGATTGAAGAGGAGCCTGCGAGAACTGCGCAGGCTTCACGCGTTGACAAACCTCGCAAGCACGTACGTACTTGCGCACCCACTTGTACTGGTGGTGCCAGTAGAAGTCACGCGTGAGAAGAGTGTATGTCTTCACGACCCGGATGCCCTGCCGTGGGGCATCGTGATACTCGAACATGATCCTCAACCGGAGGTCATGATCATTCGGAACGACAATGCGATCCGCATTGTCGTCTACTGCACTGTACAACAGTAGGCCTTCGTGTACACGATAGCGGTGTACACGAGCTCGAAGATGAGGGGTTAGCTTCCGACGTGCCACGTCGGAAGGTGCTGCGAGGAACTCCAGCAGCCCCTTCGCGTCTGCATCCCTTGCATACGCGTTCTTCACGTCGTCAATCAACGTTGACGACGGCACACTTGTCCTCACGACGCCAACAGCGTTGGCGTCGACCGTCTCCGCATAGTCAGGTCGACGCGATAACGCGTCGGCCACTACATTGAGTCTTCCGGGTTTGTACTCCACCCGGAAGTTGTACTCCGCGAAGAAGGACAACCATCTCGCCATACGTTGCGAGATGTGCGGCGACTTAATCGCCGTACGCAATGATGCGTGGTCTGTATAGACCACGAACGGTCTACTCCCAAGTAGATACACTCGGAACTTTGCGAGTGCATACTTCATGGCAAGGAGCTCCTTGTCATGTACGGGATAGTTACGCTCAGCTGGCTTCAGCTGACGCGATTGATAGTAGACTACACGATCACGCCCTTCGTGATCGTGTTGCATCAATGCACATCCGATTGCAAAGTCGGATGCATCGCACACTACGTGGAATGGACGATCTTGGTCCGCCACGGCCAAGATCGGCGCTTCAGTCAAGCCCTGCTTGACTGCACCGAATGCCTCCTCGCACTCGGTCGTCCAAATCCACTCAGCTTCTTTCTTATGAAGCTGTGACAACGGGCGAATCTTGCCCGCATAGTTGTCCACGTACTTGCACAAGTACGTGGCAAGCCCAAGGAACTGCCTCAGTTCCTTCACATTGGATGGCGTGGGCCATTCATTGATCACTCTGACCTTCTCTGGGTCAGGGCGCACGCCGTCTTTCCCCACGAGACACCCCAGCACGGGTATCTCGCTCGCCCCGAAGATACACTTCTTCAGGTTCGCATAGAGCTTATGTTTCCTCATAAGCTCTAGCAGCTTCCGGAGATGCACCTTGTGCATCTCAATGTCCGTCTTCCCGTTCACAGCCCGGCTGTGGACGAACACGTCGTCGAAATAGCTCGGTGCGAAGTCGCGCACCGAGCGCAATAGATGTGTCACGCATCTATTGAACGTCGCAGGGGCGTTCTTAAGCCCCTGTGGCATGACGAGCCACTCCCAAAGCATACCGCTTGGAGTGCTTACCGCAGTGAGAGGGATGTCCCTCTCACGCATGAGGATCTGATAGAATCCATCACGCAGATCTAGAGCACTGAAGATAGTGCTCAAGGCCATCGAATCGATGATAACATCTTTTCGCGGTATCGGCGTTTGCGCTGGTATCGTCGCATCGTTCAGCTTGTTATACGCATGAACGATGCGCCAGCCGCCCTGTGGTTTCTTAACACAGAACGTTGGAGCACTGTGCGGGGACTTTGATTCCCGCACTTGACCTGCAAGACGACGACTTTCAAAGAAGTCGTCGATCGCTTGTACTTGTTCACGCGGCAGTGGCCACTGCCGTGTAACACAGTACTTCGTGCCCGGCACGAGATCAATCTCGTGCTGTACGCCCTTGTCCTTCGGAAGCTCCGAAGGAATCTCGTCCGGGAGTACATCCTTGTACTCCCGCAGAATCTCGTAATAGGGACTCGACTTCAACGAGTCCCAACTCTGCTCCTCGAAGCGTTGCTTCTTGGTCTTCGCACTGAGGGGGTCATCGCCCTCAGTGATGCCATCGACGACGAGCTGCTTCAGCTCTTCGGCTTCGCGATCCACTCTCTCGATATCCGAGAGAATGCAAATTTGTTCGATGCGTCCATCGTACAAGTCCCGCGCGAAGCGCTTCCAACTCATCGTTGGAAGTGCGGTCAACGCCGACGCACACGTCGGCGGATTCTCCAACCGCATCCTCTGGTACTGTAACCCAGTACCAGTACGTGTCAAGACGTTCAACGTCTCGACACTCGGTGTCTGCCCTGCAGATACACCCTCCTCAGTCACGGACTGAGACTCACACAGCTCACTGAGCTGGTGCCGCACGCTCTGATACAGTACCGCAGTATCAGTTCGTGTCAAGACGTCCAACGCCTTGACAATCGGTGTCTGCACCGCAGACACACCCTCCACAGTCATGGACTGGGACTCGCAAAGCTCCCTGAGCTTGCGCCGCGAAGGTCTGCCATGGAGCTCCGCTCCAGGCGCTCCACGTCCAAGGCATCGCACCTTGGACGGGACGTTATCGCAATCGTCAGCGGATTCCTTCCGCTGACTCGCACTATCAAGCCCGGCTTGAGTGCCGCTCATCGCGTGCAGCGCTGCTGCACGTGAGCACGCAGGTTGTTCGGGTGCTGGGCGTTTGCAACCGCCAGCACCTCCTGCCGCGCAGTCGGTTCCCTGAACCGCTGCGCCTCCATCCGCTCCCGGAGCGGATGAAGCAACCGCATCGTCGACTCCCGGAGTCGACGTGCTCTCGCTAGCTTCCTGCGCTAGCGAGTGTTCGCTTGTACACATATCATCCGTTCCCCAGAGCGGATGTACGATCGCTAGTTCCCGGAACTAGCAGCGACTGTTCGCCTATACACGTCTCATCAGCTCCCGGAGCTGATGACCGATCATAGTTCCCGGAACTAGCAGCGAAGCGCCAGTGGCGTCAGCTCCCAGAGCTGACGCACGTCTTTCGGTTCCCCGAATATTATTTGCTTCGTCAACTCCCAGAGTTGACGCGACGTCGTCGGCGCGACCCTTGGGGGCTTGAAGTACCTCCAAGGATACCGGTAATACCGGTATTTTACCTTCTCTCAGGTGAATCGCATTCACCTGACCATCACTCATGTGACAAACATCATTCAGATGTTTACGCGTCAGGTGATTCACATTCACCTGACCATCACTCATGTGACCGCGACCCTTCGGCTCAGATTTCTGAGTCGACACACATTTTCTCCCAACGACTCCCGGAGTCGTTGATGGTCGCCGGCGGCGATCGGAGGCAGCGGCGGCCGCTGCTGCCTAAACTGGGGATCCACATGCACCGGCCGGTGCATGCGCAGCACTGACAGGGCCATCGCTCTCTGTCGCGCATGTGTTGTTGAAGCGTACGAGCGTACGCTTCTCCCAGTTGATCACCGGGTCATGCCGTGCAAGCCACGGCATGCCTAATACCAAGTCGAACTTATCGTCTAGATCCAAGACGATAAGATCTTCTACAAACGTCCTTCGTTTGTAAGAGAAGCGCACACGGACTACGCGCTTCTCAGTCCTCACGGTGGCACCTGTTGCCAACCGCACCTCCAACACGCCGCGAGGCGTGTCGGCCTCTTCGAAGTCAAGCCTTCGAAGACTTCCCTGTCGAACAAAGTTGTTCGACGCGCCCGAGTCCACTAGGGCACGAAGAGAGTTCGCTCTCTTCGACATCACGTTCAGAATGACAAGGTTTGGCTTGTCATCTTGCAGCTTACAGCGAGAAACCTTCTCGCTGGGGGCAGCAGCCTTCAACGTCGCGTGTCCGAGTTCGACACGCGAGACTGCATTACCAGTAGGACGCCCCGCGCCTACTGGTCCTTGGCGTTTTTTGAACGCCCGCCCGCTGTGCACTCGCGTGCATAGTGACCGATGTTACTACACTTGTAACATCGAACCTTGCCGTATCTACGCTGCTGTTGACCAGCAGTCGTAGCACTCGAGAGGTCCATAGGTTCCGGACCTCCCGTCTTCACAACAGGACGCGCCGGCTTCGGCGCGTTCGCATGGAGTTTAGCTTGACGCCGGCTAAACTCCTCTTGCATTGCAAGGCTGATCGCCTCCTCGAGAGTATTCGGATACTCTCGGAAGAGATATGTTTTGACGGGACCATCTCTTAGTCCCTTCATGAACGTGACGACCTTGGTCGCCTCGTCGATCGGGTTGGCCACTATGTTCGATACCAAGTATCGAGCACGCTGGGCAAAGGTGTGAACATCATCCTTGCCCTGTTGCAGATCGAGAAACTCTGCTCTCGATCTGAACTCGTTCTTCGGAGGCTCAAACGCAAGCTTGAGTTCCTCCTTGAACACCTCGTACGTGCTGAAGCACGTAGGATCCGAGAGTCGGCGCCCATAGGCCCAACTCCTCGCACGTCCGCCAAGACATGACATGGCGAACGCGACCTTCGACATCGGATCGACGATACGTCGAGCCGCAACGGCTGTGTCGAGTTCGACAAGCCACCGAAGGAGGGTCTCGTCCTCCTTCCCCGTGTAGAGTACTCACGTGGAGTTTCAACGACTCCACGCGTGGCTTAGGGGAAGCCACCGAGGCAGCAACATCTCGTTGCTCCTTAACAATGTACCCCAGAGCAACACCATGTTGCTCTGTCGGCGATAGCGTACGAAGCATCGTCGCTACCGCTGCCTCTCCAATGACTTGTGAAAGTCTTTGGAGAGCCTCCCACTCTGGATCAGACAGGTGGGCGCAGTCCGTGCGCGTCACGGACATTTGAGGGGTCCCAGTGGATCCCTCATCCATTGGGGAGTTCTCTACCCCGCGTTCGTATGACTCCATACGAACGAACAGCAGTCGGTCGTGGGACGGACTACAAAGTGCTACCAGGTGTAATGGGTCTACCTAGACCTATTAGGTGGCGTACACGTGCGCTTACGTGTATGAGGAAGCGTGCAATTAGAATAGACTTAATTTAAGTATACTTATTTAAATAAGTATAATTAAATCAAATATAACTAAATTAAACTGCAAAATACCGTAAAATGAGAACTGTTATTGAATTTGGCATAAGCCAATTATGGACCTCCTAAAACTGTTTGTTATCTATTTCTAAAGGGTCTGTCAACGTGTGGTTGGCAGAAACTCTGCTCAGTGATTGGTAGAAATCCGTTACTTTCTACCAATAATATGCACAAATGCACACGAACCACCCAATAATGTGGTTCGCCCATGTATCCTTTGGTGTGTACAGCACACCAAGGTCTAAGGCCCATTTCCAACCTCTAACAGTTATCCTAACTGTTAGAGTTACAAGTGGTACTACCACTTGTACGTGTAACCCCGTTACAAGAACGGTTGCGAATCCACGGTTGGATAATGCAGCGGTAGCGTTCTCGGAACGCTAGTCGGCACGGGAGTCTGGACGGCGTAAGCAGGGGTCGTCATATACGAAGCCGGCGGTGTCCGTACGCGAGTCGAAAATAAGCCCTTCAGCCCGTAGTCCACCGGACTGGAAAGGTCCTTCATCGTAACATTTCGGTAGCTCGCGATAGCCCCTCTCGTTTGAGGCGTTCTCGTCGAGTGCGGAGCGTTCTCCACATACTCACTTGTTCCAGTCCAGGCCGGGATGGATGGTCGGAACGCTCCTCCAGGGAACGCTTGAGCCGGGGAAGTAGCGTATCCCTGAGCCCATGAGGCCGGAACGGTTTGTTTCGAGGGCCGATACCCCATCATCTCGTAGTAGCTCCGCGGCGAAGGAACCGTACGTTGGGGCCTACTCCCAGCAGGGCCTTCCATCATCTGCGTAGCAGGGGGCTTCATCTCGAACGGATCGTCTTGACGGGGTGGAACGCTTCGCGAAGCGTTCCCGGCTTGAGGCGTTCCTGACCTGGATGAAGTCGTACTCGCACCTCCACTTGGGCGCCTTCGAGCCGCTTCCCCTTGGTCACCTCCGGCTCCAGCAGCCCACTGTAGCACGTTCGTCCTCACGGCGCTGAGTCCTGCCGCTGTCGTCACGTCTGGAGAGCCACTCTGTCCTTCCCGAACGCTCCTCTGGGACGTCGGTGTATTGGCACCCCAGGAACGCTATTCACTTCCGTTCCCGGCTCCAGCGGGGAACGCTTGACTCGCCTCTCCTGGCTCTAGCGACTCCATCTTCACTTCAGCGATGTAGTCCTCCTTGAGTTTTTCTTCTTCCTTGTAGAGCCTAGATCCCACCCAGGGGATGTACTCCAAAATATAGCGCACAGCACTTGGTTGTTAGTAGCCTCTGCTACCGTTCCTTGAGACCAGTCTCCTCTGAGAGTCCTCGTTCGTCCGTAACCCGGCGGAACCGTTCCGCACCCTTGGGTTTCCTCTTTTCTAGTGCACCTTCGGACTCTCCCTTGCCCCAATAGAGACCTTCTCCAGCTAACAGGTACCCTGCTTCTCCACCAAATGTCACGTACCTCCCTTGTCGGGGTCGGTACCTGTGGCTGTTAGATGAGTACGGTCCTGAGTGGGGTCTAGAAGTAGAGTAGAGAAGAGTAAGTCCTTGAATAAATGCAATATACGTTGATTCTTGTTCTTGTTCACTTGACTAGGGAAATTCGTAACTAACTAAAAAAATGAAGAGCGCCGTATGGTACCACGCCCTTGGGGGTGACACCTCACCTTTCGCACTCACCGGGCACCGTCGACGTGCCATCCGTCCTTGCAGTCTCCACTCCACCGGGGACTTGGTCTCAGTTACCTTCAGCTCCTTGGTGCCTTGGACCTCCACGTCGCCACCTAGCGCCATCATTGCGGGAAGGTCCCCCTTACTGATACTGTACCACTGGTATGGTACTCCGACTTGAGCCACCCAGACACCGAGGCCGCTTGGGTCTTTCAGGAGCCCGACTGGGGTCCAACACTGCTGGAACGCCACCCTCGATCCCGGATACGGGACAAATGTAGTGCTGATGAAGATCCCGTCAGGTTACACGTCCTCGTGTCAACCAGCGGATATTGCGTAGATGAAGCCGTTTAAACTGCGACTACGGTCTTTGTGGGTGGATCATCTACAAAATGAGCTACGAGGTCACCAAATCCGTGCTACAGACGAAAAGTTTAAGCTCAAAGCTCCATCACGAGACATTCTAATGGCGTGGCTCACTACTGCATGGGAAAACCTTGGCTGCACCTTCTATTCCTATGTAATTCAAATCCTTGCATGGTTTATTGAGCTAACAGTAATGGTGCGCCCTATTAGATAGGAACACTAGGATTCTTCTCGGTAGTCGCGCAAGGTTCACCACGTGCTGCACAGCTTTTGTTTGTTAGACACTTTTATAATGAAGGAGTCTTAGTACATACTGCTGGCAGTCTCTGCTGTAATATGGTGCAGCAAAGAGGTTCATGGAAACGACCGGCATTGAATCCACAGGAGCTCAACAGTGTCCAGTGAACACTGCGGATGGGTTGAACTAGCGACACACTTCCACATGTACCGTAGATCCTCCATGAAACTCCACGATAAAACGTTATGGAGGCCTTCCGTGCTGCCGCTGGATTCGATGCCAACGAGAATAAGATACTTTGCCACGTGGGAAATGCCAGCATCAACGATAGCTCAGTCACTAGCTTACTTCAAAGCAAATATCTATTCACATGTTTCCAGTCTAACTTCTTACGCCTCTGTACTGGTACCACCTCCCCGCTCTTCCCCTAAATATGTGTAAATGCAATAGGTTATCCCTCCTACAGAGATTCAACTTGAACAGCTCATTGCATTTACAGCATGCTCGCGGGATCTCTAGGTTGAGCCAATTGTTGTTGCGCTGCTGCATCGGACTTGTGTTCATGTTGCCGATACAACTGCTCTTCAGCAGCTTGTTGCTCCCGCAAGAGCTTCTTCTTCCGGTGTCGTTCCTTCCGTTCTTTCCGCTCGTCGAACACTTCAATACCCACAAGTCCCAGTTCGCAGAGACCGATAACGATGGCGCTACGAAGCTTCGGGCCCGAATAAAGCGTCATCTTCAGCACAGATTTCAGTACCACTGCGTAGAAGATAGCGACAACCAGTGAGGCCAGCATGAGATTGTACTTGTAATTGCGAGCCTTCCGCAAACGTTTGATCTTCCAGCAAAAAAGAAACTTCGCGAAGTAGACGAGGAGCCAGGCGAAGGCGAATGGTGTGGGGTAGAAGACGTAGATCCACTGGAGCAGCCGCTGGTTCTCGTCCAGCTGGCCCTGCGTGTATTTACTGGCCACGAAACTGGCAGCGTAAGTAGTGCCAGCTCCCACGTCGAAGAAAGCCACGACCACAGCGAAAATAGCGAAGAACGTCAATGAAGCATAAAGCCACCGGTAGAAGCGCTTCTGGTGCACGAAGCCCCAGTAGCCGTCCGACACCGTGAGCATATTCCGGATCGCGCGGCGCTTCCCCATGGTCGCAGCGATTTTCAGTGCCGTTTTGTCCAATGTAGTCAGCGTCCGTACCTAATCAATTTAACAGGTCATTAAGTACGCCTATAGAAATGTAAGAGATACTTAAGTACGTTCTGTGACGTCACAACCCTGAACCCATTGGTTCTCATTCTTCGTCCTTTGATCCCCATCAAGATGGCCGACCGCGTGCTCGAACTTCTAGCGCCTGTGCAGGCTGCACTGGAAGCGTCCCCTCTGGCTGTGAAGGTCTCAGCGGCCATTGGCTGCCTGGTGCTGTCTCGCTTGGCGCTGCAGCTGCTGGGATCGTTGTACACTTTCTTCCTGCGTCCGGCCAAGAGCCTCAAGAGTTTTGGACAATGGGGAGTCGTCACTGGCGCCACGGATGGCATCGGCAAGGCGCTCGCTATGGAGCTGGCGCGCAAGGGCATGAACGTGGTGCTGCTTAGCCGCACCCAGAGCCGTCTTGAGGCCGCCCGTGACGAGATCCTGGCCAAGTACCCCAAGGTACAGGTCGAGATCCTGGCTGTGGATTTTAACCGCGTGGACGAACCGAGCGTGCGTGAGGCTCTGCAGAAGAAGATTGACCAGGTCAAGGATGTCGGTGTGTTGTTCAACAATGTCGGTGTGTCGTACGACTTTCCTGAGTTCTTCGATCAGCTCGACGAGGACCGTGTGGACAGCCTGATCAAGCTCAATGTGGCTGCCACCACTATCATGACCAAGATCGTGATCCCTGGCATGGCGCAGCGTAAGCGTGGTGTGATCGTCAACCTGAGCTCGGGCTCTGGTCGCATGGTCGTCCCGCTGCTCAGCGAGTACAGCGCCACCAAAAAGTACGTGGAGCAGCTCACCCTGTGTCTGGCTGCTGAGTACGCCGCTAAGAACGTGCACGTTCAATGCCACGTGCCCATGTTCGTGTCTACCAAGCTGGCCAAGATCCGCCACTCGAGCTTCATGGTGCCGTCGCCCGCCACGTACGCGCGCGCGTCGGTGGCTCACCTTGGCTACGACACGCTCATCTCGCCCTACTGGCCGCATGCGCTGCAGATTTGGCTGTATGAGAGCGCTCCCACGTGGCTCCTGGCTAAGGTATGTTACCGGAACCAGCAGTTGTTGTTTCTCTCTCTTTTCTGACGAACTACCATGTTTGTGACACTGTGTAGGCCGCCATGATGACGCACATGTCGCTCCGCAAGCGTGCGCTCAAGAAGCTCGAGGCCAAGAAGAACCAGTAAAACAGGTTTTAACTGCGAGATAGCGAGCTGCTTGTCGTTATACGCGATCTTCGTGTGCGGGGGTCTGCACATGCAACAGTAGATTACTACCGCAGCGGAAAACCGCCGAGGTCCCGACAATCAAATGCTATGTGGCCCGCTTGTGTTTAAACCATCCCAAACGCCGGCACCGCTCTCTTCAAAGCGCTTGGTGTTCCCTTGGTCGTCAACGTATGCGTCTTCTAGGAGAAAGATACAGGTTTTGTTAGACCACTCCGGGGCGATGAGCAGCGAGGGCCTCGGCGTGGGAGGTGGCACTGAGGTCGCTGTAATTTCATCGTCCCCCGGAATCATTCTGGCGGCAGCAAAGCCGCGAGCAAGTCGCGAAGTCCTCGACGTTCATGTCTTTTGGTGCCAGAACGGGCGCGTCGACCAAGGCACGTTCGCCAGCGCTGCAAAAGACTTTACCCAACAATGCTGGGTAAAGCTTGCCGGTCAGTGCGGAATGGGTGGTGGCGGCGCCACTAGCACTGCTAGTAGCAGCGCGGAAGAGGTCACGTATTTGGGTGGTGGTGCTGCCGCCAGTCCAGCCTTGAAGCGATCTTCAGTCGCCACGCTCACTCGAAACGTTCGGCCCATCGCCCCCGATCTGTACGGCAAACCTTGGGCACCGCAATGTTGAGTTTCAGCATCTTGGTGGTGTTAAATTGTAGCTCGCGCCACGAACTGCCGGAGTACTGCACTCTATCTCGACATTCGGAGCACCGGCGATTCCTGGCGACGATCTCGCCACGACGGTCTCTGCAACACCAGCAAGCGTGCGCTCCAGAAGAGCCAGCGAGCAGCTCAACTGCCGACCAAGAGAACTCCGCAGCGCCGCATTTGTGCGCCAATTTTCCAGTGCGCTTGAGCCGGCTCACTTAAAACGATGGCACAATTGCCAGGAAGACAATTTTTCCTTCTCTTATCTGCGAAGGACATGCGAGAATCCCGGAGAAAAAATAAAAAAGATCTTGGCCGCTGCGACGACACCGGCCGGCAGCCCGGATAGGAACCCAGCTCTCTGCGAGATCATGGTTCACACGCGCTGGTAGTGGCAGCCGTCAGCTGACTGCAGCGCGTGGGGGCTGGTGGATACGAGTTCCATTGGCACATTACACTCTGTTTGCAATGATTGCCGGCCAGCTGCAGCAAAGACCTGAACGTCGGACACTATAATACTTCAGCTGAAGCTATCTGGGCCAACAGACTTGCAGCAGTATAGGCTGCAGGGCTGGTCACCATAGTGCGCAGCTAGAAGCAGCAGGTGGCGGCATTCAGGGCAAAGTTCCATGGCGCGGCTGCGGCTTGCTACATATTGTATTCCGACCTAAGCACGCGATTTCAAATCGCCAAACCTTTCTTCTTTTAATTTTAGGTACGATCCAGCGCTGGATTGCTCTGTAGTGACTTGTGCTCAGTATGTACCTTTCATCTTTCGTACCTGCATACAGCATCCAACCTGTTAGAACCAATTCGCAAAGCATATGTGGTACCGCTGCTGCCCACCACGCACTCAAACACCTAAGCACGTGCGAGAGGGTGGCTTTTCTGTCTCTGAGCTCAACGTTGCCAACTCTCGCTCATAGTTGCTTTCACTCCATCGTGCGCAAGTTGCCCGGATTTAGCCCCGCTCAGGTCTAATTCCATTCCGTGCCACTAAAAACACAGAACAAACTATGGCTCTGGAGGATCTCAGCGTATCACCGAACCCGGCGGCCGAGCGCGTCGTGGACGTCAAGGCGGACGCGTCCGTCCTGGCGCCTATCGAGTCGGAGGCCGCCACACTTCGTCGTCGAACATCCATCCCCAGTACATTCTCGTTCGGCGGCGTGGACCACGCCATTCCAGCGGCCGACGTGGGTCAGCGTCGTTGGCGAAGCTTCGACGCCGCCGTGTCATCGGACGCGTCCTCGGCGCTCGAGCAGCTCACGCTCCGTATCCAGCAGGAGTCGCAGCACGTGCTCAAGCGCAAGGCGCGTCTATCCAAGCGTCGAGAGCTTCTTCGCAGCGTCAAGTGCTGGCTCAGTTCCAGTCGTCGCGACCAAGTCGCGCTTCTTCAGATGCAGCTCGTGGCTGAAGTGGCCACTGGAAACCGCTCGCTGGCTGTGCTCAGTGACATGCGCACTCTACTCGCACTAGACGAGGATGACCTCGCCAATGGATCGCAGCGCCGTGGAAGCTTCGCTGCTAGCCAGACGCTTCTGGACGGCATTGAACAGTCCGACCGTGCGCTGGCTGAGGACTGGATGCGACATGTGCTTCAGCTTCAGGCCAACTATCTTGGCAAGCTCATGGAGCTTCACGGCCAGAAGAACTTGGTACCCAGCGGTTTGACTCTAGAACAAGTGCTGGCTCAAGTGAACGAAGTTACTTCTGCCAAGGACGAACCTTCGGCTGCTCTTGTGCGGTTCGAGAAGCTTCTCAGTCGTCAAAAACTGTTGAAGCCTGAGCTGAAGAAGGCTCTGGACAAGCTCTGCCTCGACACTATGCGCTCCTTCACCCGCCCCAGCAGCCAACCTGGTCCCAAGACGGTTTTCGATGACAGAGAACCGCGCGACATCATGCAGTCTCTGGTCCAGGAGATTGTGAACGCAGTGTCTACTGAAGCCAAGTTGGAGAAGACCCAGTTGCCAGCTCTCCGTGTGTTCGTGGAGAACATGGTCTTCAGTCGCCTGGCCTGTGCGTGCTACCGTGGAACTGCAGCTGATCTGGACGAGCTGAATGCCTCGTGGCGTGAGCAAGCATTCAAGATGCGTGAGATGAGGCTTGAGGAGGTTGGTGTCCCCGTGGAGATCCCTGAAGAGGCTAAGCAGCAGGATATCTTTACCGATTCAGTTGCTGCTTTCAACGAGATCCCGAACCTGATGCCCTCCAGTGTGCTTTCGGCCTTTATGCGTGCCGTGTGCACACTGTACCGCGAGGCCAAGGACGGACTTGGCCTCGACAGCAACTGCATTTCGGCAGATGTGTTGCTTCCGCTTATGGTGTACGTGCTGAGTCGTTGCGAGCTGCCACACCTGCACTCGCAAGTGTTCCTGATGGAGCAGTACGCCATCGATGAGTCCCAGGATGGATCAGAGGCTGCCTATTACCTGGCCTGCCTCCAAGCTGCTATGTGCTACATCATGGGCAACTTTTCGGCAGATGACGCCGAATCCCAGTGAGTGTGTTTGTGAATGAACCCAATTGTGGTGATTCATACTAGTACTCGTGAACAGGACGGAGTTGCTCCGTCGAGAAGATATTATTTAAGCTATTACCGTATGTAAAATATATCGAGTTTATCGACAATGTCTTGCCATCCAACTCTCCAAAAGTTGTGAGCACATCAAAATTCGGCGCATTTGGAGCAGACAGCGGCCTCTCATTGTTCCTCCAACCTGTTGGCAAAGAGTCACCTCCAAGTGCCTTCCACTGCTCTTCAGTCAACCAGTCCACGAGTAGCTCCGCCTTGATCGATGGATTGAAAACCTTCAATGAGAACTGATGGCACTTGTCGCCAAGAAACGCGATGTCAAGGTTATCCATGGCGCTTTTGATCGGCTTGAACAGTAGCAATCCATTCCTGACATCTTCAATATTGCCGATTCCCACTAGAGAAGCACGTTCACGGTGGAAAATGTGTGATCCGATCACAACAGAGCTCGGTAGAGCAATATCCATCACCATACACAACAACATGGATTCGCCATTCTCGTTTTCTTGTCTGCAGTCACACTTGTAAGCTTCCACCAATTTCGCTTTCATAGTTTGGGCCTGTGTAGGTGCTGTACTGCAAACGTTCGAGAACGTGAACTCCAACAACCGCGACGTAGCTAACGCGTATATAGAGGATGAATCCTTTTCGGGTACCCCTTTTCCGGATGACTCTTCTTGTCCTGGAAACACCACCAGCACGTGAATAATTCCATCGGGGATTGTATTGGGGAGCTTCTCGTAGATCTTTTCAGTCATAGCCTCCAACTCCTCCACCATGTAGCTGCTCACAGTTTCAGTAGAGATCTCCCCCTTCCGCATATTTTTGATCAAATCCTTCTCCATCAGCCATGCCATGCCGTCCTTCCGTGCCTGGAAAAGCCGCATGAGGCGACTAGAACACTTAATTCGCTATTCTCAGCCTTGATAGCGTCTTTCAACATCGCCACGCGTCGATGTCCACACCAAACGCGCTACCTGCCACACCAATGATGATCCACATCTTTTTTCTTGCTGATACCTGATAACGCTGATCGACTGACATAAACTACTATAGCACTAGTAACTCGATTTAAGACCTTTTCCATTACTATAGTATTTTATATAGTACTCTGGAACTGACATCTTGGCGATCCTTCAATTGCACTTCTCGAAATGGTTTATCTGGCACCTGCACTTCATGAAACTTTGAAGCATCTTGCATCTCCGTTACCGATGTGCTTGAATACCGACACGGCGACCTGCCTTTGTGACGGCCGGAGCAATATTACCAAGGCCAAACAGGTCGCTCGACGAGCTGGTACCACACAAGCTGAGCGAATAGATCCATGGCATCTGGATCCGGATTAATACATTCGATGAAGGCGCACATCAAAGTCGGTTTGGTCGGTTCGGGTGGGAGCTTGTGGGTTGCTTGGGCGAAGCAAGTGATATCCATCTCGTTTACGACAGCAAGCAACACGTCGAACAAGGAACGTTGCTTTAAAGCTACATATAACTAGCCTATGAGAGCTTCACGTCTTCGTTGTAGATCTGGTTCTCGTGCGACGTGAGCCTGGAAAGCCAAGTGTGTCTAAATGATGTAGGTTGATAGTAATTCGATAGTAGATAGACAGTACCAGAGTGAATTACTATTGCTTGCGATCTAGTAGAATCAGAACGGCCTGAACTACTATTTACTGTAGTAACATGATACAATAGTAGCTACTATTTCTACCCCTGGATGTGGGCCACGCCAAAGGTGGCCGCATAAGTATAACTGAAATTCTTCCATCTGAAATTCTTCCCCTTCATCTCCCAGCAGTAATGTGGATTTATTGTGCGATCGCTGGGGTGGCCCGTAGTACATTTGGGGTGGAAATCAACACATCGACGACGGTGGCAATGTTGAAAGATGCAATCAAAACAGAGATTACAGATATTACTTGTCCTAATCGCATGATGAGGCTTTTCCTGGCACGGAAGAACAGCACGGCATGGCTGAAGGGGAAGAAACTGCGACAGATGATAAAGAGAGGGGTCTCTCACACCCTGAACAAACCAAACCAAACCAAACCTGGTCCTTTTCGAACCAAACCAAAATTACGCGCAAACCTGGTTTGAAAGCGTTTCGTGGTTTGAAATCGTTTCGTTTTGAAACTCCAAACCAAGAGCGCGTTTTCAACAAACCATCGGGTGGTTTGAACCAGGAAGGGGGATCTCATGAGGACTGCGGATATTACAGGGAGTTGTTCATCAATGCGGGACTGCTTCGCTTGTCTAGAACCCATTACTTTTCGTCTGGTTTCAGATAGATTTTATTCTGCCGTCGACAGCCATTGTAGTGCACGGGGACGTGGAAGGAGAGACTTTGTCAGAGAGGACGGACGCTGTTAGCAGGAGCTACCGCGAAGGCCGTGGTATGTTATCAAGTCTTTTTCAGCGATCGCAACAGATATTACTTCACGAAGACGTCGTGATCAGCAGCCCGAACGTTGCAGCTGAAGTGAGCAAGGCTATATAGGATTCCCAAGTACATATCGAGGACAATAATTGAGATCGTCAAATATACCCACGTCGTTCATGCTGCTACCGACACGGAAAATCGTCTCAGCCGCCATATTAGTGAGTAACTCGACGATATTCACAAGTACTATGAGGCGTCTGTAAACAACAGAGTGCTGTGCTCGCCACAGAGATCGATAGGCGCTTGAAGGATCTCGAAAAAGGTGTTCAGGGACAATCCGATGTTAATACCCTGCAGCCTTGGTCGGTCGCTTATAAACTGGAAAACAAAGTCAACGGTGCTTTATCAACAGTGGAAACAGCAATCAATTAAAATTACACAACACATTCGTCAGCATGTGAGGAAAGAATGCTTTCAGCACTAAGAAAGATTCAATGCGACTTTGAATCTGCGGTAGACCTTCAATCGAATTGGATTGAGAAGCGCCTCAAGGCGAAGCTGGCATCAAAACGAGCCGTCGCCAATGAGGCACAATCTGGTCAACAAACTTTGGAGATTCGGCTTGGAGAACAGAAAAAAAAAAATCAGCTCCCAAATTGTGAAATCAGTCAAAGTTAACGAAGGTACCATTCAACAGAAAAACATGGACACTAACACGAAATCCTACAATCTGAGACCGGAGGGGCAGTACTAATGAAGTGGAAAATTCCCCAATGACTTCTTGCAGCTACGGATACAGCATAGTGCGGCTATTCAGGAAAGGTAGCGATCTTCCTTTGCAGCCAATGCCAGCCAAGGATTTTCAAACCAGTAACCATGCGAAACTGTGAACCAATGATGTGGTTTGAAAACTGGGGATATCTTACGACAAACCAGCGTCGCCAGTAATTTTGGTTCGGAAATCTATTTATTTTTCAAGCAAACCAATTTCTTGCCCGTTTCGTGGTTTGGTTTGTTCAAGGTGTGGGGTCTCTACTGAAGATATGAGTTGCTACATGGAGGAGGAGTTGGAAGCTGTAACTGACAATGTCTACGAGAAGATCCCCAACACAATCCCCGATGGAATTATTCACGTGCTGGTGGCGGTTCCAATCAAAGACGGAGAAATTGAATCGGATGGACCTTCTATATACGCGATAGCTACGTCGCGGTTGTTGGAGTTCACGTTCTCAAACGTTTGCAGTACAGCCAAACTATGAAGGAAAAGTTGGTGGAAGCTTACAAGTGTGACTGCAGACAAGAAAACGAGAATGGCGAATCCATGTTGTTGTGTATGGTGATGGATATTGCTCTACCGAGCTCTGTTGTGACCGGATCACACATTTTCCACCGTGAACGTGCTTCTCTAGTGGGAATCGGCAATATTGAAGATGTCAGGAATGGATTGCTACTGTTCAAGCCGATCAAAAGCGCCATGGATAACCTTGACATCGCGTTTCTTGGCGACAAGTGCCATCAGTTCTCATTGAAGGTTTTCAATCCATCGATCAAGGCGGAGCTACTCGTGGACTGGTTGACTGAAGAGCAGTGGAAGGCACTTGGAGGTGACTATTTACCAACAGGTTGGAGGAACAATGAGAGGCCGCTGTCTGCTCCAAATGCGCCGAATTTTGATGTGCTCACAACGTTTGGTGAGTTGGATGGCAAGACACTCCAATTTCCGAGCGAGTCTCGCCTACGCCCATCCAGACGCTGTTTGTACTTCCAAGCGCAGTTGGCGAGAGCAAGAGCAATTGCCGAGGGATGATTTGAAAGAGATTCTGTCTTCGATGACTTCTTATTTAAGCTGAACTTGCAGCTAGGAGAGAAGATGAACTGTCGCCGAACGGTCTAATCCTGATGTTCTGGTCATTCATTGAGACGATGATGCCGTGCCCGACAGCGCATTGAGGTGGCTTGACATACCGGCATAATGACGAGGAGGCACTCTCTAGGTCTTCATTTATTCACGTATTAGGCATCCCTAACATGGTTTTAACGTCACCAAGGTATGTTAATTCTATACATCGTCAGCGAGAGATGATTGGGTTATGACTGCACTTGCTCACGCAGGTTCGACTCTTGGCCACCTCGTTTTCCCAATGGTATCCCCGCACACATCGGCTGATTGGCGTTGCGTCCTGGTTCGTCCTGCGCCAAATGTCCATATCTCGTGACGTCTTTCGGCGCTTTCCTGCGTGGTGGGGTAGTGGTGGATACGGTGGTCATTAGAGAACAAAATTCATCAACTCGGAACCATGTTCTGGCCAATGACGCTTTCCAGATCCTCCAGTCGTATCTCAAGACCAACTAGCGGGTCCATCGAAATTAAGCTCCCGGACTTCGGTATCGCTTCTGATGTTGGAAACTCCATCGGTTCGTCGTGCTCTTCAGTTTATTCGCCATTTGCGTTGTGCTCTGACAGTTTTATCGTTTTTATCAGCCATGTGTGGCATTCTCGTTCAGGTAGTACCTACAACTCAGATATCTGGAGTCGGTCTCGTCCTTATGGAAGCTACCACGGGTGTCTGTCTAGTAGACAATGTTTACCCGCACCAGAAGCACAAAATGTGCATCGATAGGCAGCAGATTCTGCAGTGCAGGGCCAGCTCTCTCGCTCTGCGATTTTCCTCCACCATTGTCTGCAACAAAAGAATCCTCTCTGCTGGAGTCTCCTTGATTACAACGCCGCGGAGTCGCCCTCGTTGAGTTTGTTCAGTGTCTTGATCGTTCTAATCAGCTTCTTCTTGCACATCACCAATGTGCGGCACTATTGGATCGCCTCACTACAGCAAACCAAGACACATTGCGATAAACTCGATATATTTTACATACGGTAATAGCTTAAATAATATCTTCTCGACGGAGCAACTCCGTCCTGTTCAAATGTACTAGTATGAATCACCACAATTCACAAAACACACTATTTACCCGGTGAACCGACCAACCGAGAACAGGTTGCGCGACAACTTCGGAATGTGTCTGAAATCTCTGTGGGCTTGTAATCCCTAATTTCCAAGAGCTATTTCCCATAGCAAACTATTAGCTGGCAGATTAATAGAGTCCCGGTATTCTTGAATCAGTTGCCTGATCGCCTTTGGATCGCCTGTTTCCATCGAAGTGACTTTGTTGTATAATGCTGCGATCTCAATACCTTCAACTTGATGGACCAAATGGGGGCGTCAGCAAATGCACATCACACAACCGTTCACAATACATGTACGCAGGAAACATGCCGATCATGATGACGCAAAAGCCATTCGCTAGCTGTACAGCTAGGTTTCATGGTTACCATCCCTGTAGTGATAGATCTCCGATGATCAACTCAACAAACGTACGAAGATGCAGTCACTCCGACTTCGCAGTCGACGACACCTTCTTGGCCATATCTTGCTGAAATTTCAGCCGACAACACTAGCAATGGCCGCGGGAACATCTAAATTAGATGATGTTGGTCAGTCGTATAAGATTCCTGCGCCGTTGCGAACACCGAAGGCAGTACATGTACATGTACAAGTAATTAAAAACGCTGAGCAGTCCCAGGACGAGCAGGAGCGTATTAGGAGCGTACTACTGCCATTTGGCAAAGGCGGCTTTCCCAAGATCATGAGCTGGACTTCATTTGCGAGCTGGTAGTGCGTGACAATCAAGTGTTTTACCTGGTGACGCTCGTCAACGACGATGGACAGCGCCTCGCAGTTCCACCAGCTCCACGTGCCTCGTTCTGTCAGCACACGATCGATCATGAACGACACGCCCCTGCTGATGCTGACCCCGGAGTCGGACATTCGTTTCCAGAATCTACCGGCGCTAAAGGTCAAGATCTTTGACGAGATTTTCTCGAGCTACCGCAACATTAAAGTCCTTCAGTACGCTGGGGTGTTGTGTGATGGTCCTACACAGCGCTCGTACTTGGGGTACTCTGTGCTTTCGTCTGTGGTATCGACTAGCACTTTGGAGTGGTGTGGACAATTCTTCAGCAGATGACGTCGAATCCCAGAGAGTGAGTGTGTGATTCGTGCTCGTGAACAGAACCCGTCGAGAAGATATTAAGCTATTACCAACATGTAAAACAACTTCCTGCAGTTATTGTAGCGAGTCGATCCAGTGCCGCACATTAGCGATAGAATGTTCCAAGTCTGCGAGAAGAAGTATGTTAAAACGATCAAGACACTGAACAAACTCGACGAGGAACTTACTGACGGCTGCACAGCGTTGTAACCAAGGTGACTCCAACAGAGTGTCTGCCGAAGCGCGATCAAGAGGATTCTTTTGCAGACACTGGTGCAGGAAATCGCAGAAGTCTTGTGAAAAGTACTGTGGCGAGAGAGCTGGTGGCGGTGCTTCCAACACACTCTGCAGCATATCGATGCATGTTTTGTGTTTCTGGTACGGGTAAACTCCCGTGGCAGCTTCCATTAGGACCAGACCGAGACTCCAGATATCTGAGCTGTAGCTGTATTGCGTGTGTTGAATCCGCTCCGGCGACATGTACCGAAAAGTGCCTACGAAGGTGCCGCACATGGCTGCAAGCAACGAACAAACCGTCAGCACAACACAATGGCGAATAAACTGAAGAACACAACGAACCGATGGAGTTTCCAAGCTCAGAAGCGATACCGAAGTCCGAGAGTTTGACTTGACCTTGACTGTTGAGCAGAATATTCGGCGGTTTAATGTCACGGTGAACGCGCTTGTTGGTCTTGAGATATGACAGCGCATGGAGAATCTGGAAAGCGACATTGGCCAACACGTGCTCCGGAATGGTACCAAGTTGATGAATAACGTTCTCTAATGACCCGCCGTCCATGTATTCAAGCGCGAGCACCACTGCTCCATCACGCAGGAAAGCGCCGAAGAACGTCACGAGACATGGACATTTGGCGTCGAAAAGTGCGTTGATCTCTCGAATAGTCTGTTCGCGTTTGGTCTTGTCGTACATGTTGATCATCTTGAGGGCCAACGGAGTGTTAGTAGGTCTATGACGAGATCGCAACACGCAGCCGCTGGCTCCTCGTCCGATCACTTGTCCGCCCCATTCTAGTTCTTCCGGTACGACGCTGAAGGCGCGACCTGTTCCTTTTCGGACGACTCCAGTAGAAGTGATAGCGTATTTGCCCTTGACGTAGGCCCCAGCCTCGGCAATGAAGGAATTCTCGAGATTGTTCATGATTCTGAAGACTTGGAAAGCAGCGAGAGGTGCGAACGGAGGGGTCGATCGAGATCTGGTAGCGTCTCTTCCGGGTCGGCCAGCTATCGAAGGACCAACGCCGTTCCAGTGGTCGTCTCAGAAATGCTCGTGCATGCAACAGCGCTGGTGCGTGCTCTACTGGCCCCTTCGACGTTGACAGGCGTTACGTTGCCACGCAGGAGGCAAGAAGAAGATCCAGGTACTGGAAGCCAGGACGAGTGGCATATTAATAACGCCAACGACAATCGGCTATTGCCAGCAGTGGCCGTTGTGCTTGTGTACGTGAGGGCGGACCATGAGTGAAAGTACAATGGTAAACCAGTTGAAGTTGAGTGCGTACGTGCAGTTTCACTGAAAGCAGCCAATCGCACTGTCATCTCATTCCGACGCTCTCTGAACAACGAAGACACTAAGCGGGCGAATTGACGAATGGAGCACCAATTCTGAACACTTCATGTTTTTACGAGGAAAATGGAGAACTGGAGTTGAAGGTGCCTGAACGTCAAGACACCGATATCTTTAGCAACGTCGTCTTCATGGTCTGATGCCGGTATCCGATATCTTTAGGATCGTCTGCATTGCCAATACTCGGTCACATTTCATTTTCCCCAGCCACCCACACAGCTCAACGTCAAGATGCGTGTGCTCCAAATCACCGGGTTGGTGCTGCTGTGGGTCTGGACTGGGGTGCAGGTTGCAACAGCGGCGTGTTCGGACCAGGTCTCTTCCGGCGATAAAGGTGTCGGCATTTCAGCTGACGCCGCACCAACGTGTCCAACGGCCGGAGGAGTGGGGTGCTTTGGAGGAAACATCGCCTGTCGGTTCTGCATGGCATTCAGTACACCACAGAGCTCGCACTTCTTGCCATGCGCAACGACAACCACAACGACGACCACGACTCCGACTGTAGCTCCAACAGCAGCTCCGACCTCCAGATCGACGGCTGCACCTTCATCAAAGAATACAAGCGGTGATGACTGCCCGGATGCCCTCACCGTCGCTTAGCAATATCTCTGCATCTTACTTTATGAACATTCTCAATGCAAAACGATTCTCTACTTTGTTTGTACGATGGCTACATGATGAGTGGTGGTCCTCTGAGCTCCTTCATGATCTGCGCCATTATCCAAGACGCGCAGGAATGACCAGCTTCGACAGTGTTGAACGGGCCTTGCGCTCCTATTTCTCTCGTGATTCGTCCGTCCCTGACGCTGAAGATCCCCTGCAATTCCGCGCCCAGATGTTGTTACACGACGACGAAAGCCACGAAGCTCCGACAACCAACCACGTGCTCGTAGGAGTGTCGGATGCAGCCTACGTGACTCAATTAGCAGTGATACTCTGTGCGTGGCATTCCATCGGTTCCAACCCTCTCCAATCATTAGAGAAATCAACTGAAGCTATTGAAGGCGTGACACCCGCGTTCTCCAGTCGACAACGCGTTCTTGGCGTCTCCGTAGATAAAATTCATGAATTTGTACGAACAGTCGAAGAAGGGGACGCTTTGACAGCCACAACAGAGCTGATAGACGAACTAGGCGGCGCGCGAGGCATCTTGACGCTGTTGGGCTTCCAGCAGACCGTAGGAAGTCGCGATTTGGCTCCTCTCACGTTTCGCCAGTGTCTTGCAGCGTTCACGGAGCGACATACACGTGACGAACCATTGACGGTCGGTGCGCGGGCGTTCAGCAAGCATTGTGCGAGAAGTTCCAGTGGCTGGTGGGGTGAGATGATGGGGAACGACGCAGCCAAGAACGCGCGTGCGGAGATTAAAGTCCGTGAGCTCTTGGTTTCTGCTACGTGGAAAAATATTCACAGTCTCCCTCACGCCCATGCGACAATGGAAATCCGCAACGCTTTAGGCTACGGAGCCCGATGGGACGCGGAAAGCGGAACCTTTCGAGGCTTTCTAGAGCCGCCAATGCTCCATGGTCATGAGATCAAGTGGCGACACTGATGTGGGGGACGGATAAAGCGAGGAAGCGAGACGTTGCGGCCGTTGGTTGGGATCACTCGGGTCGTTTCGTTTGAAAGTACAGTGACCATCTTGACGCACAGCCAATGGTGATGCCAACTTGATGCGGAGAACGCGCTTCAACTGGGATCCGTTCCACTTCCCATCATCCCTTAGCCTCTTCAGCTCTTGGTGAAGTTGCGGTGCGACTCATTCGTCAATTGTCCCTACTCGACAGAACTAGGAATTCCCAGTCGTTTACCACCGGAGAATCACGATGCGAGCTGTTTTGCTTTCAAGCGCCTTCATCATGGTGCTGACTGCATTTACTACAGGATCCGGTACAGTTTCAGCAGCTTCGTGTGCTGACAGAGTGTCATCAGGTGATCAGAGTGTAGGAATCACCGCATTTGAAGACCCGTCGTGTGTTTCAGGTGGCTTAGGCTGTTTCCCGTACGGTGATCCATGTCGGTTCTGTAAGAAGAAGGACTCCACGGTCGAACACCTGGAACTTTGCCCCGAAAGCCCTCAGACCGAATCACCACCCGCCACGACCGAACCACCGGAAGAGTCGAGTATTGATTGTAAATCTCTGGTTTCGGTAGGCGATCAAGGCGTGGGCATTTCAGCTGTCGGAGCTATTACCCTCACGTGTGCTTCGAACGGATTAGGCTGTTTCCATAGTGGACAGTGTCGATTCTGCCAGACGGAATCTACCACTCAGAGCGCCCCATTCCTCAAATGCTCGGACTTGTTGGATGAAAGCAGTACAACTCCCCCCAGGACCCCGACTCCAACTTCAGCATCGACCAGTACTACCTGCGCGTCAGTCGTTTCTCGATCTGGACTGGTCGGAATCTCGTACGTCTCGGAAAGTCGATGCAACGTTGCATCTCCGACACTTCTGGGATGTTCACCTCGGACGTCGTGCCGCCTGTGCCGCAACTACAAGAACGAGGCCAACCAGTATCTCGTAAGCTGCAAAGTGTTGAGAGACCAAGGAGCGACTGAATCTGGAGCTGTTGATTCAACCACGGAATCGACAACTGCTGATAAAAATGCTGGCGAGCTCACAGTGACCACTGCTGCCGCAGGTGCTGGTGTTGCCACTGCTAGTTCTGCTGGTGGGGTGGTTGCTGCTGTTGCAGCGGTTGTAGCAGTGCTCGTAGTGGTGATGATGAGCGTCATGTACGTTAAGGGCCGTCGTGGTTATGACGAGCCCATGACGCCTGAAGATTGCCCCGAAGGTGGTCTGTTGACCCCGCACGGTGGCCATGGATACACTCCTCGCGAAGGCTCACTTGTCATGGTCGTCAGTCAATCCTCGATTGCCACGCTGTAAGAGAAGCTATCGAGCGTAACTTAGTAGTCTTGAGCACCGTTTGTCGTGCTTCGATCACTCCTTGCGAGTACTACGGTAATATATTCCATTCATGCTCAGTATTTTTACACGCCTCTATCTGCATCCAACATTGTAAGAGAAGTCTCAGCGGAACTATTTTATTCAAGGAAGGAGCACTATCGCAAACCAATTCTCCTGCGATCTTCATCGACGAGAATGTGTCCAGACTGCCACATTTGCGCTTTTCAACATCCAGATCCATTTCTGCGAACGTGACGAAGAACCAGGATGACTCGAATCGTTCCCGTCGTGTGGGCTACTATGACATGCTTGAGTATCATGACTGCAGCACAGACAATTTCATGTGTGTCTCGCATATCTGTCGGAGATCAAGGTGTTGGAATCTCGGCAATCGAAGACCCCTCGTGCAACTTTGGAGGCTTAGGTTGCTTCCCGGACGGTATTTGCCGGTTCTGCCAAACGTGGGCAACTCCGCAAAGCAGCCACTTAGTGACATGCCAAACTCCTCAGCCTTCTGCAACAGCTACAATATCTCCTTCACCTCCAGTCTCAACTTCTGCTCCTCCTACGGATTGTGATACAATTGTGAGAATGTCAAGTTTTACGGGGATTTCTTTTGTGACGGATGAAACATGCAACGTCGTTCAACCTTCAACAACTGGCTGTTCAGCTCTTACAACGTGCAGACTCTGTCGAACTGTCAAGAATGAAGATAATCAGTTCTTGACAAATTGTGCAGCATTTGGAGCACCAGCATCGGGATCGCTACGGAGATTAAAATCAGAGAATGGTGAGTTGAAGAATTTCACTGGCATCGCACTTAGTTGCGTTGGGGGAATGGCGCTGCTGGTGGCCATTATCGGCCTTGCTCACTCCAGATTCTACCGTCGAAATGATAAACAAGAAACGTGTGCAGTCGCTGACACTGGATTTGGCAATTGACGAGGAGAAATCTACGAAAACCACGACTTAGCGAACGAGTGACTCTGTCTGGTTATTAAAACATGACTTCATGTGCTTTGCATAAGTGAATTCAAACATTATGTAGATGAGAGTTAGACAATTAAAATACTCAACGTACTGTTGACAAAAGTTTGATGAGAGCTCGGAAGATGACGAAGGGTTTATAGACGTATTTGCTTTAAAGATAATAGTTGATCGATCAAATCGATAGAATCAATGTATTCTCCAAAAATCTTGTAGTTTTTCCTAGACGAATCATTGCAAGGCTATACGACACACAAAACGCCATTGAATGGGTGCTGATTGCATCTGAAGCAGCATCCTGTTAGA
Organism: Phytophthora colocasiae; assembly: GCA_018806915.1. Taxonomy (NCBI): domain Eukaryota; phylum Oomycota; class Peronosporomycetes; order Peronosporales; family Peronosporaceae; genus Phytophthora; species Phytophthora colocasiae. The sequence continues at coordinate 609,172 of JAGKQI010000033.1, read as the reverse complement.
GCTGGCTGACGTTTCATCGTTGGGAAATAACACGGCACTGCCAGAATCGCTTCCGTCGAGACCGTTGCTTGATGCCGGATCATGCTCAACACTGTTGCCTTCTTCACCCGAGTGGATTTGATCGTCACCACCGCTCATACTACCCGGTGCAGTGTCGGTGGATGTACCTGTAAATCGATCTCGAAATACGTGGACTTCGGCTCCACTGCCAACTCCCGAGCTCGTTTGTAAGGAGGTATCAATAGTCGCAGAGGTTAAATTTTTGACCATGAGAGGTACTGATCGAGATAATGACGAGCACAGAAAGCAAAAGGTTCATGTCGCCAACCTATTACCGAAGAATCTCAATCCTGCCTCAGAAAATACTGTCTACATCAGTAGAATTGTGAACTATTATTTCGTCATCGTACACTACACTAGAAAAAAGAGGGTTTTCCGCGAGGAGCTACAAAGCTGCGTAGACAGTAGCCGCCAGTATGGGTAGAATGGAAGCAGCAACACGAGAAGCAGCACTCGTATCGGTTCTACAGTGCCGCTATTTCCATTTTGTCTGGGAATTGCTACCACATCGCCACCTCCATCGTTGCCACCATTGTTAGTGCTTGTACCTGCTGCTGGAGTCTTCACACCGCCAGTGCTCACTTTCACTTCACCGGAGCTGCCTGAATGCTGGGAATTGGCTGTGTTTTCTAGGCCCTCACCAGAATTAACCTCAGAACTGCTGCTTCCCGTGTTTCTAGCGATAATCACCTCCCTAAAAGCGTCTTGGGATGTACTAGAAGTGGTCACTGCTGTCGATGAAAGCTCCTTCACTTGTTCGTGAGAGGGAGGGGTAGTCGCACTTAGAATCTTCTTTCCATCGGTAGAATTGATCGACAGATTCTTCTCAGTAGAATTCGAGATTGTACCCGTAAGTGCTTCCTTAAAAGTGTCTTGGGAAGAGCTGGTCGATGCAGATTCTCTCTTCTGTGGACTTGGGTTCAATGGGGGACTTGGTGGGGGTGTCGCCGGTTGGTTCGTGTTACGGATCACTGGTACTTGAAACGTTGCAGGAACAGCAGTGTGGAAATCCTTAGTAGGAAGAGGTAGAGGGGGGAAGTTGGGTAGTACGATGTCGCCCTCGATGTTGCTACTACCTTCGAGGTGTGCACTGACAGCGATCACGGCTGGAACAGCAAGTACTAGACACTGGCACTTCATGTCGGGGAGGCTGCAAGTTATAGAATGACTTGCAACCACACAAGAGAATGGCTGGTTTCCTGTACAGCTAGGCCTGATATTGTACCACCGTGGTGGTATAGTTTTGCAAGCAATGTTGAACTGTTTGTGCGGTAGCAAGGATTTTACGGGGAGAAGTAACGTTGCAGTTCGGACAGCGGGAGAACTGTTTGAACAGGAAGCACGACTTGATCAATTTGATATGTGCTGTGGAGGAAGATCTCGCGCACAATTGCTGTCAAAGCCATCAAAAACCCGTGACGCTTTGCTGCAGTGCAGCAGAGTCTGTAGTGCAGCAGTGTCTGCAGTCATACAGGTAAAAATCCATTCAAAGTGGGTCTCGTATGCAATACATTTTCGTAACAGCATCCAGTAAATCGCTGCTAGATGTTGCACAAGTGTATGCACAAGGTGTGCACGTATCGATAACAGTGGAGGCTGACCAGTTAACCCTTTCACTACCAGCAAAATCTGCCGGGCTTGTATGTCCGGAGCGGACCTCTAACTAGGACACTCTGACCAGTTGATTGGTAGAAAACCGAGGACGTGGAATTGGGGTAGCGATCACCACGACTAAGAGGGCCGGTAAATTCAGTAGTACTGTAAAGGACTCAATAGTTTGATGCTTGGATGGTGCGCACATTTCGAATTCAATCGTACTTTTGCTACCTTCCCGCAATACTTGTCTCCTACACGCGACCATGGAGATATCTGCTCTACTCAACGACGAACACGACGCTGAATGGGAGTTTGAGGACTCTGAGAACGAAGACGTGATCGAACCGACGACTGCTGAAGAGGAAGTGTCTAGTGAGTCGGACGAAGAGAGGGAGAAGCCACCGGCGGAGTCAAATTCAAGTCAGTACAAGTTGACTGGAAATCCCTATGTAGACGGTCTCATCCAAGAGAGCGGGCTTGGGAGCGAGAAGTCCAACTAGCCTACAAAGAACAAAAAGAGCTGGGGCTGTTCTCTCTCTTCTTTACTCGCGAATTCAGAGACGCTCTTCTCAGCTGGACGAATGCAATGCTCAAAGACAAAGGAAAGGCTGAGGCTTCGGTGTTTGAGCTGGATGCGTACATCGGAATGGAGATTGCCATGAGCATTATCCCGCTCACAGAAATCAAGGAGTTGTGGTCTCAGAAAAGATTCTTAGGGCAGTCCGACTTTCCTGACACCATGGCTAGAAATAGATTTGAAAGTATCCGTGCCCGGTTTCAGGTTCACTCACCAGGAAGCGTGCCTGTTCAAGTCCGAGAGCTGGATCCACTTTGGCACAGCCGCCGTTTGATGGCTCAAATTCAGCAGAAGTTTGCTGCCATTGCAGTGCCCGTCGGTGCTGTAAGCCTGGATGAGAATACCGTACGCACGAAAGCTCGATCTGGGGCTAGGACGTATATGCCGTCGAAACCTGATAAGTATGGTGTGAGATTTTATGCTGTGGTGGGCTGGCAGAGTCTGTATGCGTACTCCGTTTGGGACAACGGGTCCGGCAATCAAACGCGCACAGCAGCTGCAGAACGCTACGTCGAGGTGTTCCCTGCTCTTCGATCGCCTCTGTTCAGGACATTGGAGCGAGACGATATTCCCATGCAACGCAGAGATGCGAGTTTTTTGTGGGTCGCCATGTGTGGCCACCTCACAAAGATGTATCCAGCCCCATGTTCTCGTCGACTTCTGGTTTGTGATAACTTCTACACGAGGCATAACCTCGCGAAGACACTGCTGTCGTTTACGGACGGCGAAATGAGGATGTTAGGTACAGTGAGAATTGCTCTGCAAGGGAAATGGATCGCACCAGAATTAGAAGCCGCAAAAGCACGAATCGATAAAGCTTCTCGGGGTTCTTGGGAGCTGGTAGCGGCTATCGATGTTCCAGTAGGTTGGGAGAAGAAGCAGGAAGCTCATAAACGAGCTCAAAAGAAGCTGCCGGAGCAGCAACGGACAGAGTATGCGCCACCGAAATCTATTGCAGAAAACGCTGGTCATGTGGTCTTCCGTGACAAGATGTCAGTAATTTTCTATACAAACGACCTAACGGGAACCATGACTCAGCGCGTTCTCAGGGGTGATGATCCAGAGGCGATTTGGTTGTGCCGTGGACTTGCACCGCTTCGCCGCTGGACAGGCGAAGAAGTATTGCACCGGAAAACCTTCAACGAACCGGCGGTCATTGTGGCGTATAACATATTTATGAATGGGGTCGACCGAGTCGATCAATTGAGGAGCACTAACCCGATCAGACGAAAGGAGAAAAGGTTATCAATGAGCATTCTAACGTGGGCTATTGATTTAGCCCTTATAAATGCCTTTGCTCTATTCAAAAAGACAGCAGGACCGCTAGCTGCACGAGTGACGCTGCGAGAATTAAAAAGGAGAGTGGCGGTGCAATTGACGGAATTGCAGCGCTCTCGCATGGATAAAGAACGCCGTCGTAAGCCAACAGAGAAACAGCCTCTTCAAGATGTCGTAGGATCCGACAGCAGCTTGCACGCTCTGACACCAAACTCCAAGAAACATTCCACAGGAAAGCTGACGTGCTACTTGTGCTCGTTGCGGGGGTTTTCAAAGAAGTCCCTCTTCGGCTGCACGGGCTGCCACAGAGGCTTCCATGTCCCGTGTTTTACTGCATTTCACTTCCGAGAGGCACTGACATCCTCCTGTCCCAACGTCCGGTCAGCTCTAGACGCCGTTTGTACTGCAGCCTCCGGAGATTCCCTCGTACAAACACGCCTGAAGAAGAACAAGACGATAACATACTTAGATCAGCTTGAATTACCGTAGATGTAGATGAAATGCGTGAATATAATACCTCATAGTGTCGTCCAAGTGAGTTATTTGCTTCAAGACACACAGAGGAAGCTCAATGTCCCTTGTCTTGCATAGAGACCCATGCTTTTTGTAGAAATAAAGTTGATGCAACGCCTTCGTGATCCTGCGGGGCATGAGGTTCTTGCTCTTGTACCTCAGCATCCGCAGAGCGCTTCCAATGATGTCTCTTCCATACAAAGTCCATTCACAGGGCGCGTCACATATCTGCATGGTTGCGGAGGTCGGGATGGCGCGATGTTGCTCATTCGTGTTTGTTTGAAATTTGAAATTTGATGCAGTACCGTGAAATACACCACGGTCAAATGTGAGCTCCACGTTGCCTAAATCTGTACTCGGATAGGCTAATTTATTGCTAATACTACAAATCCATTGGTCAAATAATAGGTCCGGAGCGGACCCGCAATTTTTTTCTGGTAAGCTTAGTAAAAGGGTTAATTAGCCGCTGGTGAGTCATCAAGGCGGCATCGAGATTAGCGTACAGTAGAATCTACTGTAGATTCTACTGTAGATTCTACTGTATAACTCGCTGTATAGCACTTGCCAAAGTTTCCGCCCACAGTCATAGTGTGGGCAGATCACAAAACAATGTTCACATCAAGTTACCTTGACACTGATCGCCGAAAAAGGTTCGTTGTGATATATTTGCTGGATAGAAGGCAACTATTGGCAGCCTGTCGTTCGTCAGGAACGTGCGGTACACCTGCACTGGTGTGGGTCATTCTACAATTTTCGTCCTCGTCATGAAGCACAAACTCTTCTTTCTCGTCTTCCTCACTGGTGCGACTTCTGCTGAGAGTTCTACGTCGGTTGGAAGCAGCGTCACCTCCAGCAGTACATCCACAGATCTCCCCACTGCACCAATTCTAGAAGATGATCTCCCGTGGACTTTCAAAGTGGTGACTACGAAGACGGACGCACCAGCAACCACCTCGCCACCTTTCGTTACAGCCAAACCAGGTCGGACTCTGCATTTGGTCAGTCGTGGAACAGATACCCCGGCCGCATCGCCTGATTCCGCCGCTAATCAAGATGAAGTAGTCTCCGTTACAGCTATAGTACCGGCCGAAACAATGCGGCTTGTAACAGGAAAAGCGACAGCAATGCCACCTCCCAGTTCTGGATCAACTACTATCCCTTCGGTCGTCACTCCACCGCCAACAGGGGGACCTTCTACTGCTGCAACAACACCGACCCCACTCAGTCCAACGAAGTCAGCAATCTCTTCACCTTCCACAGTTAATTCTGCGTCGACTCCAACCCCACCGCCACTAACGGGTACAATAAGCTCGAGTTCAACCGTGACAACTTCAGATAACGTCGTGTCAGGGCCATCATCAACTATCTCATCCGCGAAGAGTTTCAGTACGACATCCACTTCGTCTGGCGCTGGGAGTACTACCGATCAAGACGATACACTCGATTCAACTGCCACTAGAGACCACGAAGAGATCTCGGATTCAACGCAGGTGACGAGGGGTGACGGCAGCTTTCGGAATGTTGTTTCCAGCACAACCCTCAAGAGCAGCGATGGAGCTGGATCGACTGAAGAAGCTGTGAACGAGGCGACAAACGTTAGTCCCCAAGTTTTGAGCACGAAGTGACGGGAGCGCGAAACTCGACTCTTCATCCACAGAAACCAGCAATGACAACGGGAGTGGAATTGACGCCCAGTCAAATAGATTAGACACCAACACTGGCTCGCGTGCAGTGACCACTACAGCGCTGTCCTTGTTGCTGATAATTCTTCAGAGTGTCCTGTACTAGGAAATATTACCGGGTCATTAAAACCCTGCAAAGTTCCAATGTCAAGTATCAGGGTCAGGACAATGGAGTTCAGGTTTGATCGTAATGAAGAGATGTAATACTTGATTCATCATCACACTCTGCTCGATAATGGAATTCATGGCATTGGAGTATTGAGCAGACCTTGAGCGACCGACTGAGCCTTCTCATGACCGCAGAGCAGCTCAACGAGCTTCACACCCATAGCCATAGCAGTGCCTGGGCCTTGACTGGTCACGCACTTGCCGTTCACCACGACATTCTCGTGCTTATAGTCCACGTCCGTCATTTTGGGCTCGAAACTGGGGTAGCTGGTGGCTGCACCGTGATTTAACAGACCGTGCGTGTGCAGCACAACGGCAGGAGCAGCACAAATGGCTCCATACAACTTCCCATCTGCCTTTTGTTGCTGCAATAGCTCCGTCACCTCTTTAGAGTCACGCAGGTGTTCTGCTCCTGGCATACCCTACATTTGTCAAATAGTATAGTACTTCCTGATCAATAATGACAATATGTGTATGAATATTACTTGAAGACATACTCCAGGGATCACGATCAGGTCGAAGCTCTTGCCGGCGCAGTCCTCGATAGCCACGTCACCCTGCACTTTGACGCCACGCGACATCGTCACGATGTTGTTGGGCTTGTTGCCGACTGTAGCCATCGTCACCTGGACGCCACCGCGCACGAGCACATCTGCTAGTGTGATGGCTTCGATTTCTTCCGAGCCGTCGGCCTAAACAGCAGGAAATGTACTATTACTATTTGAATAGGATGATGCTGCTGATAGTATGTACTGCGTACGATGGGGATTAGAGCCGTCGTCATTCTGGTGGCGAGTTGGCGAGTGCTGGAGCGAGGAAGAAGCTGTAGCGCAAGGCGATTCAGTCGGTGCATGCACGAGCACAGCCCAAAAGATACTGGGATATTTTTTTTATCCAATTAGAGTATGCATTGATAATATCTGCGACGTGTGAGAATCTAGAGTAGGTTAGAGTGCACCATTGTCGTCGTCATGTATGCTCCAGCCATGGAACATGACGAGCAGCCAACAATGAACCCAAAGAGAATGCAGTGCTTCCATCTTGCAGCCACAGACATCGCAGGCGTCTGCTTTCGCCGAAATCAACGACTAGCGCGATAGTGTCGGATCGCGGGGTAGGTGGGCATGTACGACACTGTTCACTTCGCTTTGAGTTTGGCCTTAGAGAGGTGTCGGTCTCTTCTTCCTCCGAAATGGCCCCACGACGTCTTCCACCACAGTCGAAGCCTTCGCAGATCAAGTGCTGGCTGGTCCTAGCGCTCCTCTTCACTTCCGTCGCATCAGTGGCCGTTCTCAATTATCGTGGCATGGTCATCAGCTACTTAAATCAAGCTGAGCAACCACACAATGCCGATCTGAAGCTGCAGAACTCCAAAGTTGTAGACGAACTCGTGACGTTGCTACTAGCCAAGCAGAGCCAAAACAGCAACGAAAATAAGACGACAACTGCAACTCCAGTACTTCGACAACCTGCTCCACGCAGCATCTATCAGGGCGACGAGGACCACAGTGAACTCCACATTGCCTTCAGTATGAGCTGTGATCAAGGCCGACGTATCCCGCTCCAGACTATCCTTCAATACTCGGCTGTTGCGGTAGGTCAGCGTGGCCCGATCACTCAGATCCTGTCTGGTTGTACGGACGCTCAACGAGATGAAGTGATGCGAGAACCAACGCTGTACTACGACTTCCGGAGACATTTCACGCCTTCGTACTCGCCGCATCCAATGCCCAACGTCACGGACGACTACACTCCGTACAACAAACCCTTCGCACTGCGCCACTTCTTGAGGAACTCCCAGCCGCCAGTGATACACGATATCATCGCGTTAATCGACGGAGATATGGTCTTCTTTAAGCCTCTGGAGGTGAACACGGGGCGGGATGTGACCAAGTATTACCACGGAAAACGAGACTTGGCCAGTGTGAACGACACCGTTGTCGACGGTATTGCAATTGCACAGGACTGGTACAATTATCTCAACACTGGATGGTACGCTGAGCGTGCCAAGGATAAACTGGAAGCCGTCTGCGCTGGAAAACCTTGTATGAACGTGACTCGTGATGATGCTCGTGAATATTACTCGAGTACTGGACCTCCGTACATCATGACTCGCCGCGATATGGAGAGTATGGTCGATGATTACTGCGAGTTTGTAGTGCGTGGTCGACAAGTAGAAAGCGCTTGGATGGTCGAGATGATCGCGTACACACTGGCTGTGGCTAACCATGGGATTAAACACACGCTGCTGACGAATCTTGGAGCGACACACCCAAGACTAGCACTGGATCAGCGCGAGTACTGGGACTTTGTGGACGAGACGCTGCCAAATCCATGCCACAATAACTCTGCGGTAGTCATGCCGTCCGATCCACCTGTGGGCATTCACTACTGTCAGAAGTACGGCTTCGTCGAAGGCGAGCGAAAAGGCCACTATTACTACAAATACGACTTGCCGGAGACTCTCGTGAACTGTGATAGTCCTTTGCTCATGGTACCTCCAGCATCAGATTGGGATATGCTAGAACAAACGACGGCACGAGAGTTCTTGGCACAGAAACGGCATGAAGTCTGGGTCGAGTGTTCCACCACTAAAATAGTTAACCAAGCCATGGTCAAGTACAAGCAACGCACCTGTCCGAATGGGTACAACACCGAGCAAACCATCGAAATGGTCAAGCCGTAGACGATCAAGTATAATAAAAAGCATTCACAGTCAAGAAACTGAAAGTCTCCATACCTGGGTATATGGTTTGTACTTACAGCAGGCCTTGGCGGGCCAGATCCATATACGTCTTTCTATTCAGCACGTTGCCTTCGGAATCCTCAAACTCCTCCTCGTTGGACGCATTCCAGCTTTCCGCGTCAATCTGGTCTTTCAGCTTCTCGTATACTACACAAATTCAATAATCGATCAGTCTCAATAAAAACAAAAATGCTATCATCAATAGAACTTACGTTGAATGGCGTCTCTCATCAGAGTGATGTCGTGGAAGTGTTTCGTGTTAGGGATTTTCAGGCAGCGCATACCGAAAGCGTGACGCCATTCCTGAAAGTGGCGATCGAACGCACGTCGACCCCAATAGCTGTGGTTACCACAGATTTCACACTTGAACTCGACGCCAAGACCGTGTAACTTGTACAGCCAGTACGGAATGGGTTTACCATCCCAACCCAGAGGCAAATTCAGTGGGTTGTAGAGCTGCTCTTCCTCGTCTTCGCCATCTTCTTCCTCGTTCTCCACGTCCACATCGGAGAAAGCTCCTTCCTCCTCTTCCTCAATTTCAGCCTGGAGCTC